>JAMJFZ010004091.1:5397500-5767500 GCA_026225945.1 Cricetomys ansorgei | reverse complement strand
TTGCATTCAGTGTTAACACTGGACAAATCCCACATAAGAATCACAATCTCTAATTCTTGCTGGAGCAGTTAGGAGGAGGTGAGGAGCAGGGCCATTCTCTTTGGGATGCACTGGCTTTCCTTGGCCAGAGCTCCATGTGCTTCTGATGCTGGCGTTGTCTGCTGTACCTGCCAAGCATCTAAACCAATGGAGGGGCAGGTGGTCCAGTTGAGTTTACCCAGCGACGCTTCGAGCACAGCTTCCGGTAATGATGAATGTATTCTTGGTCAAATGCTGATGGTCCTCCAGTAGAAAGACAATTTTCATTTGACGGGCTCTTAGTGCTGGAGATAAGAGGAAGCAGTGAGGGAGAAAAAGCCATGCACGTGTTCCAGCAGAATGACAACCAGCACATTATGATTGACTATATTTCTCATATAGGAGGAAAGCATATTGTTCCTCCTCCCCACAGGCTTGAACTCCTGCGTGAGTGTTGTTTTCCTCTGCAGTGTTTCTGGAATGTGCAGCTTATTCCAGGGCCTGATGCTAAGCGGCATCCTTGAGACGGTTGGGAGAAGCACTGATCTCTAACACGGACCACGGTGGGCGCCATGTGTGGCATAGCATAGAGGCTCAGCCTCACTCAGTCTGCCTCCCATATCTGCTGTCTCTACTCCTTAACAGACCAACTCTTCTCATTTTTTTTTTTCGCTGTCCATCTCAATATACTCGCCTATACCTTTATTTCCAAACGACATTTTCCATCTTGATTACATCTTTCTATTTCTAGAAGAAATGGCCGGTCCAAAACGTTTCTCCTGACCAAGACCTTCTGTTTTTCACTGGCATCCATTTTACTTTCCTAGCCTGTGTGGGGGTATGTTCCAACTGGGAAGGAACACATACTCTGCTCATGAACACTCCACTCTGTTCATGAGATGCTTTGTTCCGGATTCTTCTGAGTTCTGCAGCACCAACTCTGAAATCTGGGCACATTTGGGAGAATGCTCTGCAACCCAGGAAGTGAGCGTGTACCTGAAAGATCTGGCAGTATTTGGAGGAAATTGGGATTTAATTAGCATTTCCTTTTATGCCACTGTCAATATGCTTCTGTTACATTGATGGGGTTGTGTGGGTATCCTCTGGTGACTAATTACATGAAATTTCTCTTCTTTGTGAGGTTCTAATAAATACACACAGTATATAAGATTGAAACTGGCTGTGCTTCCAAAAGTGAGGATCTTAATTTGAACAGGGACTTTTTTTTTTTCTCTTTAAGAAAATGATGTTTTTGTGAATTTAAGGTTTAATACCAGGTGGGTGATACTTGTCAAAAAATATTTTTTCTTTTCTAAGAGATGAGTAATGAAAGCACGTTTCTGATGGGAAGGATTGGGTCTGAAGAGGTTGCATTGAAAAACAATAGCGAAATCAAATGGGAAGTTATGCTCAGGTTGTTCCCATTGTGCCTGACATTTCAACCTTTGGCTAAGTGTGTCTACTTGGCCCAAGATCATGATTTTGTAAGTGTATGTAAAGGTTAGGAGCTACTCCACTCCACCACATGTGGGAAGCATTGGCCTCCTTCCCTGTGGTGTGGAGGACCCATGTGTCTTGTTGGATGTCTTCCAGACTGTCATCAAGACTCCTTGGGAGCACCAACCCAGAGAGAGAATTCAGAAGGACACTTTGGAGCTTTGTTCCACTGAGAAATGAACCCAAGCTGAGTAAAAAAATGACCCAATTGGCACTCAGCAGTAAAAGTTTTGTCAGGGGCTCAAGGGAAAGGAGAGTGAGGAGTCAATGTTTAATGGGCATAGAGGTTCAGTTCTGGATGATGGTCGTATGGCAAAGAGAGTCCTCGATACCCCTGGCCTATGTGCCGCAAAATGGCTAAAGGCTAAGGATAGTCCAGCGTGATGAGGATGGCTTCATAGTGTCTAGTCATTAGTTTAAAGGGGCAAAACCCCCAAAAGTTGTCTGCTGGGACGTGATGAAGTAGCCCCCCACAGACTCTTGATTTTAATGCTTGGTCCCCACCTTCTGATTTTGGAAACTTTAGGAGACGAGCGGGGCTTCACTAAAACAAGTCTGTTTTATACCTCACCCTTGGTTCTTGCCTGCTTTTCTGTTTCTTGGTTATCTCGAGGTGAAGAGAACTCACACGTCCCCGTTGCCTTGAGGTTCTGCCCTAGCGGGAGGGACCACGCTGCCACAGACAAACTCCCTGAAACCACGAGTCTTCCTCAAGTTGTTTACACTGAGCATTTTGGTCACACTGTGCAAAAAATAACTGATCTAGCATGTGTACAAAGAATATCATCCAGCCTTAAATAGAATGAAGGTTCTGCTACATTTCCCAATACGGGTGAACTTCGATGATGCAGCTCTAACTGAAATAAACCAGCCATAAAAGGGAAAATATTGCATGATTCCTCTGAAATGACATTCCTAGAGAAGGCAAATTCATGGAGACAGAAAAGGGAATGGTGTCTGGGGAAGGGACGATGGAGAGCTACTTTTTAATCGGCACAGATTTCCTTAATGCTGCTTGCTGAATTGTATACTTAAAAATGGTTAAGTTGGTAAATTCCACGTCATGTGTACTTTTCCACAATAGAGAAAAAAAATCCTGGCAGCCTGCAAGGCACCAACAAAGCTGCATCCTGTGCCAGCCCAGTGCTCTTCTGATTAGTGCTAACTACTCCCTGGGAATGTGGTGTATGTAAGAAGTAAGAAAGACTCTGCCTTGACAGATGCCCACCATTACAGCATGCCAGAGAGCAAAAGACAGCCTGATAGAGACTTGACCTCTGGGCACAGAAGACGCAAACACAAATGCCAGCTTGGAAAAGGGATTAATGATTTAAATGGTCCGAGGGAAAGAAAATGCTATTAGTGCTAGCTTGGCTTACTGAGAAGGGTCCATTAATTCACATATAGGAGTTCCAGGGGGAGAGATGCTGTCCTAATTATGTCTTGGATAATTTGGTCATTTAAATGGCTAGCCAATTTGCAACCAGGCTCTTCCTGGAGGTATTGCATCTTTATGCAGTGCCATTCCCTCCTGCCAGGAGCCAGGCTGCTCTGTGGATGGGCACATCATCATGGGGACTTTAGCTTGTCTTTGCCAATTGCTGTACCTCCTGCTCTTCAATCATGTGACTTGTAGCTTTGCTGTGGGATTGGAAATGTGTCTAGCTGGAGTCATTACCCATGTTAGTAGGATTATGTAGCCTCTAGAAGGTACAAGGTCAGGTACCATGTTTGAAGTGTCTTCCAGGAGTAGTTGTGATGAGTAAAGATCAAACAGTTATCCTTCACTCTAGGAGACAGAACTTTCCAGATCCCAGTCTTGTGAAGTACTGCTGTGGGAATATGGTCCACAGTGTTTGCTATCTAGGTAGGGTTGGTCCTCCACCCTGGAGAGTGCTCTACATATCCTAGTAGCTATAAATTCATCACATTTTACTATGAGGAGAGATAGATACCCATGGACTCATAGATAGGGTAAGCTGCCCTTGCCGTTATTTACTTCAGGATATGTGATGCATGTCTGGGATTCCTAGTCCCCTTCCCAGGATAGCCAAGCCATTGCACACTGGCCCAGGCTTGAGGAGGGAGATGTAGGCAGGGATCATCCAGGGGTTCGAGAGTCTTGGGCAGAGGCTTGAGAGCGAGCAAGAGACAGACTTCTTGGGAGGCAGTGTCAGTGAACATATATATGGTAGGGAGAAAGGGCAAAATGCCTTATGTGGTGATAAGTTATTGGCTAGGGCAGTGATACCAACAGAGCCCTATTTGCATGTGGGAGGTTAACAACCAGATATGGGTGGTTGTGTATCATTGACTGGGGCCAAAGTCTTGAGGAAGCCTCCTTTGTGTAAGCAGAGGTCTCACAGGGGCCAGGGGAAGAGACCTTATAAGGTTATATAGGGAGAGAGGAAGTCCAGCCCAGGGCCCTCCATCTCAGATAGACATCAACCAGGCCACATACCTTGGAGAAGCAGGATCTTATCAGTGACTAGTGACCTATGACATGTCAGTACCTGAAGGAGCTTTGCTAGCTGTTAATACTATCTGGGTTCTGTCAGAGTAAGAAAGGGTTGCCACAGAATGCCTTCTGCTCTCAGGGTGAGAAAATCCAGCGTTCAAAGCACGTTTCAACCCATCTTAGCTCTATGCCAGCCCCACAATGAGATGTGCCATCTTTACTGGACAGAGATCTTTAAAATCAATGACTCCTGCTCCTTACTTCTTTCCAATTCTCATTGCCTAACGAGAACAAAGTCACTAGGGAAGTCTTAGGATTGAGAAAATGTGGTATATTTCCTAAAGCAAGGCAAAACAGGAACAAAGAATATTTATTGTCAGAGTCTCCTTCAATGTTAATAATAAACGAAAGCTACAATTTATTATGTGGTAGGCACTGTGCTAAACCCACAGCACATATTCCTTCATCTTACTCTTTGCAGTAACCATATAAATATGGGAGTATGGGTCTTATTTCCATTTTACAAATGAGAGAAATGAGAGGTTTGTTGATGTCTTTCAGATTGCACAGCCAATAAATGCAAGATTCCAGTAAGATCTTTGTATGTGAATTTCCATACTTGTCACCAGTGCACATCCCCACAGGAACTGCAGCCTATTAGAAATGCTAAATACTTAGGGCTGAAGGCCTTTAGTGCCAAGTAGCAGAAAGCCAGATTATGTTGTTCTTATAAATAGCTGCAAACTTCTCTTCTTTGTCTACCCACCTAGGGGACCTTATGCACTGTAATGGATTGTGGAGTAAAGATGGAAGCCGAGGGGAATGGAAAGAATGGATGATTGACGGGGGGAGGTGAGCAGCGTCACTCCAGGATGGCAGGCATCTTCTCTGCCAAACCTGGTCTAGGCCCTTTAGAAACAAGGGGAGTGGATTTGCTCCATGTACTGCCCAGACCTCTATCCCTCTCCTTCCTATGGGCCAGAGGACCCACTCCTTGGGTTGAGCACTGCACTCTAGATTTTTATACGTGAAGTCACCCCTCACTACCACCCAGTGGTAGGCACTGCTCTTTTAAGTGCATTTCCTGCTGCTGCTGGACATGCCATGTGCTTCCTTCTTATGGGCCTTTTTCCCTGTGCCTGTTCCCATCCAGCCTGTTCTCAGTCTGTCCTTTTCCAGGTCTAAATCTTACTGGTAGAGTTTTCATAGGCCCTGTTTGCCTGCTGTCTCCCATGACATCCCCACTCCCCCAGGGTGAACTTTTTTCTTCTCCCTCATTGTACTCTTCATGTTCCACCACATGCTGTAGGCATGTGTGCCCTTGAGCTATTTGGACTAGTTTCTTAAGAATCTCAAGGGCATCGTATTAACTACTTTTTGTCACTGTGATAAAATGCCATGACCAAAAGCAACTTATAGAAGAAAGAATTTATTTTGGTTTACAGTTCCAGGGGGTTACAGTCTATAATGGCAGGGGCAGCATGCTGGTGCGTAGTTCAGGAAGCTCAGAGAGCATATCTCAACCAAATATAGAAAACAGAACCAACTGGTAGTGAGGTGAGACTACAAACACTCAAGGTCCACTCTGGTGATGTTCTTCCACAGTAAGGCTGTGCCTTCTTAAGGTCCATAGCTTCCACAGACAGTATCAGCAACTGCGGACCATGTGTTCAAATACCAGAACCTATGGGGCTATTTCTCATTCTAACCACTATGTCCTTCAGATCCATAACTCCGGCATCTTTCAAGAACTTGACAAATACTGGGTGCTAACTGTATTTGGTCAATTAAGCTGAAGTTAGTAGGATTGAATTCATATTCCCGGATCTTTGGCTGTGCTTGATGTCATTCACGTTGTCCAGTCCCTTCTTTCTGAAAGTCTTGTTAAACCAGATCCCATCAGGAAGAATGAAGATGTCAAGCTGCGGCAGAGACAAAAACCCTTTTTAACTTGCTCATCAGTATTCAGTGATTATCTGCGCTCTTTAACAGGTGCAGTGTGGGAGGGGCCTTGGTGGAGAATGCCCTTTATATGAATGGAAGGAGGGGATGGATATGTTTTTGTGGCTGTGTTCATAACACACGGGGTACTTGAAGGGGCAAATCCATGCTATGAGCAGCAGGAAGAAAATTCTGGATCTCAAGAAAGAATCCTCAATGTGAATTGAATGTCTTGCTTGTGTCATGTTTACTTAATTTTGAGGAATCGGGTATTATTAGCAGAATTCATTGTTGCAAGTGAACAATGGCCTAGCAACCCTTCCAACCAAGTAGAAATTAGAGGCAACAGAGATGGAGACCTGGGATGCCCAGAGCTTGCTTTTGCTTTTTTTCCTTTCTTTCTGACGTCTTAATTCAGCCTGTTCTAGTCCCCACCACAGCACCTTTCTCCACAAGCCCCGTTTTTGTTATACTCCACCACCTTTGTATCATCTCTCCTTTAAAACATCCACGGTGACTCCAAACTCCTATTTCCTCGTATCTGCGCCGTACTGATCAGCTTCAAACCATAAATGAGCCTCTGAGAACCGTGGTGAGAGCGAGGTCTTCCTTGACCCCAGTCCGCCCTGGTGTTCCCTCCTCTTTCCCAGCCTTCCGACCAGTGTGGTCTGTGCCATACCATCGCCCTCCCATTATATGCTTGTGTTATTATGTGTTGCACACTGGGAACTGATCTTGTTTCGCAGATGGTTTGGGATTTTCACGGGGGCAGTGGCCTCATTGCATTTTCCAGTCTGGATCAGAGTCCTTTGGACCATGTGGAATAAACATATCAGACTTTTTCTTCCTTTCAGATATTGATTGATTGGTTAAATAGTAGAGAACAGAGGATGTTGCTATTTTTATAACTTTGTTCTGATCAATAATGTTTGGACTTGCAGCCAGCTTTGTCCTGGTTTCTAAAATCAGATTTTTCTGCATTTTAAGACAGTGAAATATTTTATTTTCTTAAAGACATGTTAAAAAGGAAACAAAGTAAATTTATTTAGTAAGTGTGTTACTCGTATAACAAGCAGTTCCTATAAGGCCACCGTATGAAAGGTGCTAGTGGCCCAGGTGACCCGGGTTTTCACTGGATCGCACAGGTCATTTCTCCAGTAGAGTTTCCCTTTTACAACTCCAGCCCCCAGCCCAACAGGAGGCTCTCAATGTGCCTATCCTATCATAGCACTTAAGTGACAGAATCAAGCCTTTCCTGAGCCATGCTGGGTCATAGCATCTTAAACGAATTTGTATGCTTGGCTTGCGGGTATCTCAGTGTTCTTCATTAATGCTCCTCAGGAGGTAGCAGGTTTGCTTCTGGAAAATGGGGTAAATGGGAAAGAAGGGGGCTCCACACATACTTCCTTCATGATCTATAAAGCTACCTGTGAGGGTTAAACTTGACTATCAACCTGATGGGATTTGGAATCACCATGGAAACAAATCTCTGGGCCTGGCTGTGAGGGACTGTCTAGATTAGTTCTATCTCAATGGGAAGACTCACCCTACATGTGGGTGGCACTATAGTATGGGCTGGGATCCCAGAATGAATACGAAGATGACAAGGGTCCATGCAGCGGCTTCTCAGATTCTGCTTCCTGACCGAAGACTCAATGTGACTAGTTGACTCATGCTCGCTGTGCCTCAACTTCCATGATGAATGATGCCCTACATCTGTGAGTCGAAATAATCCATTGCTTCCTTAAGTTGCTTTTGACAGGGTATTTTACATAGCGATGAGAAAAGAAACTAAAATATCACCCCATTTTCAGTGCATGGTGGTGCTGGGGAAGATAACCTCCCATATTTTAGACAGTGGCCTAAGGACTGTGCTGAAATACCCTACCACCAACAGACCATCAGTGAACATTTGTTGAAAAAAAAATGAATGCAGTTTTGGAGGTATTGGTTACTGTGGATAGTGTAACTTTGTCAGCAGATTTTTATATGAGGCTCCTTGTTTTATGGTTTCTTATTCTTCGTGATATTCTATGATGAAGATCCAATTTTTGTTCCCATTTGAAGATGAAGAATCTGGGGTTCAGGACTTCATAATTTCCCTCAAATGAAGCACAAAATGAACATTAAGGGCAAAACTAAGACTTGAAATCAGATTTTCCAATTCTAAAATTATTTTCCATTCATCTTCCTCATATAAACTAGAACTCCAGTGGAAAGCAGGAGTTCTGACACCTCTCAGGCTTGGAGAACAGGCTGAGACCGATCCACTTTCCCGGGCATGGGAAGAGGTGGTTGGGGAATGCTGGGAATGTGTTGACAATGCTCCATCCAGACTTCTCAAGCTTGCTTTTTAAGCGAACAAAACCATTCTTAACAACCCTCATATCTTACATGGAGCCCCAATATAAAGCTGATGAACAGGAAGCTGCTTTGGTTGAGGGTGGGCTTTGAGCCTTGAACTCCGCCCCACTCAATCTCCCCATTATCCGTAGCTGCTCCCTTCCAAACACCTCCCAAACCACACCTCCAGCTCATCCTCCCTATTTTAAAGATGATGAAGCTTAGTTCTGATGAGGCTATCTGACCTATTCCAGGGTGGGTGAATTCAGGTTGTGGGGGAGAGATGAAGACTCAGTCTCCCTAATCTCCAGACTCCTCTAAAACTGATCAGCTTTGTCCCATCTGTGCTCCCCAAATAGAACATTCCAGACCAAATGAAAAATGAAAGTAAAACAAATATGGTGTAGAAAATGGGTCAGGTGGATGTTCTAGGGGAAAAGTAGCAAAGCCCGAGGGAAGAAAGGCTTCCCGGTGATAGGAAGGGTAAAGTACCTTCACTCACACGTGCCATTTTTTATGATATGATGATCCCATATTTACATTATTAAACAACCTGAAAAACATTAACAAAATAAAACACAAGATGAGAATGTCGTTCAGATAGGTACAAGCAATGCATACCCTCTCAAAGCCTGGCATGTGCATATATTTCCGGGATTTTTCCTGTGCACAGTTCATACATAGCTAAGCAAACTCAGGTTGTTTTATGTGTTTTCTCATTTTATGTCTTTTGCTCGATACCGTGTGCATACTCGCCGACCTCTTGTTGAGGATGTACCATGTCTCCTTTATTATAAAAGTAGTGTGTATTCATTGGTGAGGTTTTAAAATATAGACTAGTACTAAGAGGAAAATAAAAATTACTGACAAGCTCAATAATCAGAAATAACTATTGTGGTATTGTGGTGAACATTCCTTGAGTCTTTTTTTAAAATTATATCTACTCATGTATCTACATTCTTAATGTAATTATATTATATATACTTAAGTATTTTCCAGTATGATAGGTTAGGGATGTATACTAATTTTATCCTCCTTTTTACTTGATGATTTATTAAAATAGATTACTGTCCATTATTCTGTGAATTTCCTGGCTACATCTGATCATTTTCTACAGATTTCTTGTTGACTTAAAAATGCTATTTATATACTGAAGTTGTGTTTCTTCCCTCGTTTTTCCATCTACTTGAAAATATGGAATACCTAATTTAAGATCCTGTAGTTCAATCATCACTACTACAAGCATCATAAAAATACACTACTATAGTGTATTTAAGTTACCCACAAGTTCATACTATTATAAAGAATGGTCCTCGTGACATATTTGCACATTAGATTTTTATCTGCACCACTTCTTTGGAATCAATTCCTAGAAATTGGATTTATTGAGTCACTTTGTACCAGGAGCAGATACAAGTAGATATTACTCTAAATTACTAGCATAACAGTATTATCTTTAAAATATGTTCATTTTAATAGGTGAAACAATCTACTCTTGTATTTTTGTGTGTGCTGTGTATGTGTTCATGTGTATGCTTGTGCATCCATATGGAGCCCAAATGGTTATCTTCCTCAATTGCCTCCCACCTTAGGATTCTTTTCTTGGCAGGGTCCCTAACTAAACTAGGACCTCATCAATTACGCCAGCCAATGAGCTCCAGGGATCCACCCGTCTCCACCCCCTTAGCACTGGGGTTGCAGACTCACTGACAGAAGCATATGCATTTCCATGCTCGGCTTTTCCATGGGTCCTGGGGATCTGAACTCCTTATGCTTGCATAGCAGACACGTTATCAACCTGGCCATACTTCCAGCCTCGGGTCTCTTATTTTAATTTTCAGTTACTGTGATAACAAGAAGGGTTGACTTTTTCATATCTTAAATTATATATATATATATATATATATATATATATATATATATATATATATATATATTTTATATACATATTATTTTATCTAAGTGTTTTGTCTTTTAGCTGTGTTTGTATATTTCTCAATTGTTTGGTTGTTAGCATTCTCATTGATTTATTAAAATCTTAAAAATATAAATTTAGAATATTAACAGTGTAATATTTACTATAAGATATTTCTGATCTCATACTATGAATATTAATCTTACATTTAGTTTAGTTTTATTTATTTTAGACCATGCAGTTAAATACACACACACACACACACACACACACACACACACACACACACACACTGTGGTTTTCTTCACTTTTTCTTACACACACGGTGCATGTGGAGGTCAATAGATAACGAGTGGGACTCAGTTTACCCTTTCCACTGTCTGGGTCCTGGGGATTGAACTGATGTCAGGTTTGGTTGCTGAGCCTTTACCAGCTGAGCTGCCAGCCCAGCATTTTCTCTTAATCATTTTTTTTTCTGGTTTGATTTTGTTCAATTGGCTGAAGGCCTGTTGGTATTTTCTTGTGTCATCCAATTGAGGCGAGACTGTCTGAAATCAGGTTAGAACAGTTATCAGAAGGAATCGTGAACTGGAAGAGGTGCTGAATAGAGGTAGGGAAGGGGGAGAATACAGCTAGAGTGAGCATCTGGTTCCGACATGGACAGGGGAGAGGCTTGAGATTCCTGGACCTTCAGGATCAGGTGATGAATCTGGGGCCTGCTCCCTCTTAGGTTTATCTATAAACTCTTTCTGGGTGATCATTTATTTCCCATGCCTCAGTAGTGAGGACTCCTCCCCTGATACATATTTTAAGCCTGGATCTTTCTCCTGGAATGGAAGGGAACAGACACTCTTCCTGACTGTTGGATATCTCACCTCACACTCAGCATGGTCTAAATCCGACACAGCCTCTTCCTCGTACCCCTAAGTCCAGCTGTCTCCGCTTCCAGGGCTCCTGATCTTAGTATGCTGACAAACTCACACACAACTCACACACAGAAAGGTGAGGCTGAGGAACGGACCCATACCCCAGAGAGAAACCGAAACCTGAAGATGCTCTGTGTCTGAGAAAGAGGGATGCTAGGGTAACTTCCAGGGAATGCTAAAGAGGAGGAACTGTATTCTTTGAGCCGGGAAATAAAGTTTCAGGTATTTTAATGACCCAGCGAGGTCATTTGGGAGAAGAGTTCCTGAGAATTCCTCCAGAAGTCTGTATACGCTCCCTCCCCAAGACCTTAGCTGGCAACAGAGTCTAAATCTGCGTCTACAATTTGCATTCTTAAGGAGGTGCACCTGCAGATCATGTAGGGCAGCAACTGAGCAGTAGAATTTCAGTCTCTCTTGCTGGTCTACAGAGGGTGCCCAATCCAGTTTCTAAAGCAGGTGGCTGTCTCTTGAAGGCAGTTTCTAACACAGGTGGATGCTTCTTAAAGAGAAACTTCTCAGACATCCCAATAGAATGGAATTGGCTTTTAATTGTATTTTTTCTTTATTAACAAAAGACACAATTGGTTGATCAGAATGGGACCATTTCTTTTCAGATAAGCACCATAAAGCTTCAAGTTAGTTTTAACTAGGCGGGGCTCGTTAAGTGTTTGAGGAAGGCGGCAAAATAAGGGAAGCAAATCTTTCTCCTACCTGGCGGCTTTCGATTCATTTAAAGAGTGACCCAGAACACTGTCTCAAATCTGGTACTGATTTCTGTGGTTGCTGAAGGGTACAGCGCAAGACTTTGTAGTTTCTCACTTCCTGTCCATTCCATGCCTTTTGGCAACCTCCAAGTTCATCAGAGAGGCTGCCCCTGGACTCAGGTCCCCCCTGAACATCAGGTTTGTGCCTACTCACGTGCTCAGAATTATCCCCTTTCACTTGATAAAGTTGAATCCTGCCCTGGACACTTTCAGCTTCTAATCCGAGTGTTTTCCTTTAATCCCTTCATACTTCCTGCTAACTTGTGTAAATGACAGGAAAACGTTTTATTTCAAAGGAACTTTATGGATCTTTGGACTCAAGAACACAAATTCTTTTTATTTTTTAAGTTTATTTATTTTCATTTTTGGGGGGGGGCGGTATTTAGCCTGTATATCCCTGCGTATCATGTGTGTGCAGCGCTGCAACAGACCAGAAGCGGTCGGGATCCCTTAGAACTGGAGTTGCAGATCTTTGTGAGGCAAACTGAGGGCGCTGGGAATTGAACCTATGTCCTCAGGAAGGGCAGCCACTGCTTCTACCCACTGTGCCATTCTCCAGCCCAAAGGGCAACAGTTCTTATATAAACGCTAGAGAAAGTTTTGCCCAGGAGGAGTCTGACTCCACATGCGCATAGCCTTGGCGACAATGCTTTGCTACCTTTCTCTGTTCTTCTGCTGGTCTCTACAGGTCAAGCTGTCGCTACCAAGTTCATTCTACAAGTTGACAGACACATACACGCACAGTGCAACTGTGTGTCCCGTGGGGCAGAGGCAGCCGTTCTGGCAGATTCTTATGTTTTGGAGAAAGATCTGCACTTGTATTTCTGTGTTACTGCTCAGTGCCTCTGGAGGGGGGGGGTGTGGAAGGGTCTTATTTCAGGAAGCTATCAGGATGTATGTCTTAGGACCCCCCATGATGAGAGAAAGGCATTGCTAAGTGCAAAAACCACCGATTCAAATCCAGTTCCTGATAGGGAGCAGACAGGAGCCAGATAGAGCTTCCCCGGAAAACGATGCCAGGGAGATCCGCAGGCAATGAGCTGAAAACAAACAAAGCAAAAACTTCTGGCCGCCTGTGGAGCAGCCACTTCAGCCTCAGCTTCCACTGAGCAAGGCCGCCACCTGACCTCCTTTTCAGTTAAGCCGCAACAGCCTCAGCTTCTTTGCCTGAAAACCCCTGAGATTCCTTTTCTCCTCTCTTTAGTTCTTGGAACCTTTTGATCTCTGCCAGTGGGAATCAGCATTGGGGTGGGGCTGGGGGGTAAGCAAGCCATATGGTTCAGCTCTCAGGGTGACAAATTTTAGACCCTACACAGACTTGGCTTGAAGGGACATTTATTTGTTCTTCGATTGTCCATGCGTTTGCAAAATCTAAGGTTGGCTTTGCAGGGAAGAGTGGAATAAGGCTTTGTTGCAGGATTCGCTTGTACTCCGCCGGGACAGCAAAGTGTTTATTCCGAAGGGGCGAGAGTGAGATCCTTGGCTGGCCTGGCTACTCTCTGGTCACTGCAAAGTACTGCCTGTCAGTCAGTAAGACTGTAAGGCCAGGAAGCACCACTGTGACTGTTCTTATTTGTGGTCTCCTGTTCTATAGCTCGTTCTCATGCACCCTCTCTCCTGTCCTCAGGGGCACCCTGAGATGAAGCACTCTGAGGAACCCAGTGGCTCAAGACCCTTGTCCTTGAGTATCTTTGTTCATCTTGTCTGCTCAGCGACGCTTGATGCATCCTTGATCATCACCTGATTGTGGTTCCCTTCCCTCTCAATGGCTACTCTGTCTCCATTCGTGGCTCTCAAGTCTCTCCCCGCTTTTTATATGTTTATATGCTGTCCTTCGGTTCGGTGCTCCCTCTGAGATGTCCATCACCCAAATGGCCATGCTGTCTGCTCTCTTCAGGTATGCTCAGCCTGTGCTCTGGCATCGTGAAGGTCCAGCAGACTATGGAATTACTGCTTGATGGTCACATCTATCCAGGTCTGCATTGCCTCAGATCCATTCTGCCTCACATCAGTTAATCACTGTCTATCCACAGTCTTCTGGTCTGCTTCTAGATGGTCAACCTTGAGCGCTAAGGCTCCTTTCCCACTTGGTTGTATTTCGGGCATGTATCTCATCAGTGGCTCAGGCTTGAATGTTTTTTCTAACTCTCCCTCCCATCCATCCCCATGTCCCTTTCCTGTCTCAATCTGTCTATACCTGAGGTTTTGCAATAGCCTGTGAGCTGATCTTGCCACCAGGTTTGAGTCAACTCCTCCAGTCTGTGCGCCTCTTCCAGATTGCTCTTCTGGAAGCGCTTCTTTCCTTCACCTGACTCTCTGCGCAAATATTTCCCATTTAGCAGCCCAAAGCTCAAGAGTTCCCGCCTGTCTTTAAAGAATCCCCAATCCAGGCCAATGCCAATCTATACCTACAGTCAAGGTGGCACGCACATATGAATGAACATGAACATGAACTTGTGCTAGCTTCCCTATCTGAAGACCTTCTCGTTCTCTTCTGCCCACATCCAGAGCTTGCTTAACCTTTTCCTCAAAATTTGCACCTGAATCTACTTTCTCCTTAGACATTTCTGTAAGTATTCAAGTCGTGGGGACCGAGCATTGTCTTCTGAGCGTTGCTACTCTTCCTTTACATTAAATTGCATACATTTTTGGAATTGATGTCTCTTACAGTGTTGTCTCTGATTACTATTTCAATTTTGCATGAGAGTTAGAATTTTTTCCATTTGTATGGTTCGTAATCATGTGCTTCTTGAAAACCAAAGTTGTTCATTTTCTTTTAGGGTCTCCTATTGTCTAGCACAAGGCCCACATTGTACAAGTCACCCAGCAACAGTATGCAGAATGATATTTAAGGTTACCTGGGACTTCTAGTTTAATCAAGGAAATCTATTTTTAAAATACCCATTTTTTTCTCTACAAATTATTTATTAACCTATCCAACCCTCCCAAGTTACCATATGCATGTAGAAATAATATTTCACTCATCAAAAAGTGTTCTGTTTATTATTTGTGAGCTTGATTATAGATGATTGACAGCTGAGACATACGAATATGATCCTTGTTTTTAAGGATATATTTTTTGCTCTTGTTCCCTGATGAGCCTGGGAAAGTGATGCCCAGAACTGAATATTCTTGAGGTCACATGCTTGAAATTCAGAGAAGGAAGGAGGTAGCAGCACAAGAGGCAGCAGACACTAACCTAATTTACGCACAGATTGGACCTGCTGGCTCCTGCATGAGAGGATAATAGAGAGACTGGCTGGCTGCTGAGGCTAGGCCTGGTTCTCAGCTTGGCAAATGCAGAAACTTGATTTCATGGTTCACCACCTTTTTCTGAGGGAGAAATTGGTATCCACCAAACCTACAAACCCTGTGAACGAAGTATCCCATTGTAATAGTTTATCAATAATGTGCACATTTTGAAGGTAGATAGGTTCATGTCTACTTCTTATGGTGATGCTTGAAACATATTTGGATCTAGACTGCCTGATTACCATTTAGAATTGATTGATGATCCAGAGAGAACCAGAGCAGAAGGTTCTGGGAAATGTGGTAGTTTTAGTGTGAAATATACCCCACCCCCATTCCTCAGGCTTGTATGAATGGTTGGTGCTGGTGGTGCTGCTTTGGAAGGTAAGGAATCTTTAGGAGATGGAATCTAACTGGAAGAAATAGATCAGCAGGGGTGGACCTTGAGGTTGAAGAGCCTGACACCACTTCCTACAGAGCCTCTGCTTCCTGACTGTTGCCCCCATTGACATCCCTCCCTGACATGATGAACCTTATCACTTCTTACTGCAACTCACAAGTGAAGTCCTGCTCCTTTGTGTTGCCTCCTCCAGGTATTTGGTAGCAGCCAGGAGAGAAAAAACTAATGCTGGGAGTCTTTCAAATCCAGGGAGTGCCCGGAGAAGTGGCTCTGACGTGCTTGCTATGTGTATACACTGCGTGTGCGCATCAGCACCACATACAAGTTTCCGCATACCTTCCTACACATTCACAATGTCTGTACATACAAACAAGCACACATGCCTATAGTGATTTACACATTTATCGAGTACCCATTAAGTGCTGAAGGCACAGGCACTGTTCCCACTCATGAAGCTCACAGATAGGTGTTTGTCTTTCGGACAGTATTAAATTAATCTCAATAAAATAATGCATCAGCCCCACCACCCCAACTCCTTGTAGATGGTCATTTTCTTTATGCTTTAAAAAAAAAAACCATTAAAGTTAATCTGTTTATAAAACCAGTTGATGACATCAATTCTTTGCCACCGTATTTTTGAAAGTGCGATTTCTAATTGGCAGTGTGATCAGTTTTGTGCCATCTTATTTGGAGGTGAAATTACATTTCTGGATAGCACTTTACTGTACTGAAGTAACAGCAACAGCATGATGGGGTTTTGGCCAGGCGTGTTGGCTGCTGTTCCTCCATTTTGGCTTTGATGTTGGTTATTCATGTTCCTCAGGTGTGTGAGGGCTGATCTACAAGACTGTCAACCCTGAATATTGCCATTTCTCCCCTTAAGAGCTGTAGGCAATACAATTGAAACTTTCCTGTTCTGTGTATGCACCATGGAAGAATAAGAATTGCCTACAGAAACTGGTTCTCAGCAGCTCTTGCTTAAGTTGTCTGTGGCCAAGGCAGAAGCTACTTGATTCTTGGCAGCACTGACATGTGTCGCTGTGTTTGAAGGTTTCACAGCCATCAGTGAAGATAGCAGAGGGAAAGACTCTTTCTTTTATCATATGGGTAGAGTAGGAGGGTGGCTCTTTTGAGCAGTGGGTAAGAAGAGATGGCTGGGTTTCAGGCTGGAGCAGAGAAAGACCCTAGGTGGGGATAATCCTACTGTCTCTGTTCTGCCCACCTGGGAAGGGGTGTCAGTGAGAAGGACAGAGTAACAGGCCTTTTCTAACTGACATGGAAACAAGGGCATAGACTTAGTATGAGCAACTTAACCCAGGTGGCAAGGACACTAGAATTGGAAGAAGACTCTTGGCACCTGGCAAGCAGTGGGAGAACTTTGGATGCCAAGGTGACCTTAATTCCTAGAGATGAACTCCCTGGAATGTCTGTCACAGAACGATCAATGCCAAGGTGAAGAGTTTGATGGGAGTAAGGAATATGTCCCGCAATAAGAGGGTCACAAAATTGATTGGAAACTCCAGAGGCACAATTCAATCTAGTTATTCCATTCCAAGCTATGATTCAAGTAAATTAAAACAGAGCATTTTACTAGAGTTGGGATAAGATCAAAGTGTATCTGGATCTGCCAACAATGTAGGATTCGTGATAAAGTATCAGATTGCATTTGCTGCTTATAGAGAAGCTGAAAAATAGTAACTGTGATGGCAGAGTAGAGTTCCCAAAGCTGGGTTCTTACGAACATCTCTAAGACAAATGTCAGCACTGTTTATCTACACCTAATGATTATTTTTCATTTGATTTGATTTTGATTTTAACAAAGAAAGTGGGTGTAGAGGAGGGAGTTGCAGACTTATTTTAATTATCTCCTATTGAACAAGCTTTCTTTTTGGATGCTGTGTTATAATTGCAAGGTGTTCACAGTCTGGAGTTGATAGGTGATGATCCATCCCTGTGTCCATCCATGTAATTCGTCATGTCATCCGTCCAATAATGATTCCCTGAACTTAAAACATGGTAGACCCCATGACACAAGGTTCCTAAACATTGAGTCTATGAACATACTATGATGATGTCCATCTTACAGCTCATTCTGAGGGTGTGAATGAGAATAGAAAATCAATTTGGTGTCTCAATACTAAAAGGCCTGGGTACACACATATTCAAGCTAGTTTAAGTTCATTTAGAATGGGAAAAGCCTAAGTACATAGACCCGAAAATCCAAGTTTTTCTTTAGTTGTCATTTCTTTGAATGCTTCATTTAATGCTCAAAATATTCACTCATGCTTAGAACAGACACGACTTACTGCTTACTGAGAAATACAGGCATGTGAGACACGAAATCTTTTCTTCAAACTTGTGCTAAGTTGCCTGATAGTCTTGGCTAATCCTGAACCCCGCTTCAGAAGCCTGCACAGGGACCTAGAGCTTCTCCAGCCTGTCTGATTCACAGCCCATCTCGATCTTACAGTGTTGTTATCTTCCAGAGGGAAAACCAGCAGCTCCACCACATCTGCCAAGAATAACGCTGTCAAATATTGTTAAACAGCTACAAATCAACTTTCGGGGAAGGGCTAAACGAATGTGTGTTTTCCATGCTTTCTCAATTCAGCTAAAGACATCTCTTTTTTGTTTTGTGTTCTTAACCATATGTGTCAGAAGTGCTTACCATGGATCCAAGCTTGAATCTGAGATGCTTCTGCATCAAATGAACAATTTTACCAAGTTTTAAGCAATTGAGGAAAAAAAGAGATTTGGCAATTCTATAAAATATGATCAACTGGAGTTGATCTTCAGAGGGCTTAGGCATGGCACGACATCAAGAGATTTGGTGATCCTAGCAGACTGCTGCATTTAAAACAAGAGAACAAGTGAGTGACTCTAGAAATATGAACCTTTGACAACAGGTCCCAAAGAGCAATGGTTTACTTTAGATTGTTTTAAGCACGGCGCCTGGATGGCTTCACTTGGAGGCTGGGGGCTGGTATCTTGGACTTAGACTCGTAGGCAGAAGTGAAGCCTTAAGTGCTCTTGTAGCCTTCACAATGTTGAGGAACTGATCAGTTGCCATGTGTTCAACCATTTGATAAGACTTTTGGTGCCCAGGCTAGTTTGAACTCATTTGCCCAAGCTCACTGGGCATTTTGGGAATTATTCTGATGTTTAGAGCATCTAATACAGAGGCTCACGTCAGAAAGATGGGAGCAAAGCTGTGTTTCTGGCTATGTTGGTAGATTTGTCTTCTTACCATCTGGGTAAAGAACAACAGGCTTGGGAGCAAGAGGACTCAACTCGGAATCTCCACCTGCCACCTTCGTGTCCTTAGGGTAGATTCCTCACTGCCCAGACCCTCCAGTTTTGATCATCTCCAACTCAAGGGTTTAATGTTTTTAGTTGATAGGGTTCAATAAGAAGTGTCAAGGGGCTTAGCATTCAATATGCATTCATCAAATGTTGGCCATTATGTTTATTAAAGGAACGTTACCCAGCATGCATTGCTCAGCTGGAAAAAGTTGAGTGAGGAACATGACTCAGAGTCTCCCAGCCTCAGCTGCTGACTTCAGAATCATTCTATACCCCAAGATAATTGAGGGATACCTGACTTGCTCAGTCAAGAGCTATTCAGCCACTCATTCGTTCACTAATTTACCCATTCATTCAGCCCAGTGCTACCATAACGTTTGTGAAATAATCTGAGTGTCATTCCGTATTTAATCTCCAAAAGACCTGATGATAGAGGAACTCTCATAATGGCCTTCCCTCCTATTTTACTGAGAAGAAAACTGAGGCACGGAGAGGTTAAATAATGTGCTCTCCCTACACAGCTAGTAAGTAGCCTGGAAGTCAGACCTTGGCACTTAGTCAATGGCTTCTTTCAGTCTCTAAGCTTTGGTACCCCAATTTGTAAGTGAGCTGGGCCTGACTTGCTATCCCCATGGGGGAACCTTCCAGAGCTGAGGATGCTTTTCAACTTGTTTCCTGTCCTACCTTGTCTGGGTCTGCTCTGACCGATAGAACACCTGGTCCAAGGCCATTGGTGGGCCTGTACTCGCTTCTCTTGTTTCCCTTCTGAGCACCTGGAGTGGCTGAGGCTGAATGCACAGCCCTGGTGAATTCCCATCTACCAGAGATGCTCCAGTGGCCACCAGCATTACCTTCACTATCCTGTAGTGGTTTAACATCCTGTGAAATTAGGCACGTGATCCCACAATTGCCGATAGTCTTTCAGAGCAGCCTGCCCTTCATGGTATGGACATCTCCTCTTTATGTGTCAACACTACACACACAGTAGAGTGACAAGTGACTTTTGGCGGGCGATCTGTATGCCCCCACATAGTGCTAGTCATTGAGTCCAGAGTAAAGAGACAGACTGCTACAGAGGCTTTGTCAATGAGGAGAGTGCAGGCACAGTCTTACCATTGCTCCTGTATCTGCCACAACTGGAGCATGGTGTCAAGGGCTCAACACTGTCCTCATTGCCTGTTGTTCGTCTTGCAGACAACACAAAGGCCTCACGGAGCCCCACAGAAAGAAGGTGGCTCTTCATCCCAGCTTCTTGGTAAAATGGCCTTGAGTCAGAGAAGTGATTTTTAGCCAGAGCTGACTATTAGAATTCCTTTTAAAATCAGCTCTTACGAAGACACCATTTCCAGAGCTCTCTCCTTGGGCTTTTGGTCTCCTTGTCTGGCACTGTAAAAATGAAAGTGCTTCCTGGGTGACTCTCATGTGCAGCCAGGGGTGGAGTTAGCTAGCCTGGGAGACGGTCTCATCCCTGGGGAACTGCAGGATCCAGGTGTGAAGTGAGGTAGAAATGCTGACCACAGGAACCTGGTGCTCATCCTCCTTGTGGCCAGGATGCTCTCCAGAGTTCCTCATTTGTACACAGTGTTCTGTTCTGTGCCAGGAAACAGCTGGTGGAAATCAATGTAGAAGCTTACAGACTGGCTGGGCATCTGCAGTGATCCAGGTTGCAGGGCCAGACTGCTCACTTTGTGTGTTTTTTCTACCTGCCCTGTCAATACATGTCACCTGTTATTTATGTTGTTATTAATAATGATAAGAATGACAAATAGCAATGCCAAGGAACATATTTTCAGTGTCAATTGGGGCAGCTATGAGAGCACAGTTTGGGAGTTTGGGGTCAAAAAGCTTTGTTAAGGGCCGAGGAAGTGGCTTGGTGGGTAAAAATACTTGTACAAGCATGAGGACCTGAATTTGAATTCACAACATTCATGTAAAAAGCCAGGAATGGCTTCCAGTACCTGTGTGGGGGTTGGGGTGGGGGAGAGACAGGAGGATTGAGCCAGCCCAGCTGAAAGATGTTGAGCTCCAGGTTCCCTGACTCAAGGAGATAAGATGGAAAGTGACAGAGGAGGATACCTGATGTCTTCCTCTGGCCTCCACGTGTGCACATGGTATGCATACACAGAGACATGTATGTGCATGTACATACATGTACACACACACACACACACACACACAGAGTGAGGGGGGGAAGAGAGACAGAGAGGGCGGACAGGAGAGACAGAGAGAGAGCAAGGGAGAGAAGAGGGAAAGAGGAGAGAGGGAGTGAAGGAGAGAAAGAGACAGACAGAGACACACAGAGAGAGAGAGACAGAGACAGAGAGAATTTTGTGACAAAGGAGGATTCCAGGAAGCCTGGTTTAATAGGAACATTTAAGGCAGAGACACTATGAACAAGGCTGAGAGTGACTGTGTAAAAGACATTTGGTAAACAGTTATGTCACTCTGCTTGGATCAGGGCCTGAGGTTGACTAGCCTGGTGAGACAGAGACTGAGGACTTGGGGGGTAGCTCTGTGGTGACGTATTTGCACATGACATTGTGAGGCACTTTCTTCACAGTGCAAAAGTCAACCAACCAACCAACCAACCATCAGTCAGTCAATCTTTAAAGTCAATCCTTAAGGGTGGAGCCAGTGTGTGTCATGAGGTGAGAAGAGGATGCTTCCTGAGAAGACGCCCTTTCCCCTGCTCTCGATAGAGCATTGCCTCTTGCCTCACAGTGCTGTGTGGTCTGGAATAAGGAAATCTGAAGGAGCAGATTAGCCCTCTGGCTCTTTCTTTTTCTGGTCCAGAATTTTAAAATTCTTCCTTGTGTTTTGCCATCTCTTCCCATGCCCCACCCCTTGTTGTTAAGGGAGGAGGTAAGTCTTCATCTGGAATTCTGAAGAGCAAGCTGCCAAATAGCTTCTGGAAGGCTGAACTGCAATGGTTTGAATGCTGCTTTTTATGGGGTGTTAAGTTTAGTCAGGCTCTCTGCAGGTAGCTAACCACTGGTAAATGTTAAAGAGAAAGCTCTTGGGGAAATGCTGTTTAAAAGTCACTCGTGGTAGAAAAGCCAATGCAAAATGAATAAAGGAAGCTAACATCTTTGAAAAATCCTCCTACCAAGATTGAATGATTTGTCTGATTCCTTTCTCTTTCTAATCTCTGTTCTCCCAGCATCTGACAATTCACACAATATACATAGCAACAGGAAGTTCTGTGGGTAACACATGAGATGCATTCATAGAAATGTGCACCATTTCATATGGAGATAATATTTCACAGACTCTTTTTCAACCTTCTTATTTGAATTAGGATGATCCTTTCACAAACCAAGTAAATTCTACATTACTTTAAGGGCTGCACAGTGCTTTTATCTATCTATCTATCTATTTATCTGTCTGTCTGTCTGTCTGTCTATCTATCCATCCATCATTATATTTATCGATCTATCATCTATCTATATCTCTTTATCTACCTACCTATTTATCATCTATCTACCATCTATCATCTGTCTATCCATCCACCTATCATCTATCTGTCTGTCTATCTATCTATCATTTATCTATTTATTTTGCATGCGTGTGAAGGTCAGAGGACAGCTTGTCTATTATCTTCAGAAATGTCTTTGAAATAGGAACTTTCAGTTAACCTGGAGTTCACGAATTACTCTGGCCTGCCAGGCCAGCAAGACCCAGAATCCTCCTGTCTCTGCTTCCCCTGTAATAGCATGATGAGTACATGCCACCATGTTGGGCATTTTTGCATGGGTTTGAGGGATCAAAATCAGTCTTCATACTTGTGAGTCAAACCCTTTACTGACTGAGCTGTCTTCTCAATCCCCATAGTGCATTTTTTTTTAATGGCTGCATCATTAATTATCCAAGTCATTTCTGGTTCATAGACCTTTACACAGTTTACATTTTCCCCAATTATTTTTGATGTTTCCTGGTAATTAACAACCAGAGTACTGGTTACTAAACTCTCAGTGTTCATATATTCAGCAAGCGTTCACTGAGTGCTGTACGCTGGGCTGGCTGTGGTGGTAGTCATTCATTCTGGAATAAGTGATGAAAGTCACAAATTCAAATTCTGTTACAACACGGAAAACCAACAAGATAACTAAATAAATAAAAGACAGAGCATGCTGGATTTTAACAAGTGTGCCAAGCAGGAAAAAAAGGCAAGACTAAAAAAAAAAAAAAAAACAAAAAAACGAAGTATGGGGATAGGATAAATAGAAATGAGCACTTGTAAGGAGTGTCAGGATTGTCCTCAGTGAAGAGGCCAGGAGGGAGCCATCCAAGGGAGAGTCAGAAGACAAGGATTCCACCCGAAAGAGCCAGCAAGGGCAAAGACCCTGAGGGGTGTGTGTGTGTGTGAGAGAGAGAGAGAGAGAGAGGCAGAGAGACAGAGAGACAGAGAGACAGAGAGAGACAGAGAGAAGGGGGCCTAGGGGTCAGTTGAAGTAGACTGGGTGAGGGAGGTTACTGGGGGGATGATGGAAGGAGGGAGATAATTTGGGTGCTTGGCTCCTGGGAAGAAAGATATGGGAGATTTTATCCAGAAGAATGATATGTTTTACTAGAACCTTAGCCTGGAGTTTGGGAAAACTTGGACAGGACAGGAGACTTTATTTTTAATTAAAGGTTTTTAAATGCAATATATATCGATCATATTCTTTCCCCTCCTCCAACTCCTCCAGATCCTCCCAACCTCCCTACCTACCCAACTTCATGTCCTCTCTCTCTCAAACAAAAGTCACCCCCCAAATCAAAACAAAACAAAAAAAAACCCAGTAAGACAAAAAAAAAAATCACCAAAACCGAATAAAATGTGCACAATAAAAACATGGAGTGCATTTTGTGTTGACCAGCTATTCTAGGTCAACTTTTCTAGTTGTGTGGTTGATATACCCAGCGACAATCCACTGGAGAAAACAGGTTTTCTCCTTCCCAGCAGGTATCAATGACAGATGACTGCTTGGTTGGGGGTGGGGCCTTGTGTTCGCTTCTCTGCCCTGCAGTGCTGGGATTTTGTCTGGTGTGAACCAGATTCTCTGAGTGCTGTCACCATCCCTGTGCCTCTCAGTGACTGGAGGCTGTGTAAATATTCCAGACAGCACAATGTCATGGCGTGGGTGTGGCCATGTGAGAGAGAAGGTAAGGAGTGTGGGAATTAGATGTGCTTAGACACAGCTGGAGTTGTTGACAGAGCGACTGGAGTGGGGATTTGAGAAGGGACCCACAGGTTTTTGGGTTAGAGTGACTGAGATTGGCTGTTGGGAAGAGAGGTGGGGATACATTCTCTCGCAGTGAGCACAGTGGGCTAAGGAGGTGTCATGTATCCATTTGTCTCCTGCTGATGATCACACAATACCACAGAGCCAGTGATTTATAAAGAAAAGAGGCTTCTTTTGTTCACAATTCTGTTTGGAGTTGCGTGCCTACATCTGGTAACAACCATGCTGTTGGCAGTGTCCTGGGATGGTGAGAGTCAGAGTGTGCACGCTTGTGTGCGAGTGTGGCCTCTACTTTCTGTCCCTCCACTCGTGTCAACGACAATATTCAGTCATGAGGCATTTGCCCTGAGGATGACGTCATCTCATCACAATACTGTCCACAGGTCTCCTCTCGGAACACGCTGTTCACGTGATTTGTCTGTTGTCTGAGTCCCTTACATTTAACACCAACGAGAGATGTGGGTGGGACCAGCCATGTTCAAGGTGTAGCTGGAGGGGCTGCAGAAGCCGAGTTTCGGATTTAATGACGTGACGTGTGAGACACAGTGTGCCTTTGAAAGAGCGCTCTTGACAGCTGCGCCTCATCTAAGGCACAGGTTGGCTCCCAGGCGTTAAGAGATGCGACTGTTTGATTTTAGGGGATTTCCTCATCGTAGTTTTAAATCAGAATATATCATCTCTTTCAAGAATCATTTGCTGCTTTGTGTGTGTGTGTGTGTGTGTGTATGTGTGCGCGCACACACACACACATCTTGTTTTAGCCATAAATCTGTTTACCATAGATTACAATTTGGTCGGCTTTCTCAGCAGATTCTTCATAACTGTGTATTCTGCACAACAACAGGGCCTTTTGTTTCTGAAAGGACGATTGCCTTTTAGCCACACTCTCCCATTGAAGTCATAATCTGCTCTTTGTGACAGCATAGTGGTTGCTCTGGGAAATGATTAGGATGTCACAATTAGGATTAGGGTGCCAGGTGGAGAACAAGTGCGAGAGACAGATGGTCATTCTCTCAGAAGCTAGGAAAAAAGAATCCTTGCCTCCTATCCATGCTCACAGAGATAAGAGAAGGAGGCCAGGCGTGTGCAGGATCTATAAATAGAACTGTTTCTGAGGAGTCTGCCTTCCTCAAGATTTCATTAGGCATCAGAAAGCCCTTTGCACTCAGCAATTAAAGGCACTGATTTGCCTATGCTGTATTATAAGCTTGAAGAGAGAAAGCCAAACTCGCATTCTTATTGAACAGATGCAGGTAAAATGGCTGAGAGAACTCTAAATGGGCTCTCTAAATCTCAAGTAGTTCCACCACCTCCAGATTATAAAAGCATCTTGAGGATGAAATGTCCCCAGCATTTCTGTGTTAACTCCTGCTTGTAATGACTGTGTGTTGTCATTTTTGTCTGTAATCTGGCATTGCATACCCACAGGAGAGGCATCCCAAGGACCGTGGAAAAATCTTCCCACCATCCCTGGGGATCAGTGGCCAGGGTTTGCTGTCTGGGCCTTGGCAAGCTAATAGGGGCATCTCTTGTGTTTGCTGGTCCCTGTAGAGATTGGGTTTCTGGCCTGTCTTTATTAGTGTCATACTCAAGCCTGCTGAACCAATAGGACCCAAAGAAGGTGAAACCAGCCTGAATGTCTTGGGAAGCCCACGGAGATATTTTTTTTAAATGCTGAGTCCGTATTTTCAGATGCTGATAAACCACATCAAAGGCTTTCCTCCATCTTCCCCCTGTGAACTGTGATCAAGCCAAGAAGGTTTTCCACCTGGAATGGTTTGGATTCAGGTACATGCCTTTGATTAGTCATGGAAGACTGCCCAGGAAAATAATGTTGGCCTCTCTGGGAACTCAGTTGTAGATAAACCTAATAATGCCTTGTAGGTTCAGTCCTGAGATTTCCTCCTCCTCCTCCTCTTCTTCCTCCTCTTCTTCCTCCTCCTTTTCCTCCTTCTCCTCCTCCTTTCTAATGTACCAGATACCTTTGATAGCCCCATCAGTCTATAGGCAGAAGCTCACATACCCCTGGCATTGCTAATGCAGTCAGAAAGTTTACACTGTGCTTGAAGTTCATCCGTGAACTTTTTTTTTTATTACTTTGTAATACGCCCCCCCCCCCTTTTTTCTATTCACTGAATTTGTCTGGAATGTATCTATCACAGTTCTGGGTGCTAAATCTATAGCAGTGAACAAAGGAACCATATATTTATATTTACATATCAATACAATGGATAAAAATCTCATGAGTATAAACTCAGATAATTTGCTTTCTTTTTCATTTTTAATCTTGCTTTTTCATGTTCCTAAATCAAACATGCATTACTTATGCTAAAGAAACATAAGAAAAGAGACAAAAATCCATGGTTTATTTCTTGAGAATAATACACAATGATAAATGCTCCTTCCAAAGCAGTATGGTTTGAAAATGAATTTGCATCTTATCAGTCATGGTAATATTCCAGAGGTATTTGGATGATAAAGGCCCAGGGATGTGCTGGGTGTGTTACCTACTGAGGCGTTGGCTAATGTTTGTATTGAGTATGAGCCAATGCTTTGCAATAATTCAAGCCTCCTGGGAATGGACTGTCCTTAGATTAGGAATACTATTTCTAAACTAGGGCTTTGAAAAAGTGGCCCACAGACCACATGCTGTTTATGTAAACAGTTGTGAAATGACACTACCATGCCCATTCATTCCCATATAGCCCATGGTTGTTTTGCGCACAATAGCAGAGTCAACTGGGTATAACAGAAATGGTTTGGGTCTCAAAGCTTAAAGTATTTACTATCCAACCCCTCCTAGACTAAGCTTGTGGGTACCAGTTCTGAAGTAGTTCTGTCCAGCAACACTTTGTAGACCAAGGGCAAATTCCCTGTGCCGCTGGTCAGTGAACTCCCCAGGTAATACGTATGTCCAGCTGTTACCTGAGAGACAAACTCAGGTCCCCAGGCTTGTGCAGGGAGCACCTTACCTACTGAGTCATCTCCTCAGGCCATGAACCTTAATTTTTAGAGTTTAGGTCCACAGCAAAACTGAATAGAAGGTACAAAGGGTTCCTGTATACCCGCTGTGCTGACACATGCACAGCCTCCCCCACTACCAGTCTCCCTCATCCCAGAAGTAACATTAGTTAAAAAAAAAAAAAAAAAAAGGACCTTCATTGGCATCTATTTAGTGTTTAAAGTTAATAGTTTACTATCAGGTTGACTCTCAGTGTTGGGCATTCTACAGATTTTAAGAAACAAATGATACATTCTTATCTCTCTTAGAGAGGTAAAAAAGATAAGATGCATGTTACAGTTTGGATGTGTCCCCCAAAGTTTCTGTATTGGAATCTTGATCCCCAGTGAGCAAACAATGGGATGTGGACCTTTCAAGCTGTTTAGATCATGGGAACTTTGTGGCCATGAATGTATGGAGGCCATTATGTCAGAGGCAGGTCCTTATAGATGATCACATTCAACCCCTTCCTCTCTCCCTTGCCTCCTCTTGGCCGCTTTTCCATGGAATGATGCAGGCAGAAAGTTCTTACACATTTTACCCCTTGACTTTGGACTTCAAATCCACATGTTGATGTTATTTCTGGTTTTGTTTATTTTTATTTTTTAGATTAATTATCCTGTCAGTGGTGCTTAGTTATAGCAGGACAAAACAGACACGGACAATGTGTAAACCCAACCATTAGCCCTTGATTTCTAGATAAAGCCCACTGTGGCATACAAGGTCATAAATGAAGGTGGGATTTAGAGGCTAGAGCTGGAAAGGCAGGTTGTAGACTGGAGGACGTAGTGGAAGGAGAGACAGAGGATGAAGAAATATATTTATTTGCTTTACAATTTTGTGGCCCTCTTTCTCCCTTCTGAAAGCTGAAGGTGAGCAGGTGAGCATATGTGAATGTGAGCTCCATCCTTGTCACAGTTGTCTTAGCCAACTGCTGGCAGCTGGGGTTTTAAAGGAGGGGATATGGGTTTCTCTACATATCTCAGGTGCTTTCAGGAACTACCAGAGACCAGTGTTGACAATGCCAACAGCCAGCCCACTTTTCCTAGGAAGGCCTGTCACCCCAGGGCTGATTACTGTTCCACCAGGAGCTTGGCAAACTGTTTCAAACCAAGTGTGTGTTCAATATTGTTCCCCCAAAACAGTGCCAGTGGCTCTGTGGATTTTGTCTTTGTGTTACCCTGGGTTGAGCTAGGATTTCTGGTTTACCATGAGATCACCATTTTAAGAGACCTGCTGTAATAGTTTTATCTTTTAAAGGAAGCCATGTTTACTTTATTCAGAGCTTCAGATGTTGGCACTGATCTAGTGCACTGTACCCCCATCAACACCTTCCCTTTGAAGTTCTCATTATTGATGCATCATACTGAGCAGTGGTCCTCAACCTGTGGGTTGTGACCCTTTGGGGGTTAAATAACTCTTTCACAGGGGTTGCCTAAAACCATCTGCATATCAGATATTTATATTACGATTCATATAATGGCAATGGCAAAATTATAGTTATGAGGTAGCAACAAAATAATCTTATGGTTGGGTTCCTACAGTTCCTACAACATGAGGAACTGTATTAAAGGGTTGCAGCATTAGGAAGATTCTCAATGTCTTTTAGGAATGCTATTAGGTTTTATTTTATCACTACTGGAGATCCTGGAGCTTTGTTTCTCATTGTCTCTAATGCATTTACAAGAAATGAGGCGGAGGCAAACTGAGACTGGCATAAGAGATGTGGTCTGGAAAATCCAGATGACTTAACTTATACTATGCCATTTTTTCCTAATGAAATCTATTCATCATAAACTATGAAAATAACTGAGCCAGAATGTTGCTAAGCCAAAGTAGCAATTCCTGAACCAGCACCACACCCATATACTATAGAGCATGAATAATTCAACTGGGACTCTGAGTGACAGGAAGTAATACTTTGGAGAGACACCAAGCTGAGCCATCCTTGGCTTCCTCATGAATTCTGGGACACAGACCTGAAGTATTTTCTACTGCAGATCTATACTCACCTTTCCTAGAATACTGAACCCTTCAAGGATGACAAGGTGCAAACAAAAAGACGTCTTTGTATCCCCACTGGACTGCATGTCATTCAGAAATGTGTTCTAAGATCTTAAATGGTGTACCCATTTCCATTTTCCAGATGTAGAAGGAAAGATTGAGGTCACTTTTGTGCTAGAAGATGTAGTATGGATCTTTTCTTAGGGGATGTGTTTCCTGTGCAGGTACAGGAGCCATGACTAGTGTGGCAAAGAGTAATTCCAACTGAGATCTTTTTTTCCAAACTCCATGGCTAGTGGTATCATATGTCTACTACCTCTTTTTGGATGGAGGAATCTTAGAAGGGACTGTGAGACACAGCCTCTTCTTTAGGAAGAGAAACAAATGGGCTTCTTTATGTTCTTACTAGGGAGGCTGCAAGCTTAGGGGATGAGGAGTTTCAAATCCACAGAAGGTAGATAATGTGGTAGGAAAAGATCTGGCCTGAGACAAGACATCTGGGCCATTAAAAATGTGAAAAGGGCCCTTGAGTTCTCTAGCTGTAAAGCAGGAATTCAAAAGAGAAGTGTGTGTGAGTTTGTGTGAGTCCTTACATCCTTGTTGGTACACTGCCCTGGTCTCACCAACCCTGTATTGAATTCTGCTGCAACCCAGCACAGGGTTTGTACTGTACTCAGGAGAAGAGGTTGAAATTGTTGTCATGAATCTTCTTTGACGTGTGCCCAAGAGTCTTGGCCCTTGTCATTTACCATCCCGAGGTTAAATGATCCAGGGCAAAGAGGCTTTCGTTTTCTCTTCCAATAGCAAAGTCTAAGCTCATTGGCCTGCAAAGGTCTTTGGAGGCCAGAATATGATCAGTTAGACTTCCAACTCCTTCTCTGCACACACAGGATTCAGAGATGTTTTGTACCTAGTGAGTTAGGGAATTAATAGATTCATAATGAAGGATATGCACCACTCTGATATGTTTTGTTTCTTCCAAGATTGGTCTTCTTTTTTGACATGTTATTCCCAAATCTCTGTCTTTGGGTTTATTTTCCTTGTATCCTTGGAGTCAGTCTCAACCTTGGAATGAGGAAGCAGAAAGAGTGGTTGAGGCATTGACATTAAGTATAGAATTCCTCAGAGAGGACACCATATACCATTCCCCTCCAGCCAGTTCAACTTAATATCTGCCAAGGAATTCCAGGGGGTTTTATTCCAATGCACCGTGATCAAATGTGTGAAGTGACACCACCCTCATATCCACTCCCTGTCACCCCTGTCAGGATGCTGGTAGGTAGCAGTGTCAGAAGCTCAGGCATCCTTCTACAGAAGACAAGAGAAAGAGCCTGGCTCTGGTTCCCGTGACACTTCAGTTGTCTTCCTCATGACCAATCCTTCCTCTTAACACAGAGGGCTCTACAGGCCATCAGAGATGCCACTGAGCCTCCATATCAAGCCATCACCCTTTTCATTCAGCTGAGCTGCCCTTTACTCTATCCCAGAGGATGGGGCTTTTCTGATATCACAACATAGTCAGGTAAAGTCATTTTTTTCCCTTGGTGCCATTACCCAAAGAGGTTGAAAATCCAGTTGTATGAAATGACTAGTGTATCAACCATCAACCACTTACAGCATATTTTATAATAGCCACTGTAGATGTGTAGGTGGAAGAAAATAAACTCATGGCCCAGAAACCCTTGGCGAGTATCCTTTATACGAGTTACACGGTCTGTTCTGCCCCATTAATCTGACAAGTTTCAAGTGAACTGCCTTAATCGGGAGCTGATAAAGGAACAGAGGAGAAAAGAGGGAGTGCCATCCCAACTCTTAAGAGCTTAAAACACTCTGTTAGGGGAGAACAAATTCACCCAAACAGGGAAACTCGCCAGAAAGCATTATTGTACAGGCTAACTAGCAGAGTACACACAGAATCAGTGCTTGCTGAAGGAGCTCATGAGGGTTTTTTCCAGAGAAATGTACATTGCCTTCACTGCACAGGGTTGGGGAGGTTGGCTGAACTCACCCCAAAAGCCAAGGAACTTAGACCCTACAAATGGGATTTAAATTTTGTAGGAACATGATCATGTTTTTCAGAAAAATTATACTGGCTGCTGGATGGAGGTGGACATGGGAATGTGTTTGAGGGGTGGTCTTAACGCAGAGAGAGGAAGGGAGGATCGAAGCAAAGTGCATATAGAAGGAAATGGATGGTTTTGAGGGAACATCTCCAGTGGGAAACCATAAGAGGGTATGAAAGAAAGACGAATGGCTTGTGGCCTCATAGGGTAACTCAGGCCCTGATTTGTTTATGTACCTGATGCAGGAGGGGGAGCTGTTGCATGGATACAGAGAAGGGATGACAGGCTTTGGCTAGGAAAGCAGTGGCGGAGGTTTCAAGAGGTGATGAAATTCTGACTTTAGTTTGTAGAGTCAGCCAATAGGATTTGCTCACACGCTAGATGTGAAGTATGAAAGAAGAGCTAAGGCTGACTCCAGGGCCACATCCACTGAGACAAGGACAGCAGAACAGACTGGATTTATTGAGGAAGGGTTGGATGTGCTAAGTCTGGGGTATCTATTAGATATCCCAGTGGAGATATTAAGTAGGCAAAAGGATTGCAAGTGTGGAGTCCAATGTGAGGCAGAGACTAGAGGCATAAATTCGGGAGCCTCTGACATATAGCTAGTCTTTAAGACCACAGACTAGATGCTATCACCAAGGGAGCAGATGTAAGTAGAAGAGATGAGAGCTTCTCTAAGTCCTGTGGCTCGACAGTGCCAAGAGGTCAAGGCAATGCGAGAACAGCAGCGACGCAGATGGAAACACACACTGGTCTGTGAGTCGGCAGGAAAACCCAACAGTGTGGTGCCTGGAAAGCCACGTGAACCGAGCAGTTTAACGTGCAGAAATGATGGGCTGTGACAAACGCTGTTGATGGGGATGAGTTTCTGTGAGCTTAGTGGTCCGAATGCAAGGGTGAGTTTGATAGGAATAGTGTGGGGAAGGAGAGGAAGCAACACATGCGTGTGTTGGTTTCAGGAGGAAGCGGATGAGGCATTGGATACAGCGGCTACAGCGAAAAACTCTGCCGCAAGCAAAGGAGAGAAACGGGGTTGGGATACCTGGAAATGGGAAGGCGTCCAGGAAACCATTGGTATTTGATGAACATGGTTTCAGTGCTAATGTTTTGGGGAGCAGAGACTGTGGCCTACATGTTTAACATCAGGAAAAGGTGTTTAGGGCCAGTTATCTCATGGCCCCCAGAGCCAGTGGCAGAACTTCAGAGTTCCTAGATGGTAATTCTCTCTCTGGACCCATTTCTCTGGCTTAACTCACGTGTGTTGTCATTCAGGACCTCCTAGTTCCTTCTTATCCCCGAGGCTGTATCCTCTGGATTAGCCTTTTCCTGTGTTCTCAGCAACTTATCTGTGCTTTTCAGGGGAGCAGGGGCTGTAACTTTCCATGTGTACAGCTCTGGCCTTCAGATATATCATTCCAAAGTGGGCCTGCCTTGTGGTTCTGAGTGATGCATATTGAGTACCAATATCTAAAACTTTCTTTTGAATCTCTGTCTGCAGCTTTGTTCACTGATACAAGGTTTAGGTGCTAATTGTTCATCTTATCTTCCAAATATTTTTAAGTTCATTCTTCTAATTACCCAAACTATACATTATGTTATTAATACTGAAGAGGGGCTAGGAAAATAGCTCAGTTGGCAAACTACCTACCCTACAAGCATGGGGAATCTAAGTTTGGTCCCTAGCACCCACATAAAAAGTCATTTGAAATTCTCAAACAATAAGTTAAGTAGAAGCCAACAAAGAAATAAAAGCTTCCCCTATATGGATTAGGAGGTAAAGAGAAATGCTAGTAATCCCAGTGTTGGGGAGGCAGAGGCAGGTGGATACCTGGGGTTTGCTGACCAGCCAGCCCAGCCCTAGGTCTTAGTGAGAGATCTATCTAAAAACACAAGGTGGATAGCTCTGGTGAAAAGGCACCATAGTTTGAGCTCTTGTCTTCGCATAGGCATGTACATATATATGTACACACACACACACACACACACACACACATACACTCATATCCACTCTATCCCACGACTTAGAATAGGGCTAAAGTGTAGTTTAGTGACAGAATGCTTGCTTAGCATGATCAAGGCTCTGGGAAATAAATGGAGGAAGGAGAGAAAAGCAAAAACTGTGCTTTGTTTATCCATAAACTAAAAAAAGAGCTCCCCCGTAGGCCACCACCTTCATCTGGGTGCTTACTGGCATTGCATGGTTCGTGTATGTACTCGCACATGCATATGAGCACGCACACTGTGTCCAAGTATTCTGTTCACTGAGATGAGTCATTGTCCCTGGTAGCTGCGTCACCCCCAGCTCACCGCTTTGTGAGCGTTTGTCCTCTTTTTATGCAGGTCCTTTACTCGGTGTTCCTCCAGCTCCTCTCCAAGAAGCATCACTAATTTAGAGACGTGGTGATGTTGCATAAATGTCCATGGAGGTTTTCAAGCATTTCTTCCAAGCAGTGTTTTCAACTTGTAGAGAACACCGGCACATGTGCAGCAGCGTTAACAGCCGAGTTTGCCCAGAGAATAGGCAATGTGTGAAATGCAAATCGGTTAGTCATCTGCCTGTAGCTCCATCCTTCTTCACGAGGACGCACCCATCGTCCATCTTACCACAGTATACCAAGTGTCCGGGTTCCTCGGTGTACCTCTCCCCACCTTGTCCACTGTGCTGATGCAGTCACCTACTGACCGGCCCGTTCTGCCTTTTGAGAGCTAATGTGCTTTCCTTTTACCTTTCCTAGTACGCGTGCCACTTCTGCACACCAAGAACACTTGGGTGAAGAATGGTCCCCATCCAGTTCGAATCCAGCACTTTTGGAAAACTTGCAAGCTTCTTTACCTCCATGGCCTCCCTCCTTACTCTCGGTTCTGCTTCCTGCAGGCCAGCAGCTGCTAGAGGAGGCTGGGATTAACAGCTTTCCCTCCACCTCATATCCCAGTGGCTTCCCAGTTAAACATCCAGCTATGAAATTGTTATACTTTTGAAAACAGCATTAGACATGAGCATTCCTATGGCTCAGTCGAATATTAGCTGGCGGGCCTCGGCCGGTCTGGGATCTCTCATGATTCATGTAGGTGTCCAGGTTTCCATTTTCCACCCTCACTGCTTCCCCAGTCTCAGCCCTTTGTCACAGCCAAGAACAGCTACTTCAGGATCACAATTCCCTCCCTGGGTCCAGCAATCGCTTATTTGGCTTTTCTACAGATGAAACCCAATGCGCCCACACGATCATTAGCAAGTGTGGGGATTGTTAGGAGCCGAATATTTATTGCACACCCACAAAATTTTAGGTGCTATGCAGAGCACAGTTGCCAGGGGGGATTGCTTTTGTCTAGGATGCCAAAGGAAGTTAATTAGCAGCTGAGAAAAGAAATGTTCTTCTTATAGAGTGACCCCCCTCCCCCCATCATGCTGGACAGGGCAGAAATGGTAAGCGATGCCAAGGAGGAGGCTACAGAGATGCACCACACTGACAGGAATGGGCTGTTGCACTGGGCAGAGGTCTTCTCAGGGTCCCAGAAAGACAGTACTGGAAGAAGAGCCCAGTTCATGGGGAGGAGGTCTGAACAGATTCCAGAATCATCCTACATTCTTAGCCTCACTCCACACAGCCACAGGATAGACACCAGGGAAGGATTTCTGTAGATCCCTGGAAGTGGGGAGGAGATACAGAACAGGCCATCACTCAAGCTGACATGCATTCAAGACCAGTACTAATTACTTGTCTCATCATTGTGACAAAATGTCCAACAGAAGCCACTAGGGCAGTGGTTCTCAACCTTCCTAATGTCACGACCCTTTATCATGTTGTGATGACCCCCAATCATAAGATTATCTTTGTTGCTACTTCATAACTGTGATTTTGCTACTGTTATGAATCATGTAAATATCTGATATGCGGATGGTCTCAGGCAACCCCCATGAAAGGATCGGTCGGCCCTCAAAGGGATGCGACTCACAGGTTGAGAAACGCTGCACTAGGGAAGAAGGATTTGTTTTAGCTCATGGTTTCAAGGCAGGGAAGGTGTGGTGGCAGCTATGGCTTCCATTCATGGTGGAAAGAGTTTGTGGTATGACCTGTTTCATGTTGGTGGATCAGCAAGCAGAAATCTTGGAATGGAAGCAGGCAAGATATAACCTTCTGACCCCAGTCTTACAACTCTAAGTCTGGCAATTAGACCCCATGTCCAAAAGGTTCCACAGCCTCCCACACATGGGGAGTGAGTCTATTCAGACACACGAGCCTGTGGGGCATGTAAACCTGGGTAAGCCACACAACATCTCAGAGTCCTGATTTTCTCACCTGAAAAATAGGTGTGTTATCATGCCCATGTGGCTTAGAAGTCAAGTATATTGAGAGGCTGGGATCCCGACTGACACACGAGAGATGTGGCTCTTGCTGGTTATGTCTCACTGTGTGCTGCTTAGCCATGCATCTTGAGGATGGAAAGAAGACAGATCTTAGGGGTCATCTGCAACTAGGCAAAGTCCTGGGGAATAGAAGGCAGAAAAAAATAATATGCTGTATTTGAGTATGAAAAGATTTAGGCGGGAGTAGAAGAACATAATAAGAAGGCAGTTTCCCTAGGAAAGAAAGCCATTAGAAACATCCATGGCTGTCTTTCCGTCCCCGTCCCCCACTGCCTGGAGGTCACCATTGCTCAGAGCCTCCTTTTCTTCTTTGCAAGTGTCAGAAGCCCTGAGAAATGCATGTACTTGGCATGCCGAGGCACGTGCACGCCAGGTCCTATAGGAGAGCACTTGATGCAGGTAATTAAAAGTGTCAGCTCCTTATCCAGGAGAGGGTTCTATTAAATTATGTACAGTAAATATTTTTGCAAGTTGGAACTCTGAAGAAGACTTATTGATCTGTGGCAAGCTGCCAGACAGCTGGTAAAGATTTGGGAACTGGTTCTCAGTCCGGGGCAGGTCCTGGGAGGAGTGGGAAACAAAACCATCTGAAAGCTCTTTTGTTCTACCAGTCTCTGCCTCCTCTGAGGTGCCTGCAGTTTCTATCAAAGCTGCAGAATCAATAGCAAACGGTGGCAGAAACTGCTTGGTTTGTGCTGCCTAGGTGATTCTGATCTGAGCCGTATCAACACAGTTGATATTCTGGGTGGCCCAGATGGAGTTCCACAGAAAGGAGGGAAATTGATGTCAGGGGACCAAGGAGGTCCGGCCCACCTGGAGGGGACAAATGTCTCTGTTAAAGGGTCGGTGGAGAGGATGGTGCTACCCTGACTTTAAGCTCTGTCAGGCTTCAAATGCTCACAGCCTGTGTACTGAGGTCACTATGTTATTCCATCAGCCTGATTCCAGTGGCCAGAACCCCCATCTCAGCACCAATGCTGGGGTTCACCCTGGAATGTTCTCTGGAATGCTGTCATCAGTTGGGCTTGGAGAACGGAGGTGGGAGGTGAAGCTGGATAGAATTGGATCTCGTGCTTTTGGTTGTGTCCTACTAGACAGATACACTCCAAGGGAACCATGGGGAATAGCTGAGAGGCTCCCCACTACCTTTTTCCTGAAGCCCCAGCTTAAGTTCCTTGTTGAGGGTCTATATCGGCAGGCTTCCTAGTATCTAGAACATATCCTAGAACATGAGGGGCTCAACAAATATTTGTGAAATTAACAACACTCCTTCTTTCCGCATCTTGATTAGTCATTCTGAGGTTCTGAGGGCTAAAAAAGAGGGGACGAAGGAGAAAAGGCCATTTTGTGCTGGGGACTTCTAGAATACTCTATACTGAGGCATGCAGGAAATTGCCTCAGAACTTGGCATCCAGGGGCCTCCTGTCATTTGGAAACTCCTGACAGCTGGACTGTAGGACAGAAGGAACCCCAAACAGGCACAGATGGTCCAGAAGCAGTCTGAGGTCACAAAGAAACAATGCCTGCAGCTGACCCTTATCCTCTTCCCGCACTGGTCTCCTGTCCCATGTGCCAGGAAGCTCCCACCCCTTCTTCTCCCTCCTTTCTTCTCCCCAGTGATCCTGGCATAGACTGAGGCAGATCACTGATCTCCATTCACTCTTTCTTCCTGTTTCCTGGCACTTTGCAAGTTGGTGGCTTATTTGCACCTTCAGTGGCTACGGAAGAGCAAAAGAAAGGAAACTACGAAGAGATATTTTTGCTGCTCATTAGTAACTTGTGTCGAATGCTGCGGTAACCTGGCACATGGCTAAGGGTTGATGTTTCTTCTCCTGTAAAGTTCTCATAGCCTCACCACTCCCCCATTAGCACCACAGGACAAGGTCTTGTCTGCATTCTGAACTGTGTGTCATAGATTCATGGCTGTTTCTGTCAAGCAGGCTTGGCATTTTAGGTGAGCATCCTAGGTAAATTAAAGAGAAAGCTGGCAAACTTTTGTGTATGTGTGTGTGTGTGTGTGTGTGTGTGTGTTTTGCCTGGTATGGGTATATGCGGTTTGTGTCTGTGCATGTGTGTAGCGTGTGTTTATATGGTATATACTGATTTCTTTCTCTGTGGTGTGTGTGCTTATGTTTATGGTGTGAGCATCGTATGTGTATGTAGAGTATGTGTGGATGTGGTATGTGTCTCCCCCTCTCTGTGTCTGTGTATATGGTATGTGTGTGTGTTTGGTATATGTCTATGTATGTGTGGACTTGTTCCAAAACCAAATTCATTCTCCCCCCCCCCCCATCTTGTGTGGGTGTGTGTGTGTGCGCACACGTGTGCGCGCGCGCTGGGGACACTCCCTGCCTTTTCTCCCACTGTCTCTGGGAGAAGGGAGGCTGCTCTGTGCTTGAGGTTTAATTCTCTGCAGGGAGCCGTTCCTCTGCTGTTTAAAGAAGGCTTTCTGCTTTGCAGCTTTAGATCATTTCACATGATGAAACATCGTCTCACTACTGACAATTGTAATTTAAAATGTTTGACGGTCTCTTCAGCTGAAAAAGAGTAATCATCTCTTGCCATGGGCAGGCTTGGAGAGTTGCTGTTACTGAGCAGAGCTGACTGGATCTAGCTGGCCTTGCCCTGGGTCTTCTTGGGCTGTGTGATGTCATTGGCGGCTCTTCCTCTCACTTGTTCCCACTCCCCTCTGGAGCAGCTCTCCACCTCCCCGCAAATCCTTGGACCGTGTCCCTCACACCACTTGCATCCACCCTAGTTCCTTAGCTTTGTGCTGGTCCTGCATTCATGCTGGAGTGTGAATCCAAGCTTGCCTGCTTCCCTGGATTCACTGTGCCACAAGGAGGGCCGAATTTAGAGCTAGATTGGCATGGGAGGGAATGTTTGCTTGATGGTGGATTCTTGGTTGTGCCACTGCCCGTTGTGTGGTGGTGGCACTTACTTTCTTATGGCTGGTTCCTGTTTATCCTGTTTGTAAAATGAGCCTAGTATTGCCTACCTGTCTGGAACACTGTGGTTTTTTGAGCCAGTGTTGTAAAGTCCATAGCATGAAGACTGGTTGAGTTGTTCTCAGTTTTATTGTAAGGAACAAGTCCGTGGGACAGTGTATTGCAAACATAATGTCAATTGCATCCAAGTGTAATTTGATTATACTCTCCTGTTGAATGGATAACATTTTCTATAACTCTTATTATCACTGCTTCTTATTATCAGCATCAGCACTGTTACTGTCATTAGTGTTGAAAACACCACCATTACTACCACTTTAATCATCACCACCACTGTCACCACTGTCTCCATCTCCACCAGTTCTACACCTTCATCACCACCGTCACAGTCACCATTACCTCCATCACCACTGTAACAACCATTATCACCACTACCACCTTCCCCACCACCTTCATCACCACCACCTTCATCACCACCACCTTCCCCACCACCTTCATCACCACCACCTTCCCCACCACCTTCATCACCACCACCTTCCCCACCACCTTCATCACCACCACCTTCATCACCACCACCTTCTCTACCACCTTCATCACCACCACCTTCCCCACCACCTTCATCACCACCACCTTCCCCACCACCTTCATCACCACCACCTTCATCACCACCACCTTCCCCACCACCTTCATCACCACCACCTTCCCCACCACCTTCATCACCACCACCTTCCCCACCACCTTCATCACCACCACCATCATCACCACCATCAGCACCACCATCAGCACCACCACCTTCATCACCACCACCTTCCCTACCACCTTCCCCACCACCTTCATCACCACCACCTTCCCCACCACCTTCCCCACCACCACCTTCATCACTACCACCTTCCCCACCACCTTCATCACCACCATCAGCACCACCATCATCACCACCACCTTCATCACCACCTTCCCCACCACCTTCATAGCACCATCGCCATCATCACCCTTACCACTATTACTACCAACTTCATTACCACCATCACTTCCATCCCCATCACCATTGTCCCTGTTACTACCACGACCATCACCATTAGCACCACCATCAGCAACACTGTTACCACCACCACTATTTTCATCACCACCACCGTCATCATTACTACGACTATCAACTCTACCACCTTTATTGCCACAATCGCCAACATCATAATCACCACAGTCACCACCACCTTCACAACCAGTCACCATTACCACTGTCTTCATTGCTGCCATTACCATGACAACCCTCTTTCATCACCTCTATCATCACCACCATCACCACTATCACCATCATCAACATCATGGCTAGCATTGCTTAAAGAAAAAACAAGAAACTCATTAAACTTACTTCCAAGGGCTGTTACATTACATGTATTTAATCAATTATTATAAAATCTCCATAAGACATTCAAATATCATCTGCCTCATTTCTCAATATTAATAACCTCACTTTATAGATGATAAATTTAAGTCTTAGAGATGCTCGGTGATGTATCCAAGGTCACAGAGTTAATAAGTGGTGAAAGACCATATGTTCTACATGTTTGGCTACAGCTTCCAGATTATTTATGTATGCGCTGCTGCTGCTGCCGCTGCTGTGTCTCTGTGTGTGTGTGTGTGTGTGTGTGTGTGTGTGTGTGTGTGTCTGTGTGTGTCCATGTAGATCAATGCTTATTTTTGACATTTTGATGAAGAGAAGGTCATGAGGGCTGTTTAGTCCATTGCAAACACTGCAAACAATGTGGGCAGAATATATTTAAGAGTATGCTTAGAGGTACAACAAGATAGCTTAGAATTTTATGTTTTATATTTATTTTTATTATTTTATATGTATGAGTGTTTCACCTGCATGTATATATGTTCACCGTATGTGGAGGACAGAAGATGGTGTTCGATCCCATGGGGCCAGAGTTTCAGGTGGTTGTGAGCTGCCACATGGGTTTTGGGAATTAAAATCCGGTCCTCTACAAGAGTAACAAGTGCTCTTAACCACTGAGCCAACTCTCCAGCCCATGGTTTGAGATTTTAAAGGGTGAGGATATCTTTTAGATTCTGTGATCAGAATCAATTAGAGCAGTAGAGGTATAAGATAGGGGAGGGACAATAAAATTTTGGTCATAATGTTGTTAAAGCCTTTACTTAATAATCCCATTTTGTTTAAAATTGCTTATATTAGAGAGAAATCTAATGTAAATTAATCCATTATATAGTCAAACTTTCTCCAAACCTTTTCTTTTATTCACTCTCAACTTTGTCGGCTTCCCTGGGAACCAAAGAAACATACAGAATAATCTTGTTCAAGTTGTAAGCACACTTATTCTGTTCAGAAACATCTTACTAAGATGGTTAGTGATGAAAACACCCAGAACCCTAGAGTGCCTGTCCTCTACTTAAACTTGGGTGCTAGGGAAGGAAGACAGGGTAATGCCTCTTTTCTTACCTGGTTTAGAACAAAAGAAAGAAAAGTCCTGGCTCAGTAATTCCGGGCATCAGTGCCACACCACCTGTCAGGTCTGGACTGCTTGGCCCAGTGAGTGAGCTCATGATGTCTGATGTGCTATGAAGTTGTAGGAAAACAGTGGTTGAAACATCCCTGTGGCCAATGACTGGGCCATGTAGTTACACGGAAGACGGTGCGCTGAGGCTGATGAGGGTTGATGCTGTCCTTCCACCTTTTGCAGCTGTCAGAACCACTGCGCTGGTCAGAGATGACACAGCTCTATAAAAAGTCACGTTAGTTCCTAATACAGAAATCAGAGCCTTGGAAGAATGCTTGCTCCGTGGATGCATTTCTCCCCCAAATTCACAAACCATGGTGGGAAGCTACCCCTGACCTGGAAACCATAGCTACCACCTAAAATGCAAATTCTTGTAACAGAAACATGTGAGGATTTCCATGGTAGGTGTTGGGAGACTGAAAAGGTGTGTGTGTGTGTGTGTGTGTGTGTGTGTGTGTGTGTTAGGATTTCTATTGCCATGACAAAACGCCGTGACCAAAATCTACTTGAGAAGGAAAGGATTTATTTCAGCTTATCCTTCTACCTCACAGTCCATCATCAAAGGGCAGGAACTCAAGCGGAAGCCACAGCGGAGTGCTGCTTACTGGCTTGCTCACTGAGGCTTGCTCTGCCTGCCTTCTTATAGCACCCAGGACCCCCAGTCCTAGGGTAGCACACAGTGAGCTGAGTCCTCTCAAATTATTCATCAATCAAGACAATGCCCTACAAACTTGCCTGCAATCCCCCAATAGAGGCATTTTTTAAAATTAAGGTTTTTTTCCTTCCCAGATGACCCTCGCTTGTGTCAAGTTGACATAAAAACTATTCAGTACAGTGTGTGTGTGTGTGTGTGTTTGCAGTTGAGTGTGTAGGTATGTACTCTAAATGCCCGAGAGAAGGGGTCTAAAGCCAGGACTGAAACACTTAAATAAATTTACCCAGACAGGATGGGAAAGGTAGCAGGAAGCCCCTGCTGGATTACATTCAGATTTCAGAGGCGAGGCTCTGTAGAAGGCCAGGAAAACCAAGACTATGCTTGAACAAGATCTAATAAAGGGATTACAGTGAGCAAAGGCGATGGAAAACATTGGGAGTTCAAAATGGTGCAGCTTCAGATGTAAAAACAAATAGAAAAGCAAGGTGTTCTTGTGCTTTGGGAGAGAAATTCTGAACACTGGAGTGATTTCGAACCCTGTCTTCAAAGTTTTACCATCTCCATGCACTTCTCTGGGATCAGGGCAGACACAGAGATGGAGAGGAGCAGGGAGAAACTGCCCCAGCACTGCAGGCTGCCATTTGAGTGGACAGACTGGCGCTGGACCACAATTGCAGAACATTTGCTGTCAGTCTGGCCGGAAGCCAAAGAGTGCCACATTTGACTGTCACTAGGATTTAGGGCAAGTTGGACAAGATTATCTTGTCATACTGGATGAAGACCAGGATCAAATTAAAACGTAATTATTATTAGGAATGATTTGATGTAAGGGGTGAAGGACTCTGTGTTTCTGTATCTGAATGCCTGGAATCTGAGAGCAATTTATGCAACAGCTAAATGACCTTTAAAGATGTGATTAAGAGCGATTTCAAGATGCTACACTATTGACTTTGAAGATGGAAGGAGGGGTCATGAATCAGGGAATATAGACAGCTTCCTGGAGCTACAACAAGGCAAAGAAACAGCTACAGATTCCTAATGGGACTCCGCCTGGCCACCATTTTGACACTTTAATGTCAGCCCAGTGAAACCCTGTTGGGACAATTGAGACCTATGAAAGTGTGTGATAATAAATTGTGCTGTTTCAAACTGTAGATTTATGAGTTTTTAATCACAGTGACAAGAGAAAAAGCGAACGCATATACTCATCCCTCTGAAATATATTTATTTCTTTTACCAGCTTGACCTAGAAACTTTGTCTCTAAATCCTGTCATTATAATTTGGTCTGTATAAATTATTGATCGCACGGCACTCACATAAAGATGAATGTCTGGGACGGGAGTGAAGGTCTCGTCTCAGTCTCAACCCCAAACCACCTGTGTCCTCATGTCCTCTTTGTGTCTCGAGCCGAACTGTGACCATGCTACCACCTGTTGATGACAGTTTTGAACTGGGGGTGGGGGTGGGGGGAGCACATGTAAGGAGAGAACAGCAGCCACACCGGGAGATGACAGTCGAGCAACACGTTTTTTAACTCATAGTAAACCGAAAGCAAACAGCGTCTTGACACGGAATTGCGCCTGATAGTTTGGTGTGTTATTGATGCTATGGGTAAACATTCTAAGAGAGTAATACCTTCTCAGAAAACAATCTCTGACTCTCTTGGGCATCCCCCAGAGTAGTGTGGGGTACTAGTTCTGCAAGAACATTTGATATTCTTATGTATTCAGTATTTTATTCATCACGTGTCTGTATATCCTCAACCATGTCCCTAGACATGGAACTTACTGCTCCCTTCTCCCAGATCGGACACAAAGGCATACTCTAAAAAATGATAATTAGGGCCAAAAATATCACGTGGGGCCAAAGCCTGAAGACACAAGCACCTCTGCGACAGCCCCATCTAAGCTCAGAGGAGAAGACAGAGGTCTCCCTCAACCCAGAGCTGTTTTCGACTCCATTTGGAGTTATCTACACAAGCTAAAGGGAAGGATGCAAAGTGCTTGCTGGTTTTTGTTGCTATGGAAACTGGCAGAGACAAAAGGCCACAAAAATGAAGGAATAAGATGACATCTAAGGATTCAGAAACAAAACAAAACAAAATGGGGTTTTCATTCTTCCTTCCTCTACACTGTGTGACCGCAGCTTAGAGAACGCTGTGGTTTGTTAGGTCACTACGGGGTGGAGAGGGGAGCCCAAGGGAGGAATAGGGCACGTTTTTTAGCTTATCTCTTGTCACCCTTTCTAGCTGCTTAATCCAATTAAGAATTTTCTCTTAAATTTCTTTTCACCACACCTCTTAAAACAAAACAAAACAGTATCTAACCACACCCCTGAAGGTAGCGGCGTACCAATCTTTGTTTCTCTCTAAGGGGAACATCTGACCACCAAGATCACTATGAGGACCGTCTCTAGCCCAATGGATAGCTTGCCTTTGTTTGCTTGAGTTTCTGAAACAGAGACTCTCCCTGTTTGTAGGAGATGTAGGCAAGCCTGGAACTTACTGTGTAGCCCAGGCTGACCTTGAGCCCATAGTAACCTTCCTCTTTCAACCTCCTTCATGATAACAGCCCCCACACTTGGCTTCTTCTGCCTTCTGACTGGGGTGATTTCCTTCTCATGGACCAAGGAGTAGCTAGCAGTCCACAGTGGCTGAGAAGCTGCACAAGGATCATTGGTGGTCTGTAAACTCTCCTGTCTGGTGATCTGGTGGTCAAGACCCTTTCAGTTACCTGATTTACGGGCAATGGGCCTGTGTTTCAAATAGCCCTAAAAGAAGGCTTTTTAAAAGAAAATAAGAAAACAAACAAACAATATCAAAAACGCAGCAAGCCCTCTGTCTTGAAAAGCCCAGAAACCACTGCCCTTCTACTGGTCCCATTCCACTTTGACCCTAGGCTGTTCTTTACACTTGGAATTTCAATGACGTTTTTCTCTTCACAATTTTGTCTTGACTCCTCTGATGTCTTGTGGTGGGAACTTACAAATTACAACAGAAATACAACTTAAAAACTAGTAAGTGTTGAACAGAAGCTAGAGATCTTTCCCTTTATTGGTTTCAACCTCCTGCTGTTGGATGAGTGAATCATTAGCCGGTTCTCAACAGGACCACTTAAGCCAGGAGAGTTGGAATTCCTTATTAAACTCACATCTGTAAAATGTCCTAGTTATGGAGGCCACCCCCAGGCCTTCTGAGTGGGGACTGTCATGAGATGGGCCTAAGGACTAAGCTCATTTTACAAGTGCTCATTTTATACTTAGAATCAAGCCCACTTCTTCCTGTTGACCTTCTAGGAGGGCAGTACATCAGGATATGTCTGAGGCTCTTTTAGTTCAGCTGGCTGCTTGTCCATTGGTTGACGAAGAATCTATTTGGGTAAATTTAAGCAAATGTTCCTCTCCCAGACAGTGGGAAGAGCAAGCTTAATATCCACTTTAAACAAAATCTTCTCACAAATGCATACTCATCTTTGGGTATGTATGTACACACGCGCGCGCGCGCACACACACACACACACACACACACACACGCAGACTCATTCAATCCTGTCATTTTTTTTTTTTTCCATTTGAATTTCTGCAGCCAGTGAGGTGTGAAACTCTGACCTATCTCATGGTGTGTCAGCCTTCAGTTTCTCTCAGCTTGATCGACTACTCTGCCCACCGCTGGTTGGTTCTTCATGCTGTGTTTTCCTGATGTCTGTTCTGACGGAATGCCAACTTCCTGTCATTATTTTGTTTTTCATTGTGCATGTCTAGCTGCTCCTCTTAAGCACATCTTAAACCTCCAATTTGCCAACTTAAGCTGTAGCAGTGTGACCTGAGGGGTTTGCTAAAGCACAGATGGTGGGGTCTCCTCCCAGGGTTGTGATTCATCGATTCTGGGCTGAGACCCAAGAATATGCTTTCATAACAAGCTCCTGGGAGATGCTCTGCTGCTGGTCCAGGGGCAATACTTTAAGGGGTGATGCCCTGGACTTTACCCACATCACTGGAGCATGTGGATCTGATTTACCTACGTACCACTGATTCTGGTGGTGCATCTGACAAAGCCATACACAGCAAATGAAGCAAGCCTCCTCTATCCACAGACTTGTCCTGAGATTTTGACTTGCAGTTTTCCCAAACCAGACAGCCCCCTAAGAGAGGCCTATGGGCCGACAGGCCCCATACCCATGACCCACAGTTAGACTTATTTGTAACCTCAGAACAGAAGGCCTGATTGGGGTCTAGGATCTTTACCTTCTAACAGCAGCTCAGATCAGTGTTCCTTCTGCCTTGCATGTTCGAGATAGCACTGAGGTTTGTTGCTCTAATCTCTGGTATCCTCTTATAATGGATAGGGCCTATGATTTTTGGCTTGTGAATCTCAAGCCTCTGAGCATGATCTAAAGCAATGTACTCGTATTACAAAGGTAAGAGCAGCTCGGATTGTGGCAAATTCAAAAATATAGAGGAGGTTGACTGTTTTGCAGATCAGAAAAATGAGAGCAAGAGGGTAGTGACATCATTTGACGTTGGTTACAGAGGTAGAGACATTTCTCTTGGGTCTCCCCAAGGCCTGAGTCAGAATTTCTGGTCCCGTAGCCCACCCAGTCACCAAATGTCTTCAGATGGCATTTTAGAGATCTGACTTCAAATTCTATTGTCTAATGAAGAACTATGATAAATATCCAGCATATTGTAGGCATCTCTCACTTTGAAATCATTAAAATGAGGTTTTAAGATGCTTTTAAGCCATGGATTTGGCCCATTTGTTTTAGTAAAAAAATCCCCTACAAGGAACAGCTAAAATATAAAAGAATAAAAGTGTACTCGGGAGGTCAGTACCCACCATCTCAGAGCCCTAGAGATGCAAAGAATTGTTTAGAAGTCCCTGGAGAGAGTCTTCAATTTCACGACCTGAATGTTGTGACTCCGGCACCAGCTGGGGGTGGACCTGGGGACAAGTCAGAGAACTCCCCCAGCCCCACTAGCCTCCATTGTAAAGTTGCAGAGACAGACGAGGCCTTCCAGTGCCTCTGGCAGTGATCTGTCACTTGACACATGAACTTGAACTAATGACTAACACAATGTAGTAAAGAAAAAACCCTCTGCTTTTATGAAGATATGAAAGCCAGTCACTGCACATAAATATGTCACAAAAGATGGTCTGGAAAGTGACTGTGTTCTAAAGTGAGTGGACACTCCAACTGCACTCTCAGTCCCTCAGTTCGATCACTAAGGGCTCGCTCCCCACTTTCCATTTATGTAGCTGGATGACAGTCTAAACACTGGATGTGTTGATCAGTTTTTATCAAAAGCACTTCAAGTAATAACAGATTATTTATAAAAAGTCTCCAGAACTTTCAAGTAAAATCATATATATATATATGTGTGTGTGTGTGTGTGTACATATATATATATGTGTATATATGTATACACACAAATATATACATACACAAATATATCTATACACACACATGCACACACACACACACACACACACACACACACACCAATGTCAATGATTTGAGATACCACTCTCAACAATTTTTCTTCAGAGGTATTTTGGAAAAGGAAAATGTCTTCTTGTACTTTGATTTCATTTTCTGTCCTCATAATTGTAGCATGGGTCTCCTTCCTTTCCGAGCCCCAGTTACAATGAGCAATTACAGTGAACTATGTAACATTCTCATTGAATAAGCAGTAGTATATTTATGAAGGTCATGGTAGCTTTTCGTGTTCAAGAATTAGACATTTGTGTCGTTGTCCTTATTAAGTGATGAGTTTGGTACAGGAAGTTAGTGCTGAGTGAGAAATGCGAAAGAAGACCTAGTGTGGCCATTATATTGCTTTATATTTAGTAAAAGAGTGGGAGAGAAGTTGCTTCACATTAACCACCGCTTTTGACATCAAGGTGGCATTTTTAACCGTTAAGGGAGTTGTTAACCAGATGAGACATGCATCTTGAGCATGCTGTCAGGGGGTGGGAGATAAGGAATTGAAGGAATTCCCTTTTTTGTGTGGTATGTAATTTAGAACTTAACTATAAAATTTATATTTGGTTATATCTTTATCATCTTGTGTGTGCGTGCACGCATGTTTAGGCCCAAGGATAACCCAGGGTTTACCAAGCTAGGCTGTCGGGCCGGCAGCTCTGGGGCCCGTCCCCCTCTTTCTCAACTCCGGGACCACAGGCACGCACCACTGTGTCCTGTTTTTATATGGGTTCTGGAGATGAAACTCAAGTCCTCCATCGCTCCTGCCCTTATTCATTTATTTACTTTAATAATAAAAATTTCCTTACCTACATAGATAAGAAAAGACTTAAATCCTGTTTAGAAAATCTGAGGGCTGGGTTGAGGGGCGGTGGGTGGTGGAATAAAGATGTAGGAACAATTTGAGCCTGTTTACAACAATTCTTTGAAGTTATTCATGAAAGGTATTTGAAGTTATTCATTAGCACCAGGCATCTACGTTACTATTTTATGTAAAATCTGTTTGGGGGGGGTCTCTGTAGAAGCCCAGGCCAGCTTCTGGTCTGTCCTCCTGTTACTCTCTGCTCCTCCTTCTATTTCCCTCTCTCCTCTCTCTGCTACCTTCCCTCTTCTTCCACTTCCTGCCCTCTACTGCTTACCCCTGCCTGCCTCCCCCTCCTCCTCTACCAATGGCTGAACTCACTGGCATGGAATGTGTCTGTAATGAATGACACCCCCCTCCCCGCGACAAACTGTGGTTTCAAAATTTAATGTCCACAGGTCAGAAACCCTAAGGACACTATTCACCAGACAGTTAGAAGAATGTAAACCTACCTCATGTTTAGCAATGACGTTAGGCATGCTGTTGTCTCCTCATGAGACCTTCACCAGCCAGATCGTTTTACCTTGTTTTTGTCATACCTAAAATCTTAGCTTTTTCCGTAGCGGGTTGTTTTGTTTGCTGAATTTTGCTTGTTTCTAAGTTGTGCAACTGGTTCTTTTAAAAACAAGGACCTTAAACCAAAGAGTCAAGATCTCCTCTGTAACTGAAGAGTCAATTGCGAGACACCTTATCCTAACCCCTGGCCGAAGAACCTTTGTGATGTGTGACATTCCCCACCTGGTTCAGGTGGGCAGTGGGCACGTGCTCACTAAGCCTTATGGCTGCTTTGAGGATCCCAGGATCCTGACTGGGGAGTCAAGTGCTGACAGAGAGGAGATATCTGGAAGAAAGAGACCATTTTGGCAAATTGCAACGCAGGGGGAGAACAGTCTGAAATTAGTTAATCTAATTTAGACAGAGTAAAATGCAGCCATTTCCAAGAGTGTGGATAATTTCGGGCAGAAAGTGCTTTTCAAATGACAAGAATATCTCCAGCCTAGTTAAGCTAATGAAACCTTAACTAGGTTACAGAGAAATCGGAGCATTAGTGAGCTTCACCACCGCCTGGAAAGCTGTCAGAGTCCTGTGGAGAGTGAAAGGCAGAGCGCCTGAGCCGGTTCTGGTGGCAGGGTATGTGGCTGATTGACAGGACCAGGAAACGTGCCCACGGTGACTGACACACACAGCAAAGGGAAAGGTTGACAAAGAGTAATTTGAATATATTCTGCAAGTTTCCCTCAGTATTTCATCTCAGAGCTAATCATTATTGTTATTGGTTCATAAAAAAGCAATTTGATGTTAATTTATAAATCAGAATTGCTCTCTATTTTTAATCTTAGTTTTGTATTTTGCTCTCTATTTTTAAGGCATCCTCTTTCTGATTTGCATTTTCTCCCTGAATGGCATTCACTTGACTTTTTAGATTGCCAAAACATACCAGTGCCTTGAAATGCTGGTTACTCATGGGCTGGTGTCAGCCTCTGGGTGCAAATGACTGATGGGTCATCCCAACAGCAGGGGTCTTGCCAGAGAACACAGACAGGAATGGAAGCCAGACAGACTTCCTAACAGGCTTGGTAAGAGCCAGGGTGGGCTGAGTCTCTTCTAGGAATTTAGCAACTGTGTCAGGAGCTCTTTCTATGAACGGTACTAAGGTGCTTGGGTTACAACCAGGAGCAACAGATACAAACCCCTGACCTCCAGCAGCTTCTGTTCTGTTGATAGAGCCAAGCAAGCCATCAGCAAAACAAACTGGTCAATTATCTGACACAATGAAAGGCAATGGATGCTATGAAGCAAAGGAAATATTTAGTGCAATGAAAGGGTGGGGGTGGGGCAGAATGTGGTATCACACAGCCTGACCATGATGGCAGGCCTTACAGTGTTGACTGGGTTCTTATTATTTGCTGACCCTTGAAGAAGAATCCATCCATCCACCCATCCATCCATCCATCCGTCCATCTGTCTATCTGGCCTTATGTACTGGCCTTAAAGTTGCAGAGATGAACCACATATACAGGCATGCACACCCATCCATGTGTACATAAAAGACAATAGCAAATGTTGACAATGTCAACTGAAGTTCTGAAGGAGCTGAGTCTAGGCTAAAGGTCCTGCAGATTCAGATGGAATCAGTGGAATCTGATGGAAAAGATGGAATCACGTGGAATAAAAGCGGAGAGGACCCTGGCATGTACTTGAATTTGGGAGTAGGAACATTAGGAGTTCAAGGTCACCCTCAACTGCATAGGGTATTCATGGCTGACCTGAACTACATGAGCCACCATCTCAAACAAAACAAAAAACAAACAAACAAAAACAAACAAAAGACAAAAATGCTCAAAGATGACAAGAGAAACCCGTTCTCTTTCCCCTTCCCTCCCTCCCTCCTTCCTTCTCTCCTCTTCCCTCCTTTCTTGAAGCTCCTGCTTCCTTCCCCTGGGAACCCCATCTACTATAAGATTTCTTTAGGTAACCTTGTCTGAGAACAGGAGCCAGGAATTTTAAATGTTTTATTTTTTTAAACATGTTTTTGAAAACATGTTTAATTTTGTACTATTAACCAATGATTTATTTTCAAGTTATTTACTCAAATAAATAGACCTGCTTTTACACACACACACACACACACACACACACACACACACACATTTAAAGATGAAGCTGTGGTCCTTCTTGTCAAGAAGTACCAGGAGAAACAATACATTGGCAAGGAAGCCCTGCTGATGCTACAGGGCGATACCGTTCCCTCACTCAAGCTCAGCTCGGAAATCCCTTCTCTGACCTTCCCATGTAGAATAGTCCTCCTGACACCTTTCTAATCCCTGAGCAGGCTTTATTTCTCTTTATGGCATGTATCACTCTGGTCATTTTGGAGTTTTTATTCCCTTCCCCAGTAATGTAAGTTTTGAGAGGAAGGGCATTTGTTCATTGCTGTGTCTTTGTTGTCCTTAATAATGCCTGGTTTATAGAAGAGAAAATATAATTTGTTGGGTGAATGTATAAATAAATGAAGTGCTATAAAAGAAGAATATATTAATATATTAAATATGGTGCTGCTGACCTTGTGTCTCCTAGCATCTCAGGGAATGGAAAAAAAAACAATATTAACAAAGGATGCCCCAGAGACAGTGTGAAAAAGGAGAGGAAAGTAACATTACTATAGTCAGAGAACGCAACATATTTTACCAGGTTAAATATTTTAATTTTGAATTACAAAATGTGTTAGACAAACAGAATAGTATGTAAAATATCCATATGTACCTTTAATATTCCTTCTCTTTCTCTCCATATCCCCTCCCTCCCCCTCTGCCATATCCCCAAGACCCCATGCCACATAGGAGCTGCCTACCATTTGGTAACAGGGAGGAGGGCTATACAGCAGGAAGCAGGTTTAGCTAGGCCGCAGCCAACAATCCACCTCTTGAACTAGTCTTCTGCACCCCTTGTCTTCACAGTAGGGGCCAGGGACTTCGGGTGTGGCGTAATGGTAGAACATACGTCTAACACATAAGACATGGATTCAATCCTCAGTACAAAAACAGAGATTGTCTTATGTGTTCCTTTTCTATTGACAGTTTGTTACTAGCTTTTCCCACTAACAACCCCCAAACTTTATAGGGTTAAAGGAATGATTACTCTTTGAACTCAGGAATTTCTGAGTTGACATCGTGGGCTGGGCTCAGACAGGTGGTTTTCATCTTCAGGGGTTCACTGTGCATATGAGTCAGATGGAATTGGCTTGGGGTCAGCTGGGTCAGATCGGCTTCCGCTGGACAGCTGCCCTCTGCTCCGGCTGGTTCTCGGAAGAGCGGCAGTGTATGCAAGGACAAGGTCACTTTTACTGCATTCCATGGCTCAAAGTCACAATGTCGATCTAGATCCAAAGGGTGGAAAAATAGACTCCACCCTCGGTCGGAAGAGCTTCAACGTCACCTTTAAAGGAGTGTAGCTGCAAGCGAAAATAGAGCGCATTTGCTAAGAATTGTCCAAAGATTGACATCGCTTCACCATGTTACTTCTGAGTCTACTTTCCTTTTCCTTTTCATATCATTAATATTTTTCATTTTCAATATCCGTTGTACACGGTACTAGGCTACGTAAGGGCATTTGTGTGCAAGACATATTAAACATGTGGGCACACTGCTCCATACCATCCCACTTTCCCGTCTGTGGCCCCACCCCTCTGCCGTAAGTCCCCTCTGCTTCCAGAGATGATTTAGTGTCTACTTTCATGTCACATATACATGCATCATATCATTTTCTTAAATACGGAGAATTTCTTAACTTCCTAACCCTTTTGAATACCTCCCCGTTTCAGACCCCAGAGTCAGGTATTCCCAGGAATAAGAAACAACCGGGTGATGTGTTTCATCATTGGTGTGCTTGTATGGATGAACGTCAGGGGGGCTGAAGGACAACGGAGGCGTGCTGAGCTCCTCAGGTGTGTTAGTCTTGAGAAAAGCGAGTCGGGAAAGGAGCATCATGCGACCTTCTGTTCTCGGGCAGTCCCACTTTTCAAATTATTCAGCATCGTTTCAGGTAGGCTTTTTCTTCCTCGATGCTGTATTCAAACATAAAGCCCTGTGGTTTTTGCTTTTAAATGCTTCCTTGGATTCATCCTTTCCACCACCCCCTCAGTTTAGTCCTCTTTATCTGTTGCCATGACTACAGTGCAGCCTTCTTGCTGGTTCCCCCACCCCAGTGTCTCTTCTGTTCAGCTAATAGCTAAGTCTTGTTGCTGCCAGAATGTCCTGTAACACAGAGACTTGGTCATAACAGCACCTCCAGAATGTTTCTCTGTAGACTCCCTATAGCCTGTGAGTTCGCAGTAGACACTGTCCCCGTTGCTACGCCAAGTCTTATTGAGCTGACATGCTCTTATCTCACCTCTCTCCAGGTTCAGTTCACATTTTGTTCTTGAGGGAAATGGAACCACTGATAGCTTCTTGAAAACGCCAGTGTTTCTCAAATATCTTACCTTCTACACGTTGTTCCCTGTGACAAGAACCGTTCCTCTCCCGCCTGTCTTCCTAACAACTGTGACTTATTTTTAGGGCTGATTATTCTCAAAAGATATTTACATTATTTAGAAGCATGCACAAAATTCAAAACAGCTATTACTGCCATCTCTGCTGGCTCCAGACTCTGTTTCCACACTAAGTGTAAGCCTCGTGGCTCTTCCCATCACAGCCGTTCTAGCTTATCACTCACTGTCTTTTCTCGTTTGCCATTTTCTGTATCCTTTAAGATTGTGACACCGTCTTCTCTGACCTTTCTCCAGCAACTAGCACTTAATAAATATTAATTAAGTGGATGAAATCAAACCAGAAAGAAGAGGAAGATGTTAGGTTCATTTTGGTTACACTGGTGGACAAAATATCGTGTAATGGTCATTGGACTCGATGCCAGAAGATGCTGCTTCGCCCCTTAGTAGCGTTTGACCTTGAGGAAGTCTCATTACCTCTTGTAGTCTCAATTTCCTCATTAGCTAAATAAGAATAAACCTACCCGTTCTACCTCATAGAGGACAAAATGAGGGAGTGAAATGTGAGTATCGAGTTTTTTGCAAAGCAAGACTGAGAACTATCAGGGCCGACTCAGAGAGATGTATGATCCGCCCCCTTGCTCCTTTGCTTCGGCTTGTGCTCATAAAATCACCAGGAGGCAGCAGCAATATATAAAATTTGCGTACTAACAAATGTTTTTCCTTGAGTTTAATGTAATCTAAATACTGTAGGGCTATTGTTTGTTTGCTTTCCCTAAGATTAAGCTATCCTCAAAGAACGGTGAAGGGTTTATGTTGTCGGGGGAAATAGGCTGCAGTCAGTAGAGATGGTTCTCTGTTTTGCTAGCCTTGCGGTACACAGAGAGTTCCCTCCAATCTCACCGACGTGATATGAAATTTCCTGAGGCTTCTTTGCTTGTCTGTTTGTGACAAGGCCTTTCTTATGGCATTCAAACTGACCTGCAACTCAAAATCCTCCTGCCTTAGTCTCCCAGCTACTGGAATTACAGGCACGTGACCATGCGAGGCTTTATCTTTGAGTTTTGACAAAATAGTAAAGTGCCCTCCACAACCTAGTACAGTCAAGCAAGATGAGCTCAGGAGCCCGTGTGAGCAAGTGCCTGTGCCAGCACGTTGTTATCTTCATTTGGGGGGCAGTTTTTTATTTTGTACCCTCTTCCTGTGTATTCACATCTATCCCCTACCCCCATCATCAGCCTCCAAAGTCAGATCTCTTCCAGCCCCCAAAGCTTCCTGCCACGGACCATCTTCACGCCCTGGTCGCCCACCTTGTCTCTCTGTGGTGGGTCCTGCAGCTCTTACTTGTGTAGACTGTTCAGTTCTATTTCTCTTTACATGATTCCCACGCCAGCATCCCTTGTTCCACCTCTGCCCGAGACGTTGCTTTGGTGTCTCCCACTTCCTTCATCGTCGTGGAAACTAAATCTTCTGTCTTCGTCTGCGCTTTCTGTGACCTGATGTTGAATGTGCTCATGGGTTGAAGAGATGCTACTAGTCCTCTGTTTAAAATTCAAAATTCTCCCTTCAAGTTTTCATATTATTTTCTTCTTCTTCTTTTTTTTTTTTGGCTGAGAAGAAACAAAATCATTCATGTTAATGAAAAAAAAAAATCAGTAAAGGCAGCCACACGGGAGTAAACAACCTCTTCAAGCAGGAGGCTCTGTGCTGCTGTGATGAAAGGGTGGGGAAGGATGAAGGCTGATCCTTGGGTGGGGAAGGCAGAGAGAGGGCCACAGTGAATACCGATAACTTTCCAGGGCCGTCTCCGACTTTATTGAAAGGAATCAAATGTTCTTGCTAATATTGTCAGGGCTTTGGCTGCTGTTCAGATGCAGTGACTAACTCAGGAAATAAAAGGAGTTCACAGGATGGGAAATAGGAGGAGGAAAATAGAGTCATGGCCAGTCGGGCTCACCTCTATGTCTGGAGCTTTAGAGAAGCATGGAGACCCCCCCCCTCCTTTCAACAGTCATCCATCTGACATAAACCGAGGGAGATCCAGAGTAAATGAAGATCACTGATCTTCTTAGAGGGAGAGATGCTGCAATAGCATTGCCAAGAACTTTAATGTCTGAGTGACATGGGGTGTCCATATAATGGATAAGTAGACGGGAGACTCAGGTAGACCTATAGAGACATTCAACACTGGTTTTAATACTCAGAATAAAGGCTACACAAGGATTCAGCCTGTGACTGAGCTGCCCAAGGTACTTCTTTGTGTGTGATGCCACATCCTCTCTCTGCCATTGAACTTACCCTCACGGGATCCGTGCCAGAACTTGAATTCATTCATTTTTCATTCTTCATTCATTCTTTCATTCATTTGTGCTAGCCTTGGAATTCATGTAGCCCAGGCTGGCCTTGAAACCATAGTATAGACCACGCTGAATTGAACTCCTCCTGATTCAGCCTCCGGAGTGTTGGGCTTACACACTTACCCAGAACTCAGAATCTCAAATCATGCTACTCTTGGTAATAAGACCTCAAATCTTTTCCCATTCAACTGATTTGGAATAAAACTGATTCTTAACGGAGGGAAATATTGAAATGTTGCTTCAGACCCGTGGTGTCTACCATTGTCTTCTACTATAAGTGACACTTAAGATTCTAATGCATTCTTCACTGTTGACCTTAAAGGTTAAATTGCATCTGACCCCTGTTCTCGGAGGAGAATTTTATAGCTAAAATTGACATGTTTGTCTAAATCCATTTTGGATCTTGTTCTATTTCAAGTCAGTGCCACCTTTGGACACAGTGAGGTATACATCTTTATGAATCCTATGGTAAAATTACCCTTTTTAATGCTAAGCACTCTTTGCTGATATTTCTTATGTTCTTTTATCCACCTACCTTTGTATTCATGGACATGTGACACATGGTTATAGTAAATAAATAGCTTATCACATAATAAACATAGATTATAGTCTTTTTCAACCCTATAGTTATGGAAGGACTGAAATCTTGGGGTTCTCAAGTCCCCAAGGGACTTGTGGGAAAAATGAAAGTATTATATGAATTGTATCTTTATTCTCATTAACAGCTAATTGAATTTTAGTGTTTTACTCTATTACAAATACCACCATGGACATCACAGATATTTTTATTTTACATTTTCTGATCTATTGAAATATTATATATGATCGCCACAGCTTCATAGTTATAGAATTCTAACCATCACAAGCCTTTGTTGTTTATTGTTATAGAAAAAGAAGCAAAAAGATCTCCATGTTTTTTGTTTGTTTTAAAAATATTTTGAGAAGTGGATAGTGTCGTGTTTATAGCTTCCTCAGTGGTGCATGGCACACCGTCTTGTGTGTTTTAAACGTTACCCTGAGAAGGTATCCATAGCACCGCAGACTGTCAGTGGTGCCCATGGATAAAAACAGATGGAGAGTCTACTTCTTAGACTGAAAGGGACAGATGCACGGCCCCGCCCTGGCTAGAACTCATCTGTTTGGAGTTCTAGCTTCATACACAGCTCGTAAACCCCAGAAACACCATTGTTTCTCATCTTATCTGGAAATGCACTCCCGTGATACGGTTTTTGAAGATAGAACTGAATGTAGCATTTTGAAAACTGAAATGTGGCTGTTCATGTAAAGGGAAAGGGAAGCCTCTCTGTTTCTGGTGTGTATTCAGATGATGGTCAGCCTTTTCCGGACCTTGTTCTTAGCTGTGGGAGCCTCAGACTCGTCCCTCATGCTACACGCCGAACAGTGTTTAATCCCACCTGGGAAGTTTGGATCATTCACATTGGCAGGCGGTGCCTTGTGTGTATAGATTTCAATATCTATTTCCAATAGCTTGGCCCTCCCTTCTCCACATCAACTTGCTGTTGTCTGTAAGATAGCCTTATGTTTTTTTCTCCTCACCGTCAGTTTTCAAGATGTTAAATATCGCTCTCCCAGTGGTCCTCCTAAGAAGCCTCCTCTTCGCTTTATGCTTCCCTGCATAGAGAGAAACTTGAGGGATTGAAACTTAATTTATTTGTTCCCTTAACCCAGTTCATCGTTTACCCTTCCCAACCCCTTCTCCCCTCTCCCTCCCTCCTTTCCCTCTTATCTTACCCACCCTTCTACCCCTCAAATCCGGGGCCTTGTACATTCATTCTAGACAAGGCACTCTACCACTGAGCCATGCATGCAGACAAAGCAGCTCTTTTGTATGAACCCCTCACCCTACTCTGTATCCTCAATCTTAGGACAAGTCCTTAGCTCAATTTACGTCAGTAAAACAGGAAATTCTATTTATGTCTAAGAAATTAAGCTCCTTTTATCTATAGGAATGCTTTTTAAAGTAGACTTCTACACAGTTAGATGTGAGGGTTCCCTTGTTTGGACTATGTGGCTTTTCCATTACTAGGGAAAAATTTCAGTTTGTAGGTGTCCATCAAAATGACTAGTTTTTCCTAAGAAGTTACAATTTAGACTATTCACTGACACATGTAGACCCCAAATTAAAAAACAAAACAAAACAAAACAAAAAACCTTAATAGTAAATCTCAGATATCCAGTCTTTCACCTACATGCACATGCACATCTATGCATGCATTCCTGGGCAGATCATGCATTGTTACGGTGCCTGACATAGTAGCCTGACATAAGCAGATACACTGGTGTTGAATGGAAGATGGCTGCTAGATCTTGGGAGATCCTTCCATCCTAAACCCAGTGACCTTGCACTAGTATGTAAAATCAAAGGCTTTGCACCACGTCACCAAGGGTCTGTTTCACTTACAATCTGCTTTCTCCCTGCCTCCTCGGAGCATCTCTGGCCTTAGTGCAGTGTCCTCATCTCTTCTGCCGGATGTGCTCTCCTTAGAGCCGAGTCTTGCATAATTAATGCACCTGATGTTGTCGATGGAATTTCTCTTTACTGTCTTCTTGTAGTAACTGCTACGCTATCATCCAGCCTCCCGTATTTACACTGTACTAACCTGAACTCCAGTCCCTCCTAATTGACCCATTATCCCCAGTTCAATCGTTAGCTTACCCTAACCACAAGGACTGTAAGAATCACAATAATAAACTACTTTTAGAAAGGCGACTAATAGGTTTTGGCTCACAGTGGCTTCTATGCACTTATTCTAGGTTCCAGCAGCCATTTCCCCAGGTCTGCCCTGAAGTTCCTTTGAATGCTAGATGCGTTTTTAATAAACCAGTCTTCAGAATTGGGGGCTGTTTATAGAAGAGGCCTATATATTTTGGACTGTTTCATTTTTGAGTTCCTTCAGAGCCATTGCGTATACGTCACCGCACTTTAACAATTAACTTTATTTTATTTTATAAATGTAAATGTTGTGTCGTGTTCTGCCTCCTTTGTGGTAGCCACACAACCGTTACTTTCTTTTGACAGGGTAGACTGGGGGAAGTAGAGATGATAGATCCTCTGGCAGCCTTGGGGACTGTCGTGATTGATGTGAGCCAGCTGTGTTAATCCCACGGGTATCTGACAGTCTTTCTCTTTTCTAGCCTCCCACACATTTTGGGGCATCCATGGAACTGTCATGGAAAATAAGAGGAAAAGCAAACACCTCCTGGGGGCTTTGGGAAAACAGGTTTGATTCTGAATAGAAGCCTAGACTCCCAGGAAGGGAAAGCACTTCCCCCGTCTCTGTCTTCCTGTTTGGCACAGGGTGTAGACTTGTCCAGCGTACACTTGTCCAGTGCAGACTTGTCCAGTGCAGACTGGTCTTGGCTGCGCTGCTGCACCTGTCATATGAGTGTGATCGGACAGTGCAGAGCAACGTGGAATGCTGACCCAGCATCCTGACAGGCCTGTGCTCTTGCACTAACTCCGTGATAATCCCCTTTCAGACTTAGCATGCTGTAGCATGAACCAACTCCTCGTGGGTCAGATTTCTGATATTTGTAGTCAAACACATTTTTGATTGACTTGGGCTTAGAATATAGTGTTTTGACCACATTTTTTTTTTTCATCTGGGATTTAGGTTAGAATCAAGTTCTGGTCTTCAGATGTAGTTATAAGTAAGAATCAAGCAGTTTAGAGGGTATTTTGGGCAAAGAATATCATCTAATCCTTGATAGGAAGAAAAAAAGGTGCCAGGTGATCCTTTAGCCCTGCAAGGGCATCCAGCAGAGAGAGCATCAACCCCCATAAGCAGTTCAGACATGCCTCAAAGAAGAGGAATGGCCAAGGACCAGCACTTCAGGCAGAGAGGAGGGAGAAAGAGATCAAAGGCATTGAGTTGAGGAAGGCATGGGGCATCTCACGAATGTTTTCCAGGACTGTATGCCAACATAAGGTTCTGTTTCAAGGCAGTGGCCTCATACGTGGTTTTGAGCCCTGCCCTGGGTCTGGAATGACTGTGTCCCTCACTGGCTGACCTACCCAAGCCATGCCTTTGATTCTTGCTCATCTACCTGTGTGTGCCATGTGGCTGTTGACTCCCCCATCCCCCTAGGATTTAGGATGAGACAGGAGAATGTGACGAGTAACTCAACTGGAGTGTCCAGCAACTTGGAGAATATTCTAGAAAACCAGTGCCAAAGACACTGAAGTGAAAGTGTCTTGAACCTCTGTGTCCGTGGCATGGACTGGAGAGATCAGGAGAGCAGCCGGCCTGAGCCGAGACTGGAAGACCCCCTCCCTCTACTCACTTGCTAAGAGGTGGATTTTTCAATGGAAGACATCATATGTTTTAAAAGATGACTTATCAACATTTAAAATCTGGAGATTTTTGCACAAATCTTCATACTTCTGGCTTCTCTTACAAAATCAGCCATCCTGGTAACAGTAGGCTTGCGTTTCTGCGTGACATTTGATTGGAGCAGGGTGACTCTTGTTGCTCGGACATAGGTTTGTCCTAGGGTCTCTGGCTGGCAATCGTCACCCACTCCTTATTACCTCCGTGACACTAAGGCTACGAGTTGGTTCATCACCGCTCTTGCAGTGTGGTTCTCTCGTAAAGAGTGGGGAAATGAAAGAACAGACTGAGTAGGCTGTATGTTTCTTATACCAGGCTCACTTCATCATTAAAATTAGCTGCCTACCCGCACCTGTAGGCCTTAGAATTTGCAAACCTGACTCTAACTGGTACAGACCACAGATGGAAATTTGTCTTCATGCCACCTTCAGACTCATTCTTCTTAGGAGAGAGAAGGTGAGAAGGTTGATTATTCTTACAAGCAGAGCATCTCTAGTGCATGGCAGTGGCTAAATTAATTCTGCTTCTCAGACCCTTGGCTGCAAGACAGCTAGTCTGACAAATGTCATTGCTAATTAGTGCTCCGAGTTAGGGGAGGGAACTCGCTATCTGGTGATCGTAATTACTGCTTTTCATTAGGACCCACAGATTAAGACATGATGGGTGATCTCTGCCCGACACAGAGGCAGTCCTGATTGACAGGAGGAGGACCTTCACTTTCAACTGACCGCTAAGCCTCTGGCAGGGCCATTTGCTAAGGCAAAAGGCACTCAGTTCCAACACAAGGCTATAAGTGTATGGATATAAACATGTGACGAAAGAGGTTGGTTTTGGTTTTAAAACGTATGCACACGTTGATTCCAGCTTGATCGTCTCTCACACTGCAGAGGAAAGTGCTGTCCCCAGGATACCTATAAAACTGCTGCTTTCTTCTTCAGTTCTCTCCTAAGTGTGAAAGCTTAACACGTGTGCAATTTTTTAAAAGACTCGTTAATTAGCCAGACTGTTAATTTGTCCACTAAAATAAAAGAGCTCTGTGCACAAGGAGACCTCTATAATTTTACAGCCAAACCGTCAAATATAAGAAGGTTCCCGGGCTCTTGGACATGGGTAGTTGACTCTAGGGAGTGGGGACCACCGTGTGGGGCTGGGCAGAGATGCACCATGCAGCTAAGGATTAGAGGGAAGGTGACAAGCCCAATGCTCAGAGGCCAGCCCCTGCCGCTCACACCCAGCAGTCCTGCGACATTTAGAAAGACCCTGGCAAGTCAGCTACGTTCAGAACTGTGGAAGACAAAGAGGCGAGTTGTTTCGTGTAAGGATAGCAGGCCCTGGGAAAGCAGGTGTGGGGCTGTTCTGTGTGATCAGCGCAGGCTGGGCACTCCCCTGCCAGTGGAACCAGAGAACCGTCAGGGCAGAAAATTTAGAGGGACAAAATCATCAGTAGGGTCCCAAGGGCCAAAAACAGAGTAGCTCATTAGTGCTTGGAAAAGAGTGAGCGAACATTAGCATGAGTCAGAATATTATGACTCATGAATGGGACTGACCTGGAACCTTAGAGATTTGCATTTGCTGGGTTAGTAAACAGCTAGGAATTCCTTTAGGATCTTGCATTAGGAACCAAATTATTTTGAGCAAAATGCATTCTGTGTCACTTTCTTCCCTGGGTTTAGTGCGTATATCTTTTGACTGGTGAAATTATCCAAAATATCATAATTTTGCATTGCAAAGAACCTTCTTGGTAACACTTCTGGTGTTGACAAAGGAGCATTTGAATTTTCACGTGGGGGGAACTGAAGAGCACGGTGGTCGGTGGTCGGTGACTAGCCAAAGTTGGCTGAAAACCACAGGAGGCAGGGACTGGTGCACCAAGTGCCCTGGCTCCATTTGCAGCACTGATTCTGCCAGATGAAACTGAGGATTTTCCTCAGGCCAGCCTGATGTGTCACTAAGAATCATTCCCTGTCATCACCATCATGTGCAGGACTGGGAGCAGGCGATTTGTGTAGAAGTTAGGTCCCTTTCTGTTCATGTTAAATATGGTGCCCTGTTAAATAAAGCACAAAGCCAGAGAAGACGTGATAGGTAGCCCCTGAGGCTACATAAAGGTTAACAAAGCCCCACCAACCACCCAGACTCCTTCCCCATAGCTGTTTATGCATTCGCCACCTACAAATGGGTGGTATTTGGATTTAGTTGAGGTGTTATTTCTCCTATAAATAGTTGGTTTACACACACACACACACACACACCTATAAAAAGTGACTTGTTTTGATTTGCCTTGCACATTCTTGAGGTCTTACTTTATAAGGTTGAGAAAAAAAACTCCATTTCTTGCTCTAAAATAATATCCTAATAATTATTCTTAATATAGTTAAAGAATCATTTGTGTTGAACTTCTAGGGTCTGAAGCTTTTAAAAGCAAATAGATCTCCCAAATGTTTGTCCTGATATATTAGGGACACAGGAAAAAGTTGGGTCAGTGACCACATATTGAAGTGTGTACCCTAGTTGGATGTGCCTACACATGCTTGTAATCCTAGCCCTGGAGAAGCTGAGGCAGGAATCGAGAGCTGGTCTAGGCTAGATGGCAAGACCCCATCTTAGAAAACAAAACCCAGCCAACAAACCTGTCAACCGTATATGCCTGGCAGATAGCTCAAAAGAAGAAGGCAGGCACTGCCTCTAAACAGTGGCCTGGGTGGCTTCTTTGTTACCCTCCCTGTAACTTTCAAACTGCTCACTGCCCCTCTGCCCAGCCCACAGAGCGCTCTCCACTCGTTTTGAGGTAAGACACTTTGATTTATATGCTGGCATATATGAAGCAGAGCACATTTCCTTAACCTCTGTGAGACCCGGTTTCCCTATGGCGATGATGCCCAGGGGACTTACATAAAGTACTAGATAGACCTGGACATAAGAAAAGCAGCCCTGCTACTGTGACATGAAAGACAGCTGTCTCTTAGCCCCGTGTGTAGTGATAGGGAATGACAGGGACCAAGGATAATATGCTACAGTTGTGTTTCAGCTTCAGCGCACAGTGGTTTGGGAGAATGCAGGCTTAATGTTAACCAAGTCTGCTTTTACAGTAAAAGCTCTGAAAATCAAAATGTGAATGTAATATCTCCTGACTTTTTGATTTTGTAAGCCATTTAAAAATTCTAAACACATTGGGAAACCAAACAACATGCATCTGTGGCTTGGTGACGGCGCCAAGGACTGACATGGGGTGCCCTCAGGTGCACCCCAAGAGCCCCATCTCACCTCGCTTCTTTTAAAGGGAAACAGTGCTTTCTCAGTTTTATGTAATACTAGGTAACCATAGCTATGAAAACTCCCTGTTGTGGAAGTTTATTTTTGGTTATGTATAAAATAATTGTTTTATGCACTGTTGGGTGAGGGGCTGCCTAGGTCTTGGCATTTTGTATTGTCTGTAGGTATTGGAGTTATGTGGGGGATGTTTGATTGCTCAGGATCTGAACGTGCTATCAATAGAACACCTGAGGAGTTCTGGATCAATAAAAACATCTGAACTCAGACGCTTGGGGCTCCACTGTCCAGTACGGTGCTTGCCGTGATGGTTGTTCCCTCTGCTGAGGTCTGGCAGGGTTTGCGTGTCTCCATGTGTCTCCTTGGTGAGCCACCACAGCAGCTAACTACCACAACTTCCCTCTTTAACCAGATAGCGAATGCAACCCTTCCTAGAGACATTCTGGGTTCAAAGTGGCCCTCATGATGCGAATTGAATGCAAACTTGTGGTGTGACCTTGGCAAAGTTCTAAGACACTTCCCTTACCTGTACTAGCAGGCCTCCACTGGCTGCTGATGGCCTTGCTTGTGTTAGCCACGGACTTTGGGACTAAGAGCCTTTGACTCTATGCTGGCTCCTTATATAAATGGGAGTATATTCCTTTAGCCCTTCTGAGCCACGGTCTCTTTGCATGTAGTGTGGAGATAGTGATGATTCCCAGTGGACTTTGTAAGGACTTTTAAAGCCCAGAGGAAGTGTGTATAAAGATCTCAACACCATGCTAAGTAAATGCCATCACTAAGTTTCTATTCACAACAAAGATGTATGGAAATGTCAGAACTTTCTCTGTACGGCAACTGAGGTCACCAGATGACCACGTCTCTCACAGGGAGATGGAACTCATCGGGGGAAATTGCCAAGCAAATGGGGAGAGTTTCTTTTAATCTTTATCAAGGAGACTATTGCTGAGTGTCAGGGCTATGGTGAACAGCGGTCTGGGAGACGCAATGGGAGTGTGAGAGGCGACCAGCGGAGGAAGGGCAGCCTGGACGGAGGAGCTCCCGGGTTGTAGGTCATGTGTACCAGCAGAGCCTTAGGAAATACCTGGGTGTTAGGTGTGCGAGCCGGGATTTCAGTCCCATCCCTAAAGCTACTATCTTTGTGCCTCTCATAGGGCCACTGAACAAAGTCCACAGTTTGTGTGGCTTAAAACAGCAGATTGGTTACTTCGCAACTCTGGAGGCTAGAAGTCCACATTCGAGGTGTTAACAGAACTGAGGCCATTTCCCCAGCCTCTGCCAGTTGCTGGGTAATCTGTGACACTCACTGGTATGCAGCTGCTGCGCAGTTTCCGTCTCTGAAACTCTCTCCTCCCCTCCCCTTCTCCTCCATGTGTGCCTATCTCTGTCTTTTTCTCTTTTAATACTGGTGATATTGGATTAAAAGCCAGCCGGACTCTTGGTGTGACTTCACTTTACCTTTACATCATAATTACACCTTTCAAGACCCTGTTTCCAAATCAGGTCACACCATGGGGCTCAGGGATTAGGACTTCATCGAGGCTCTGTAGGTGACACACTTCAGCCCATCACAGTGACCTCAGGCAAGCCAGCTAACCCTCAGAATGTCCCGTCTGTCTTTTGTCTGCCTCGCCCATCTCCTGGAGCGGTTGAGAAGATCAAATGCAATAATGCTGGGGAACCCTCCGTAAGGCGCGGAATACTTTATGACGGCACGGTAGTCTGTTCTCACCCTGGAGGGGATGTGGTAAGGTCAGAAATGATTGTTGAATGTGTGTCTTCCTCTGGAGCTATCATAAAAATAAAAGCTTGTAGTATTTATTATTAATAACCTACTTGCTGGATCCCTGGAGGCCACGAGGCCTGCTGATGGAATCCTTGGACACGCTTCTCCCCGCTCCTGTTGCTGAGTGCTCCCCTCCCCTGTGCAGAAAGGATGCCCATGAACTCTGGCATGAGAATAAAATGATTGTTGTTTTGCCTCCTAAAGAAAAGAAATGCTCCACAAGGGCCACAGTGAGTTAGTTCCAAGGTATCTTGTTTTTAAATACATGCTTCTACCCAGATGTATATATTTCCTTGTTTAAGACCTGTATGTTTCTGAAGGTTTTAACTCCTTAGTCAGAGATCTTTGGTCTTGGGGGGAGGAAGAGGGCACGGGGTTCCAGGTTCATCAGCCTTTAGTGCTCTGTGCTTACCATGCCAGCTTCCAACTTCCAATATGTTTTCCTTTATTCTCTTTCTTTTAAAAATTTGTTTACTCTTATTTTATATATGTTCGTATCTTGTCTGTATATATGTCTTCACACCATGTGCATGTATTGACATGAGGGACAGAAGAGGGCATAAGATCACCTAAAACTGGATCTACAGACAGTTGTGAGCCACTGTGTGAGTGATGGGTATTGAACCTGGGTCCTCTGGAAGAGCAGCTACTGCTCTTAACCATTGAGCCATCTCTCTGCTCCCACTTTCTTCTCTTCATAGCACCATTTTATTTGTGTTTGTATTGCTTTTCTTCCTTTTTAAAAAAAACTTGAAGTGGGAAAACCCACCTTTAAAAAAAAGATTTATTTATATATATATTTTATGTTTATGAGTACTCTGTCTGCATGTACACTCTCATGCCAGAAGAGGGCATCAGATCCCATTACAGATGGTTGTGAGCCACCATGTGGATGCTGAGAATTGAACTCAGGACCGCTGGAAGAGCAGTCAGTGCTCTTAACCACTGAGCCATCTCTCCAGCCCCTACTTTTCTTCTTAAACCCCCTTTCCCTCCACATTGCTCCCCCCACCTCTTCCTTTCTTTCCAGCTTCACTTCTGCTCTCTTTAAAGAGCTCGAATGCCCCTCCTCTCCCACTCGCATCCTCTTACTAATGGGGCCTGGATGGTCTCCTGGGCTCGCCTCTGCTTTATTTTTATTCTGGAGCCCTCACAGTCCGGCCCACAGCACACTCTGCCACTCTCCTGTGACAGTTTATAATCTGTTTTATGGACCTTAAAACCATTCAATCTTTTTGCCCCCTAAAGGAAGATTGCTGATACTAAATTGAATCCAAAGGGTTTTGGTGTGGCACTGCTCCTGAATGGGTGACTGCTTATTTATGTCCCTTCATTGTACGGTGGTTGATTTGTGCTGCTGAGATTCTGGGCCTCTCGCCCAGGCAGGAGACCACGTGACAACAGAGGGCAAGGGGAGGGCTTCCTTCATGGCCCTATTGAGACTGCCTGACCCCAGCACCAGTCCGCTTGCACTGGGCGGAGGAAAGGAGAAGCCATTTCCTGTTCTTGTGTGGAGCTATGAGCTTCTTTTACAAAGCTGCTATCTGACATCATGGAGGGTTGGAAGTTTCTCCGTTCTCTGCTTCAGCAATTCCTTTTTGAGATCCAGTTAGGGACAAGGCATTATGCTAGACACAGGTGCACGTTGCTAGTTCAGTCATTCTGTTTAAATCACGTGATCAGATGATCATCACCACATCCATCTCTCACTACGGGCTGTGGTGAGCACCCAACCTCAGCCAGTGGGGTAAAGGGAACAGAGGACAGTTCCCTAGAGGCGGTGCCTTTGAGCTGAGAACTGTAGAAAGGGGTCAACTGAGGGGAAGGCAGAGGGGACAGGGTTACAGGCAGAGGAACCATGAATGAAAATGCCTTCAGCACAGGTGGACCGCGGGGCATACGGAGATCTAAAGCCCAGTGTGATTTGACCTGGGAAAGAAGGGAAGACAGAGGCCATGTTCCCTCTGGGAAAACAGAAATGTTGAAAAATGCTTTTTTTTTAAAAATGAAAACCATCTGAAATCCTATTAAGCCACTCTTCAGAACTGGTATTTTACCATATTTACACATTTTAAGTTTTCCTGAAGTGCACATAGAGGAAAGTACCTGGAGTGCATTTATCTGAAGTATCTCTCTCCGCGTATGCCTTTTTTTTTTTTTTTTACGTGAATACACTGTACGCTTATAAAGATTACGATTCCTTTTAAAGATAGCATTGCATCAAAACAATCTTGCACTCTAAGTACATTAGGATGATATTTACCGACCGAATTCTGCTCTGGCATCGGTGCCTCTGTGTGTCTCTACTCTTCGGTTTGTTCATTTCTGTTGTTCTCATTTTCTCCTGTTGTACTGTGCATGGGATGCTATTGTGTACAAACATTGGCGCATGCCTGCTTACCATCCTAGCAGTCCTAGAAGTAAAACAGAGATGAGCACAGGGAAGCTCTAGGTAGGTCAAAATGGGGAGTTTTCACTCCCTGAAGTGGGAGAGAATTCTCGAACCCCCGGATATCTCCTCCATCCAAGTCTCTTGTGGAAGAAGCAGCCCTCCTGGGATCACCAGGATCACAAGGGATCACCAAGGAGTGGTAGATGAGGCTGTCCTGTGGGTCCAGGGCCCCTCCTGCAGGCAGGCTGACACCAGGAGCCAGGCCTGTGCCTTTGCTCACCATCTCCCTATTTGTCACCTAAAGAGTTTTACTTAAAACAGTTAAACATTCCTGAGGCTGGAGAGATGGCTCATTGGTTAAGAACAATTGTTGATCTTGCTGAGGACCTGAATTTGGTTCCCAGAATACACATAGGGCAGCTCATAATCGCCTGTAACTCCAGCTGTGTGGGGACCTAAGCCCTCTTCTGGCCTACACAGGTACCTGCACACATGTGCACATGCACACACACAAACCCTCATACACGTAAATAAAAATAAAATAGTAATAATAAGATAGATTTTTTTAAAAAAGAGTTAAACATTCTTTCTGACTCAGACTGACTTCTAAATTGCCTCTTTCTGCTACTGCCTTCCCCAGTGAACCCTCCCATAACCCATAACGAATGATTGTTCAGAATGTGTTTGTTGAATTAATAAAAATGTAATTTCATAATCGATACTGTCTAGGAATTTCCTCTAAAATTTTTTAGCATTCTATCTCTGTACTTCTGTTTCTCTGATATCTCTCTCTCTCTCTCTCTCTCTCTCTCTCTCTCTCTTTTTCTCCCCTCTGTGTGTGTGTGTGCACATACATAAAAGAGAAAACAAATGAGGGGGTATCACCATAGAGACAGTAAGATTCTGCCCATCTCTCATGATCCCCTCAAAACTGCAGCTCCTTGCGGGGTTCTTGGCTTCTGGGCTAGCCTCCTGTGTACTTCCTTGTTTATATGTCTGAGCAAAATGGAAAATTCAAAGGAAGGTGTTTTGCTTTTTCCCTAAGCAAGAAGGCTGAGCAGAAAAGCACTTCTCCCAGGCGTTACTAATGGAGCTTGCTCTCTGCAGACTGGCTGTGAGCCCAGGTTGACAGAAATTCACTTCAGCCTAATACATTCAGCCACTTTCCCTCTTGGGAACAGACAGGGCACACTCCCAATGGGTCACTCCATCTGTCCCCTGAAGCCGGGATTACTTCCTACATCATCTTTACAATGACTATTTTTTAACATGACTTTTAAATAAACCGTAAGATGGAAGTATGTCTGGCAAGTGGCGAAATCGCCTATTGGTTGAAAAGGCTAATGGAATCTTACAGCTTGGAGAAAACCAACAAATAAACAAAGAAAGAAACTGCATATAAGCGAACACTAGGGACAAGCCTCTGCTTACTTTGCTCTTCTTTCTCCCAGCAGGAGGCCAGCCTCAATCTCTCCACATGTGAGTGGGTTTGCACACAAGCCTAAGGGAAGGAAAGCCTTCCCTAGGTGTGGGGGATCTGAGTCTGGTGGCTCTGTGAGGAGTCCTCAGGGGTGGCATCGAACTATTGGAGGAAAGAGCCATAGCAAAGCAGCACCATGGAGGAAAGGGAAGTCTCAAATTAATGCATCATCCGAAGACACAGGCTTAGAATGTCAAGAGTGCTGGTCAGGAGACCCAAGAGAGGTTAGGATACAGACTTCTCCATGGCCAGAAAGGGAGGCCTATGAGGGAGAGACATGGCAACCGGAAAGGCCTTGCTCAGTGGCTGTGGCTAAGCCAGGCTGATGTTCCACAGGACCAATCCTAAGGCATTTTTGAACCAGCCATGCTCTCTTTCTTCAACAAGCTTTCATTACAGTTGGGGAGAACAGTACATGGCATGGGTAGTTGGCAAACCACATGTGAAATGTTGCAGTATGGACAGACAGGGAGCCCCATTGTTGCTCTGCGGGAGGATCCAGATTAGACTGGAGTAGTTGAAGATTTCCTGGAGAAAGTGAGCACTTACGCAGGTCTTGGAGAGAACGAAATCTGGGCAGGAAGGCCAAAGTATTTCAGATTCTGGCTCTGTGATAGTTGCCAGTGTCCAGCAGGGTAGATTTGGCCAGGATTATCCCCTTAGAAGTTGATTAATTGTTCCCAATTTTTAAGAAAATGGGCTCTCCTCTTCACACATGGCAAGTACAGAGCATGTGCACACTGGTCACCGCCGGCTGCGGCCTGATCTCTTGACACGACTCTCCCACTTGTGTGGCTTCCCAAGCGTGGTGTTTTCAGCGTTCTGGGCATGGAGCCATCTTGCCTAGGTGATGCACAGCTGCTGAGTTCATGGGACCGATGTAGAAAAACCAGAGCTGGCCTGTGCAATCACGCTGGCAGAGAGATGGTGACTCAGGTGGAGTATTCTGTGGTTCGTGTAACCAGCTCTTTTATCCTCTGTGTAGGTATCTCTCCAGACAGAGATGTATTATAATCAACTGGAGCCATTGTACAAATGTGGAGTAAGTAGGGCCAGGCAGAAGTCTGTGAGGGAGGTAGAAGCTGAAATAGACTCACTTTTTAGGCTATTTCTGGTCTCTTCGGTGAGACCCGAGTACATTTCACCGAAAACATTAAAGTTTTAAAGTATATAGCTTCTATTGTACATTAAAATTGCTCTTACCAACAAGGCCAGTGTCAGAACACAGTCCAGGAATGGAGTCATGAGAGGATTGGGAGCGCTGGTGAGAACACTCCAGGAAAACATGACAAGAGTTGTGACCTCAGTGTCTTCAAAGCACAGAACCGTCCTTGGAATGCGTTTTCACGCTCTCCCCAGGTATAGCGGACGGGAGTGCGTCTACTTCAGCTGTTGGTATTCACGTACCTCTATGGAAAAGCATGTCTTTGCCACGTGCGGCTTGCCCTTGTGATTGAACGCCTTCCTCATGTGACTCTTCTTAACCCTGTAAATTGTGTAAATTGTCCGATGCTTCGAATAAAGTTGGCTATTGCGTGAGCCTTTATGCCTCATTTTTAGGCCCCACCCTTTCAGATTTAGCCCACCAGCTAGAGTGATAAACAGGCCAGGATACCAAATGTCCATGGCTGAGGCCACCTCACCCCACCAGCCCTCTAGCTGTTGCCCCGGAATTGTCAAGATATTGCTCTACCCATCTTGTCTTCTTCCCCCTTCCCCTCCATCACACCACCACAGGATCATCCCAGTATCTACTCTCTTACCTTAGAAATGGCTCCTCATGAACCCACCTCCCAGCTAATTGATCATGTCTTCTTCTGCTGCAAATCTGCACCAGAAGGATTAGTTATCCCCACTATCTCCAATTGCTCTTCCTGTTCTTCCTAAGCTCACCTTAGTGTGGCTCACACCAGTTTCCCAGGCCCATGTCATAAAATGTACCTCTGACCAACTCACGAGTGCGCTCCATAATTGCCAGTCCAACCCTCAGTTCTGCCCTCGGCTGACCGATTAGCATTCTTGGGTACCATAGATCAGTACTGTTTATTAGCTTTGGGCTCATCTTCTATCACCCACTGTTCGCTTCTCACTCACTCTCTCATAGACACACTGGCCTCATAGCTGTTCCCCATGGAGGCTGGGCATACTCTTGGCCAAGGAACTCTTTGGAGATGTCCCATGCTTACAGAGAGCCCTGGACAATCGCCCTGTCTTCTGTATTCACTCAAATGTCACTTTCTTGGCGGGGCCACTACCATATACCAATTATATTACAAAGTATACTTGCCAGGCACACAGTTGCTTCCCCTACCCCATTTCCTGAGCCTAATTAGAATCTATTCTTCCATAATCCCCGAGGATAGGCACGTACACCCTATCCACTGCCTCTTCCTCTGTGTGTGTGAGACGGGGACTCTTGAAGAATGGCTAGAGGTGTCTGTGTTCACATGCAGAATTTTAAGTTTTAATTACTTCAGAATTATGAAGAAAATCTAAGTGAACTTCTTTGGAAATTCAGATAACTGCTTTGAAAATCGTGCCTTGTGTGGCCCTGAAGGAGAATACCACATAACGGTCCAGGGCCGCGAGAGGACCGGACACCACAGATGAGTACTGGAGTGAAGATGATAAAAATTAAAAGGTCATTAGAGAAGCACTGGGCAAAGGAGGAGAAGGAGCTGGTGATGTCATCAGAAGCACCGGCTTTAGAGTCAAGGTTGCCTGAGTCCAACCTAAGCTCAGCCCACGTAGCCATGCGACTTTGGGCAAGTTGTTAGGTTTCTGTGAGCCTTGGCTATTTCGTATAAAAAGAAGAAATGAACAGAAATCCCCACACAATACAACAAAACAAAAATCCAGCACATCCATGATGAAATGAGATCATACGGGTAGAGTTTCTTGCAGTTCCCAGCATATTGGGAGTGGTCTGTGCATGTGAACTCGAGTATTCTCGCCATATTTCCGGCTCTGAGGACAGCAGAGGCCGGAGCAGATGGTGAAAGGTTATGGATATGCCAAGCTGATGATCCTCAGGCTCAAAAAACAAGAACAATAGCAACAGCCAATCCTCGTAGATGGGATGAGACCACAGTCGGTGGTAGGACTTACTGTAGGCCAGTTTTTTCTTTTTTGGAAATGGACTGAAATTCTGAGATCCATATCCAGAGGCCATCTGGGAGCACTTTCTAAGAGTGAGGGAAGGAGGTCAGGTCACGAGGAGGCTGAGGTGCCAAGCAGTTTCAGCCAAAGCCATAAGCATCCATAGAGTTGCTCCATAGCTTCAGAGACGGTCTTCAGAGTGACAACCACTGGGAATGAAGCCTGCTCCAGAAGACGATTTTCCCTCAGCTGAGGCAGCTTGCTTCTAATTGGGTGGTTCCTGAAAAAGACCCACCCCTCACCGTGGGCCTGCAGCAGCCAGCACACCTGCAGCTGATTGGATAGAGAGGGGTTGGTCCTGAAAGGCTAGCCTGTCAGCATGCTGCGGTATCCATGACAGGGCTGTTTCCTGTTCTCTCGCCTGCATCCAGAGACAGCAGTCTGAAGGTCTTTGAATATCTGCTCAGCAGTCAGAATATGAACCTGAAATCTGTGCAAAGGGACTCCAGCTGTGACACTAAATTCCTCATGGAGAATACACACTTAGTCAGGTGATAAATTCATCTCCATGGGAAGGACTCTACAGACAAGGAACAAAATGACCGTGATTTTAAAAACCATATTGGACTGTGGCGATGACTCGGTGGGATGGAACACTTACTGAGCAAGCATGAGGACACAGGTTTGGATTCTCAGCTCTCGTGTAAAAGCACGTGGCTACATGTGCTCTTGTGCCTAGTACTAGGGATGTAGAGACAAGAGGGTTTCTGGGGCTTGCTGCCATCAACCTCCCCAAATAATGGTGAGCTGCAGGTTCAGTGAGAGACCTCGTGTCAAGGCAAGAAGATGCAGAGTGGTACGGAAGGCACCTGCTGCCATCCTGGGGCCTCTTCACCTGCATACAGGTGTACACACACATATGCATACATATATATATTTCACAGGTACACATAAATTTGACACATCGTAGTTGTATATATTTATGGGAACCCTGATACTCTGTCACATGTGAACAATATGTAATGATCGAGTCATAGTAATTAGCATATTCATTGCCAAAATCAGTTATCATTTCTTCATGTTGGAAACATTAGAAATCTTTTCTTCCAGCTGTTTTGAAATATCCAATAAAATGCTCAGTATTCAATAATAGCTATTTTCATTTTACTATGCTATAAAACACTAGAACTTGTTCAGATTATTTATCTATACTTTGCACCTACTAACCAAGCTTGTGCCAGCCTTTCCTCTTCTAATCCTTGCTCCCCTACTAGCTTCTAGTAACCATCATTCTACTCTCAGTTTCTAAGAGCCCAGCTTGTTTGGCTTCCACATAAAGGGGAACATAACAATCCTTATCTTTGTGTGCTTGGCTTGTTTCATTGAACATCCTGCTCTCCAGGACTGAAAAGGGCATGCTTCATTCTATTTATGATTCAAAAATAATGAAATGACCATGATTTTTAAAGGACATTTTCTTCCTCTGGTTTTATGCCTTACAGAGTGGCCATGGAGAGAAAGTCCAGGTGTACTTTGTAGCTGATGGGAGACGAAGCCCTAAGTTGAGTCACCAAAGTCTGCATCTATCCTTTCTAGTGTAAACGCTTAGGGCAGCGGTTCTCAACCTGTGGGTCACGACCCTCCTGGGGGTTGAGTGAACCTTTCACAGGTCAGACCACCTGCATATCAGGTATTTACATTACGATTCGTAAAAGTAGCAAAATTGCAGTTATGAAGTAGCAACAAAAATGATATTGTGGTTGAGGGTCACTGTAGCATGAGGAACTGTATTAGAGGGTCGCAGGGTTAGGAAGGTTGAGAACCACTGCCCTAGGGTCAGGACCTCTTCCAGAGCCTCGGGCTCCTAGTGATACCTAATGCATGATGTTGACTAGGAATCAGTGTATGAACGGGACTCTACCAGATATCTGTGGCTCTGAGGGGATGGTTTGCGCCGCCTATCAGATGATTGTTTTGTCTTTGGTACTTCAGATAGCCAGGAAGCCCACTGGCTAAATACTGTTTAAAAGCATGACCTGTGTAGGTACATGCATGCCAATGGGCAGTGTGGACCACACTCGCAGACGGCCTTCCGCATATAAGTTCTCATTTCTATTTGCTGCATGGGTGGGAAAGAACAATTGTTTGTGGCAGAGAACAGACTGTTAGGGGGATGGGAAGTGTGAAAGCGGTGCAGATTAGTACAAGGGCCCCTCACATTTGTGCACTGCCTCCCTCCCGCAGGTATCAACCCATGTGACAATCGCTTAAGCGTCTGTGGGACTTCCTTTTCCAAACCACCGACCTAAATTTTCTCTGGTGTTTACTTTTGCAGGCAATTTTCTCTGTGCGACTCTCGTTCATCTCTGGTATTTGAACTAAATTTGTAAACATTTAATCTGGTAGACTAGATCATTACTAGAGACCTTCAATTGGGAGGTTCCACCTAGGCCAAACATAATGAGGCAGCGTGTTAGCTGCAGTTACAGCACCCCAGGGCCTGCATCTGACTCAGTATGCACTTTCTGTTCATCTTAAGATGTATGTCCCCACATCCCATGGCTGGGATTTGAGAGTCTGTCTTCGTGTTTCCAAGCTGCTTCTTGCTCATAATTTGATGCATCCTTAGATACTGACAGGTACTTTTCCTTCAACATTTTGCAGGCTTGATTGACACATCACCTCTCACTCTGTGTATTGGATGATGAGATAACTATTTGCTTTCCTTTATTACTTTAAGCCACGTACCTGTTTTTCCAGCTCCCCGTGACTTTAATAGCTAACAGGAATAAACTAGGCCTTTAGTTGTGTAACAGACTCAGTCACAATGAAGAGGTTTAGCTGAGAACTGTATGTGAAACTGCTTGCAGTCCGCAAATCCTGACCCATCATTTCAGGGTCATTGGGATGTGCCATATGAATCGCACAAAGCAGCCCCACCCCCATTACATCCATCTTGATTGCCCCTGCACAAAGGTTGTCAACGTCAGACCTTTACTGTTAAATGGAAAAAGACAAGGAGTTAGAAAGATAGTAGAAACCTTTGATGATGCTGATTTTAACAGACAGAACCAACGTCTGTGCTAGAAGTCAACTGGGTTACATTCTATTTCTTACTCCAGTAGGTAATAGTCATATTCCTGGGGAAATAGCTTGACATTAGAGTTTTTCCTAGTGTTTCCTCTTAAGAAGCCATGGGGAAATGAGCCCCTGTTCCATCATACATTCTTGGTTACTGGAAGCCATGGTTCTAGTGTTATATTTAGGATCCGGGGGTTCTGGGCATATATTTAGAAATGGTCGTGTTGTGCATTTGTATTAATTAAGATATAGGAGGAGCCTCATTTTAAAAAGATGAGGGTACCGGGTGATGATGGCACACACCTTTAATCCTAGCACTTGGGAAGCAGAGGCAGGCAGATCTTTGAGTTCGAGACTAGCCTGGTCTATATAGAGAGTTCCAGGCCAGCCAGAGTTACAACAGAAACCCTGTCTCAGAAAAAAAAAAAAAAAACCAAACAAACAAAAAAACAAGCAAACAAACAAAGATGGAGATTAATCTTGGGGAGGAGGCCAGAAGAGAGCCCTTAGCCTTAGGAGTTCAGATGGGACCAGACCAGAGTAAGAGCCCAAGGCTGAGAACCTAGCTTAATCTTTGTAAGCAAACATTTCTATTTGAAGTGCTCTCTGCATTCATATCCCTTTTTACTCTCCTGTTTTACTTAGTGAAAAAAAATTTAATGCTTCTACTGTTTTTTATGTCTTTATGGTAAGTGTCCTAGTTAGCTTTAACCATCAACTTGACACAGTCAGTGTAGACTCATCAGCAGGAAAGCCTTCATTGAGGAATATTCTAGATCAGAGTGGCCTGGGAGATGTCTGTGGGAGTTATTTCAACTATTAACTGATTCAGGAAGGCCCAGCCCACTTGGGCGGCACCATCCCTAATAGGCAGGAGGTCCTAAGGTTTATAAGAAACCAAGCTAAGAATGGGCAAGGGAGCAAGGTAGTTTCCTCTGTGGTTTTTCTGTCCTGGCTTCCCTCAACAGTGTACTATGACCTGGAAGTGTAAGCCAAATAAACTTTTCCTCCTGTAAATTGCTTTTGGTCCTTGATGTTTGTCATAGCAGCAGAAAGGCAGTTAGAACAGCAAGGAACTATATTTTATGATAACTAAACAGCCTCAGTTGACTAGGGAATGTTCTATAATACAGAAGAAAGCTACCTAAAAATAAAAATAATTTAAAAATATTTTCCTAACCTCGGTGAAGTTATCAGTTCAGGCAAGTATTACTGTTCTGAAAATCACTGTGTATATAGATATCAGAGAAAAGGGCATTTTTATGCTATAAAGGTTGTACTGACTATCCATAGTACTTTGTTTTATTGCTGGAAGAAAACCTAGCTAGGTATATAAGATAAGGAAGAGTTTACCTTCATCCTAATCTGGCAACCAACCACAACACTACCAGTAATGTAACAGCCTGATGTTATGTATATTTGATGTTATTGAATACAATTATACAGTATCACTTATGGTATTTTTTAGACAAAATTGCTTACCATTAATCCATTAGGCTTTAAGTAGATCTGCCAGTTTCTAGGAAGTACAGGAACAAATTAAGAGCCGCTACCGGGAAGTGATCACAGATCTGGAAGCTGAGACATGTCTGCAGGATGGCTTGCTTGCTATCTTCACAATCAAGGCTCAAAAAGCAGAGCCTGCTAGACTCAAAAAGATGAAAAGATCTTGACAATGTGATACTAGTGTCCCAGGCTAAGTACTGCTTTGAAATTTACTGGGAGGGATTTGAGAATGGTAAAAATCTTAGAGAATGTAAAAATTCATGGAAATGAAAATCACTGACTGAAAGAAGGGGCTGCTGGATAGATGGACTATAAATCTCACACTGATAAATGTATAGGTCCACACACATTAGAAGCAGAAGCAAAGGAGGAAATACCCTGAGATACTAACAGTTGATTCTCTCATGTGATAGAACTGGGATGTTTTATCTTGATTTTTGGTTTTGCTTGTTTATCTTTTCTAAGTTTTAGTAATGCATGCCACTGCTTTTGTCCTTTTTTAAAATCTATCTCCTTTATTATTGTTATTATTTTGCTAAGGGTTGTTTTCCCTGCATGTATGTCTGTGTACCACATGAGTGTCTGGTGCCCACATAGCCCAGAAGAAGGCATAGGATCCCCTGAAACTGGAGTTACAGAGTTGTGAGCCACTGCGTGTATGCTGGGAATTGAACCCAGGTCCTTTGGAAAAGCAACCAATACTTCTAACTTCTGAACCATCTCTTCAACTCCTGCCTCTGTTCTTACACACACACACACACACACACACACACACACACACACACACACCCCTCCCTCACCATCAGAAAAACATCTAAATGAATTAACATTTAATTTGTTATTATGACACCTTGGTTCTTTTAGAACACTTGTTCCCCCTTCTCCTAGTATCTAAAAAAAAGAAAAAAAATTAACACTAGTACATTAACATTACCTAAATTCCCAAGTTCATTAAATTTTATCATTTTCAGTTGCACACCAGTTGTATTTGGTCAGCAAATCTGTATAGTCTTCTTTACTCTACGCCAGTTCCCATGTCTTTCTCTATTTTCTGGGACCTTGACAGGACTTAAGAACACTGCTCAGCTAGCTTGGATAATATCCCTCATGTTGAACTTGCTTAATGCTTTTGCCATAAGGAGACTGAACGTGTAGCTTTTGTGGAAGAATTCCAGTGTGTGTGTGTGTGTGTGTGTGTGTGTGTGTGTGTGTGTGTGTGTGTGTGTGTGTTTGCAATATGCCAAAACACATGTATAGAGGTCAGAGAGAGTTACTTTTTTCCTTCCACCATGTCGGTCGCAGGGATGGGCTCTGAGTGTCAGGATTGACAACTTTCTTTACCGGATGAGCTACCTTACTGCCCCTCAAGCACCCTCCCCACCTCATGGTATCCGGAGCGTGTGGTATCAGTGTGACGTGTCACTGGCGAAGCTAACCTTGAGCCGCTCGGTTGAGGTGGTGTCTGCTGCACCCCTCTATTTTCTGGTGACAGTTTTGTAAAAGTTGCTGTTTTCTCCTTCCTATACTTCAGAACTGAGCCACTGAGTCCAGCCCGTATGGTTTTCTCTAGCCTCAAAAGAAACAAGAACACCAGATAATTTTCACTAAGCCAAGAGAAGTTGATTTTTGTGCACATTTGCAAGAGCCTTGTTTGGTGATGGCACACAGTAGGGCTATGGCATCGGTAGTGCTGACAGTGAAATGAGTCTCACAGAAGTGGAGACTTGAGAACAGAAAACCCGTGTTCCTGCTTTGGCTTTTGCTTCTGCATAATGACCCATAACAACTTGAAGATTCCCCTTCCTATACTCAATTTGAAAAAAATCTGTGGTTCCTGGGGAGGCTGGAGAGGTGGCTCAGCAGCTAACCAGGCTTGCTGCTCTACAGAAAGGCCAAAATTTGGTTCCTAGTGCCCATGTCTAGTGGCTTACAACTGCCTGTAAGTCCAGTTCCAGGAGATCCAATGTCTTCTTTTGGCTTCAGTGGGTACCTGCACATACATGAGATATAGTCACACATATGCATGCACATAAATATGAATAGTTAAAAAAAATCTTTAATAAGAAAGGAAAGATAATCTATGGTTTTTGTTTTTAGAGCGAGGATCCTCCCTTATAGTAGTTCTTCCTGGTGTCTATAGAGTTTTCCCTTCTAGAAGACTGTGTGGCACAAAGAAGGAAGGGACAGAAGCCAGTGAAGGACAACTGCCAGCCCAGGTCCCTCCCTTCGTGAGCACCCTTTCACACTTGAGAAATGGGCTATGCCATTTTATTATTATTTATTTATTACTAGCCAAGTGACATTTCAGAATTGCCATCTGGGGCTTCATGGATGCCCAAGGCCTGCGAGCTTACTGCAGTCTATTATGTGGTGAACAATGAGTGTGCAGGGAAGTAGAGCTGCATGTAACTCAGAGCCATCCTCTGCTGGAGACTCACGCGCCAAGAGGAACAGCACCGATGTCCCAGAGCCATGCCGCTGCATCTTGTCTTTTCTTGTTCTCTGCTCAGACAGGCTTTATAACTGACGAGCTCTGTTAGACCACCAGTTTGCAGGCATTCCTGAGCCTTCTAACTCAACGTTCACATTATTTCTAAGGCTGTGTGGGCTTATTCATTTTTTAATGTTAAATTCTTTTCTTTTAATTTTTTTAAAAATTAAAATATAATTACATAATTTTTCCCTTCCCTTCCCTCCCTCCAACTCCTTCTATGCCTCCCCCACTTCCTCTCGAATTCATGATCCTGTTATTGTTAAATATATATGGATAAATATATAATTATAATTGTCTCAGTCCATTCGCGTATAAGCACATGATCTCAGAGCTGACACCTTGGTACTTGATAACCAATTAGAGGACTCAGCCCTGGAGAGGACTATTGCTCCCATCCTCGGCATTCCTTAATTGCCTGTAGATCTTTGTCTAGGGGTGGGGCTCTGTGAGACTTCCCTTTCCCCACTGACATGTCTACTGTCATTGCTCAGGTCTTGTTTAGGCAGCCGTATTATTGAGGTTTCATGGATGAAGCTTCCCTGTCACATCTAGGAGACCCAATCTTACCGCAGTTTCTGATCCTCTGGCTCTTAATCCGTCCACATCTCTCATGTTCCCTGTGGCCTTAGATGCAAGAATCGAGTTGAAGATATGTTGGTTGGGGCTAGGTACCCGTGTTCAATTATTCTCTGAATGTTGACCAGTACCTTTTAGTACTATGCTCCTCTGGTCTCCCATGATGTCCTTACACGTAGAGTGGTGCCTTCTTTAGTTGTCTGCAATGTGAGGATCATTTTGTTGCCTAGATGAAGTCTTCTCCACAAACACAGAGGCTCACAGGCTTGTGTGGTCCATGTCTACCCTCTCCCTTCTCTTTAAGTCACTCCCTTCTCTCACTCCCTTTCTCCCTCTCCATTGCCAGTGTCATAGTGTGAGAAGCAGAGGCTTCCAGTCCTGAAGAACATGAAAGAGCTCTTGGTAAATTGGAGGGTTGTTGATGGACAATACATTTCTACAAAAGACTTCACTCTCTTTCTGAGAACTTGGAATTGAGTGTAAAGTTTGTAAAACTTCACACCGAGTGGCTTTTTCTACCCACCTCTTCTTACTTCTTCAGATAGAAACTAAGAATTACATAGCACTCCACCCTTACTATAAACATAAATTTGAAAAAAAACTTTAATTTTAAGAACACACATTCCAGTGACAAACAACAACAACAACAAAACTTTAAGGCTCGATGTGTGGTTGGTGGAATATTGATCAGCCCCCCTAGACATTGGTGCTGGTCACTTCGTAGCCAGGCACTGATAGTATTCTGCAGGGGCTGATGGACAGCAGCAAGAATGTGAAATGTGTTGATGTTTGTTGACTGTGTACAAAATCTATGGGTGCTATCAGAATGTTTTAGATTGCCGGCAGCATGTTTGAAACACCTGAATCTTTTGATCGTGTCCTGTTCCCTTTGTCAAGAACATTCTAAGGCAGTTGCCTAGGAGACAACCATCTTGCTTATATTCCATGGCAGGGACCTTTCTGCACTTTAAGAAAATGATATCCCATAGTCCTCCTTCGTAATATCTAAACTTGATGGGATGCAGAACAACTTTTTAAAACTTATTATTATTTTTCCCTTCCTGCCTGGAACATGTGTTTTACCCAGTGTCTCACTGAAATAGAATGATGTGTTTTCTGTACTACAGAGATTATTCTGGGTTTTGATTAAACCTTTAAAAAGGCAAAAACAAACAAACAAACAAACAATCAGTATGTTCCCTTCTCTTAACAGAGAGAAAATTCTCCTGCTTATTGTTGCTGCGTGTGCTTGTGTGACAGTTCTGTGCCTTTCTCTATGCGGATATTAACAATGTATTTGTCACCTTGACCCTCAAGACAATTGTTCACAGAAGTCATGACCACCCTTAGTGCTGTTGGACACCTGCAGCTGGTCATTCCATTATGGGGAAAGAGGTCATTTTGTGGTATCTTAGAGTTAGGTGTCACCTACAAGCAGAAATGCTTGCCTCCCAGGATGTCAGGAAATTTCAGATTCAGTATGTATCTAGAAGGAAAAGCAAATGAATTACAGAGGCCAACGTAGCTGCTGAAATGACAGATCCACATTGCCATGTGCCTCCCCTCCCACGGCACAGTCCCTATCTTTCACGCATGCCCAGCTTAGTCCTCTTACATGATTGCTGCACTCTCCCTTAACATTACAGGGAGTAAGGTAAGGTGGGAAGAAGTGTTCTGGTGCCCAGAGGTCACCGTAAGTGCAGGGCCGCTGTGTGTGGCCCTTCCCTGTAATTAGTGATCCGACCTTACCCACTCAGGTCTACAGCTAAATTTAGCAGTTTCTCCTGACTTCCCTCTGTGGCTTTGATCAATATCACTGTTCCTTCTCCTTCTCTGCTCTTCTTCTTGGGGTGTGTGTGTGTGTGTGTGTGTGTGTGTGCGTGCGCGTGCGCGCACACGTGCGCACATGAACTCTTAAATGCTCATCCATGTGAATGTGGAGGGCAGAAGTCAAAGTCAGCGTCCTTCTTTACGATGTTTTTACCTTACTTTCTGAGGCAAGGTCTCTCACTGAACCCAGGAGTCACTGTATTGGCGAGGCTGGCTGCCAACAAGCCCCCAGGTTCTGCTTGTCCCTAGGGCACATTGCTGGGCTTACACCACCACTACTAACTCTCCACGTGGGTTCTGATACAAACTCAGGTTCTCTTGCTGGCACAGCAGCGTTGTGCCCACTCAGCCATCTTTCCAGCCCCAACTCTTCCTAACTTCGTCTAGATCCTTAAGTTAGGAAATGGACGGCACAGCCTCTCCTGCTGAGTTAAGACAGAGTCTCTTGCCCTGGTTGTAGACATAACGTCCTGTTGGCTTTTCTGTACCAGAGTTGGCATGTCTCAGAACTAAGGGCGTTATGAAGTCTTTCCTCCCTTATAAGAATCTTTCACTTTTCTTATTTTTTTCTTTGCTCTGGTTCAGATATTTCACTTTTAAACTCATTATTTGGAAGTTTATTCTGTTCGCCTTACTTCTTTTCCGGATCTCCCTTTGACCTTGTCTGATTAAGACATAATGAGTCTCAAGTATATTTAAATGAATCAAGAAAATGAGGGTCTCAGTAGCCAACATTCCTACGTTAGAAAAAAATTAATTACTTCGTTGAGGTCTTGTGCAATTAGGGTAGGTTGCTAAGTGTAGGAGGGATTTTAACATCTGAAGATAGTGACAATTCAGATTCCCCCAGTGTTGCCTACAAGAAAAATACATTTTTTTTAGATGGGAGAACTTGATGTATTCCGATTCTTTTATTTTGTCTTTGCTAGAACTTTTTCTGTTTGTAATGCATATTAAGTCTTAGACATCAGTGAGGTTTTTTTCTGTCTCAAATTTGATGCACCGTGGACCCTTCTAAGTCTCAGGTTCAGATATTTCTGCTGTCCATGGGTTTATGAGAGACTTCTCTTTGTCAAACATAACATGCCTCCACAAACCATATTCTTGTCCATTGAACAGTTTCTTCCTTACACTTGATAATTACAGTAAATGGCCCTACCCACCCCATTGTCCAAGTTGTGCTTGAGCCCCTCTTCAGCCCCACCCAGCCGTCAGTAAGTCCACTGTCCCTAGTCTCCAATTTCCCTTTAATCAACAAACAACCCCAAATCCAGGCCACTACAATTCCTCCCCCATATGGCGTATTTTGGGAGCCTTTTCCATAAGGATATCGGGTCTACCTCTTTATATTTGGCTTACTCCCTCTTCCCAGGCTTCTGTCATCTGTTCTTTTATGGAAGGGTGAATTTTTAAAACAGAAGTCATAGGGCCGGAGATATGGCTTAGTGGATAAGAGAGTGAGGAGCTATATAAGTGTGAGGAGCTGAGTTCAAATCCACAACACCCACTTAAAAATCTGGGTGTGGCCGTGTGCTCTAGCCCCAATGCTAAAGGGGAAGGTGATAAGCAAATTCCGTATATGAACGCTAAGTATAACATTTACTGACTGTAGACTGTCTTCACCCTCCTGTGCAAGGATCGCTGTAAATACAGGATTCTCTGAGGTACCAGGCAAAGTCTGCCCTTCTGGAGTTGGGATTCCTAAATGGTAAATCTCAAGCCCCTTGAGAGTTGACTAACTTGTGACGATCACTACCATATTAAACAATCCTTATAATACAATTGGGATGCCCATAAGTTACATATAAGTGGACTTGCTTACTTCACACATCTGATCTGCTGCCAAATTCAATATCCCTCTATTAATTTTACACAAAGCACTATCTTTTAAGACTTATCTTCTATCACCAGCACTAGAAAGTGGCTTTCATCAATGGATTTATTTTCCACAGGAAAGGCAACTTGGGAAAGTATCTTTCAACACTCATCAGAGAAGCTTCTTTTTGCAGTAGATGGTGATTTACAAAGATATCAACAAGGGGTCAAGGTACAGAGAAAAGCAGACTGCAGAATACTCAGCCCTTAATGGTACATATATATCACACCCCTTCATCCCAAGACTCGGGAATCATTTCAGAAGAAGAGGTTGGAAAAGGTGCAAGAACGAGAGGTGGGAGATGACTGCAAGGAAGCCGTCTTCTGGGCCCAGCAGGAAAACTGTACACATGAACTCACCGAGGCGATAACAGCAATCACAAGACCCGTGCAAGCTCATGCCAGACAAAATCCCAGTAGAGACAGGGAAGGTGGGAAGAAAATCCCAGCCCCAGCCAAGAAGCTATTGGAAACTGCTGCTGGGAGAGTCGGGTGTTTCTTAAGTATGCCACTTCTCATGAGTTGACCACACTCTAGTAGGAGGCTGCACATTCAAGGCGGCACAGATTAGACTTGATGGGTATACAAAACAGCAAAAGAAAGGGGCACAGAGTTGGTTGGATAGGGAACGGGTGTGAATCTGAGAGGGGGCGGTGGATGTGGTATGGTCACAACGCATTGTACAAAATTCTCAAAAAACTAATAAAATGTCTTTAAAAGTAAAACAACCACCTTTTGAATGCCAGTAGACACATAAAAGAACAAGAAAGCCTAATGTATTGAGCTGGGCCTGTGGTAGCCATCTTCAGTAACCACGTGACTCAGGTCTATAACAAGCATAATGAGATGTACTTCCAGGCTGCGCCTCAGAATCGTGCCGAGTTCCTTGTGTCGCTGGTGTCTTCTGAGTAATGTCGATGTCACAGCAGCATTTACCGATGTCAACCTACAGAAGACCCCTCCTCTTCTCTCCAGGTATCTTTAAGAGCAACACCCCATCCTCATTCCCTTCCCTTGGCAACTTAGAGCTTACCAAGCAAACTTGTTGCTATGCCAACACCAAGTCTTCAAGGAAGGAAGCCACCGCTCCATCTCTGCTCTTTCGGTAACTGCTGATGACCTCGCCTACATGAGCTCACACTGGCATCAAATCATGGCTATAGAATTACTTCTAGTCTACTTTTTTTCTTGCACTCCTTGAGATTGAACCTAGAGCTCGTGCATGGCAGGCAAGAGCACTACCGTTGAGCTCCATCCCCAGCCCTAGAACTGCTTCTGCTTTAACTTGGGCAAGAAATTGTTCAGCAGCACAGCTTCTTATCTTCCTGGATATTTTGAATATGTTCTTAGGAATTTGCTTTCTGTGGGTCAAATTCTACTTGAGATTTCATTGATAACCGATAGTGTGGAAATCCATTCTACACAATCCAGCTCCTTACCTTCTCTTGTGGAGCATGCTTCTACCCTTATTGCTGTTTCCCACATCTTGTTACCAGATAAACTGAACCTTCTCTTTATACAGGCTTTCAGAAAGGAGACACTCTCCCCTACTTTTTGTATTTTGAAGAAAATGCTTACAGGTCACTCTATGTGTTCCAGGACCCCTAATTATGTCAGGACTCAGTAACTATGTCAGTTCATCACTGGAGTAAAATCACACTCTACCTGACTAGCTCTTAAAGTTGAACAAGATCCTATGGGCTTTAGGTACACATTATGACTTAGCCATGAAATAGTTAAAGAACTATTATTATTAAAACTATTATATTATATTATATATATTATATATATTATATTATATTATATATATTATATATAATATATAAATATTATATTATATATTATAATATATTAATTGTATATTTATTTATATATTAAATATATATGAAGTATTTAATATATTTAAAATATATTAAATTAATATATTAAATTATATATTAAATATATAATATGTTTAAATAATTAAATACATAATATATATAGTTAATATATATTATATAATATATTATATATATTATAAGAACTATTATGTTAAAGAACTAGGGAATTGTGGGAGATAGACTGAGTTTCTTTGAGCCCAATTAAGAATTGTGAAGATATTTTACAAAGCTCGGCCGTTTGAAACTTCTTTATTTGTATTTATTATTTGTCTTCTCTCATATAACAGATCACAACACTCCTCCTCCCTTCCCTCTGCTCCTCCCAGATCCCCCTGTCTCCTCTCTCCCCAGATATACCCCTCCATTATGCCCACCCTACCTTTGATTCTCCCCAGAAAAGAGTAGTCCTCCCAGGGTTACTGCTCAAACAGGGCATGACAAGATGGAACAAGGTCAGGCACTAATCCCTACTTCAAGGGTGGACTAGGCAACCTACCAGGAGGAGAGGGGTTTCAGGGGCAGGCAAAAGGTTTGGAGACATGCCCCCAAAATACTCCAGATGAGTTCTGCAACAGCACCAAGTCAGAAAACCTCAGGACATACTTGGGAGACCCTACAAGTTCCATGTCTGCCATTTCAGGCTCGGTGACCCTTAAGAGTGATGGTCAGTTGACTCCATGGGGCTTGTTCTCCAGGTGTTCTCAACCCTTCTGGTCCCAGAAATCCCGCCTCCTTCTCTTCTGTGGGGTTCCCTGAGCTCTTCACTTTGCTTGGCCCTGGGCCTCAGTGTCTGCTCCCATCAGCTGCTGGAGGAAGCTTCTCTAATGAAGATTGGTCTGGGCACTTATCTATGAGCAGAACAGAATATCATTAGAAATCATCTCCTGGCTATCCAGTCTCTAGTTCCTAGACTTCCATGGAGTATCAAGCATGGGTTCCCTCCTTTGGCATGGTTTTACCCTTCCCTTGTCCCAGCAGACACATGTTTGTCTTTCTGGGTCTGGGTTACCCTTGTCAAGATGATGATTTTTCTAGTTCTACACATTTGCCTACAAAATTCATGTAGTCATTTGAAACTTCTTAAAAAATAGAAATACTATTTTTTTTATACTATTGTGCCTGATGGTGGTGGCACATGCTTTTAATCTCAGCACTTGAGAGGCAGAGGCAGGTGGGTCTCTGTGAGTTTGAGGCCAGCCTGGTCTACAAAGTGAGTTCCAGGACAGCCAGAGTTACAACAGAGAAACCCTGTCTTGAAAACCAAACAAAACAAAACAAACACACAACAAAAAATGAAATAATTTAACACATAATCTTGACCCCCATTTATGAATGGCTGATATCTTAGAGCAAATGAGAAAACAAATGTCCAGGCTTCAGAAGTGTACTGTTAGTGCTCACACGCTTGTGAGCAGGAAGTCACCAATAATCTCTTCTGTTAGGAGCTCAGTGTCACCTCCCCTTCCTTGCTTATTTTCAGCCCTGTTGCAAGGCAAATGTTTATTCACCCAATTGGAACGTTTCTTGTTATCCTTAGTTGGTCTTAACCAGAGATCCACAGCTCCACAGCCCCACTCCTATTGCTAAAGGAAAAGCATCTCTGCTGGTCCTTGTGAGCCACAGCTATAATCCCACTGAGACAAGAGGGTCAGGAGTTCGAGGGCGCCCTGTGCTATATGGTGAATTTTAGATGAGCCTGAGCTCATCACAGTGAGTGGGGCAGGCACATTTCCCATGCACTCTGCATACAGTTCCAGAGGATTCCCAGCCCTCCTGCTCTTGATGAAAAGAATATTAACTTTGGTAGAATTCACAGAATCTGAGAATATTAACATTGGATAATGACAATCAGTTAATGTGTATATTGCGTTGTTAACTTACAGTGTATTCGTAGAGAAACCCTGTCTCAAAAATAAAACATCTGGAAATGAAAAATGAGCAACTGCCAAGATTGAAGCCCTTTCCCTCCATGCCATCCTCCTTTAAACAATACTTGTTCATCTCTTAGTTTGGTCCCACCCAGGCTTGTGAAATAGAGAGCTAGGACTCACTTTTGAACCTTGGGCCTGGAGAGCAGGTGGCCTGTAGAAATGAGTAGGGACTTTGAGGGGCTGAGGTGCTTTTCAAACTTCACCCTGGTCTTCTGGGCTCTGGATTGCCGTGGATTTAATCAGCATTCCCCGTTTCCACCTCAGCTCTTTCCCCTCCTGGGCAATGGCTCGATTAAAAAATCTTATCTGTTTGTTGGTAGCATTCTAGTACAAAGGGCCATTTGGGGACTTGGCAGGATCTTCAGCACCATTCCCTAGACTCCAAATTATGGGAGAAGTCAGAAGCATTAAGATTCGCTCCAAGAACTTTGCTCTCTAGTGGATTAAATGAAGTGTTACTTTGTCTCTCAGAAGAGCTCACTCTCCTCAACCCAGCTACACGAAGATCTTGGATTATGGGTTTAACCCTTCTGGAGTGGGGAGCTATTAGTGCTCCGACACTGTCAGAAAAATAGTCAATGTTCTTTCCGAATAACGTAATTTCATATATGCACAAATCTTTGGCCTGTGCTTGATGGATAAGCAAGTGAGATCTGCTCTGGTTAACATCAACAAGCAAGAAGGAGACCAACAGGACTCCAGTAAGATACAAGCAGCCTGGGTAAAGGGAAAGCAAGAACCAGGCTATCCTGGGAGTCTAGTGAGTGGCATGGAGAGTTTTTCCACCTAGACTTATCTTCAATAACTCAGCTCCAATGGTGTCCAGTGTCCAGTTTTCAAAATTCCAGGGGAAGCCATTCCAGTCAGGGAAATCATGGTAAGTGAGGCAGGCACATTTCCTATGAACTTTGTGTGCCGTTTGGGGGAATTCCAGGCCTCCTACTCTGGCAGGAAACAGTATTACTTTTGCTAGAATCCATAGACTCTTGAGATGATCAGCATTGGATAATCGTGATTAGCTAATATGTATATTGCATTGTTACTTACAGTGTGTCTGCTATTTGGCCAAATACTTTGCGTGTACTCTGATCTTATTTGGAAAGCAACCCCATAAGACTGGTGTGTATTGTTATTTTTATTCTACAGTAAGGAAACAAACGCACTGACCATGGAATAAGATAGTTAAAGTCCCCTAAGCTCCTTATAGCTGATGCTCATAACTGATTACAATAAGAAGTCCCGTCCCTACTTCTGAGCTCGTGGAGGTCTGTATTTCTATTTCATTCATCTGCATAGGTCAGAGGTAAATTACAGAATGGCACTTTGCTCCCACAGACAGTGGATTCAGGGTAGACAAATCCCGCTGGATCCCACCCGCCCTTTCGGCATAGCCTAGGGTTTTGAAGAGGTTTTCACGCTGAGCAGCTATCTTTAGCAGACTCCTTTTAATAAAGGGGAAAGCATTTAGTCCTCACATATCTGCATGCCCCCGTTTTTTGTCACGCAGTGGGTGGCTTCCCTCTGCCCACCCGCCCACCTCCTGCTGCGGCTCCCTGCGGCCTGACACTTCTCTTCCTTCATCGCATGCTTCACCCACAACTGTTCCCTTTTTGGGTTCTGGGCCTCTCAGCCACCCACTCTTGCTCTGTTCTTCCATCACATAACCTAAAACTCAGGCAGGTCCTCCGCCCCCGTGGTCATCTTGCTGGCCACACCCGCTTGTTGCAGGAAACCCACCCTCTCACAATCTGCCCACCTGCTACCGACACCTGTCTTCTTCCCGTCTGGTGTCAGTTGCTCTGGGAGCCAAGCCGTAAGTCTTTGCAGCTTTTCATCAGCTGATTCGGGGTGTGCCTTTGTGGATGTAAGGTTGTGTCCACTTGAACAATGGCTTACGTCTAAATGGCCACATAGGATCTGTCTGCCGGAACGCATCTTTCTCTACCAAATATGTGCTTTCAGGTGACTCTAAACCCTGGAGGTCAACAGGAAGGTGTCTAGATGTCTTGGGTTCCCCCAGACGTGGTATGGTACCAGGCCAGAGTGTGAACTTGGTGAGACCTCCCTCTGAGCTTCCTTGGTCACGTTGCTTAGACAGTCAAACTCACCTAAGGTAAACGGCAAGCATACCATTTCTAGTTTAAAGGACAATTGCCAGTATGACTGCCTGCATCTATGTGAGTAGAACTGAACTCACTAGCAACTTTTCCCAAGCTGAGAGATATTCTCACCATTTTAATTGATTGAAGCTGGATTCCTCTAAATGCCAAGAAGGCCAGCTAATTATTTCTTTTCTTTGCGTTTTTTTTTTTTTTTTTGTAAATCCCATACTCCTCGTGATTATGTTGAGATATTCAAAACCCAGTCCTCAAAATGGTTGAAGACCTAGTTAGAAAAGACTAGAGCACTACTTCAGGTTGGCACACAGTTTTCCTACCAGCCATTTCGGCATATACACTAAGCTGTGCTGAGCTCCGTAGCCATTCTGAAGCTTCACAGAGCTGGGCATTTTATAAACTAATGAGGCTAATATAGGTAAGGGTAGAGGGACTTGCTCTTATTTCCAGTGATCTTTCTAAATAAGCAAAGATGTTAAACAAAACAAAACAAAAAAAAAAAAAAAGCCCTGACCTTCCAGAAATTTCTGTAAAGAATTAAAGAGGTTTAAATTAATACCATGCCTGAGCTGGACACAGTGTTCCATGCCTGTAATCCCAGGATTTATGAGGCTGAAGATTGCAAGTTTGCTGCTAGCCTTGGCTATATAACAAGACACACACACATACACACACACACACACACACACACACACACACACACTTCTGTAAGCATACCCTAATCACATCCTAGGATCATCCTAAGGTAGACCTATGTACCTGGATGACTCCTGGCAGCAGTATGATTTCCATGGATCTTCCAGGGTTCTAAAGTCTGGCTGAATTTAGCATTGTACCACCACTTCTGAACTATCAGAACCTAGCAACCGCATCTACCTGAGTTTCTTAAAATGAAAGATACAAACTGCCATCTTGGATCCAGCTAGTAGGATCATACCAGCAAGTTAATCAGTATAAAAAAAAAAATGTTCTGATACCACACTCACATTAGATTTAGAAACTATAACGAGAAGGTTCACAGGGGAAAAAAAGTATCTGTCTGTGCCCTCTTCTGCTAAATATGGGTAACATGTAAGAATGGGTAGCTTTCTGTTATCAGGTTGCCACAAGCAAGCCATATCTGTTCTAATAGCCTCTTCTGAACTGTAAAGTGGTCTCTCTAGTAAATTGGTTTTGAAGCTGGGTTATATCTAGACATGGACTTCCGTTTATATAGCCTGATGGAAAAAGAAGGTACATCTGTACAACTTACATAAAATAGCAAAAGATGTTGTAGTGATAGCTGTTATGTATTTACCACTTAGAGCTCAGGAAGATTGATGGGTGTAGGAGGCCCTGATGTTCCTCTGATCTTAAAAATCTCTGATTAGCCAATAATAACACACTAGCACACCAATTATACCAGCTGTCACCAGGCAGCTCCATGCTGTCAAAGCCGTCAATAGAGAGACAATCCCCTCTCCTTTCAAAATTGTCCTTGATCAGCATCAAAAGCTTTCATCTTTGGAAGATATCTAAATGAATCTAGATGAGACACATGCGGATTCTACAGTTCCCAAGGAAGCTTTGGGTCTGTGTCCCGAGACTTTGAGGAGGGAGGAGGTATTTTCAGAGACCTCACTCTTTTAGAGGGGTGACGGGGATGAGCTCCGTAAATATCTGCCAGGGTGTCTAGGAAATAAAGAACGAATCTCCTGTTCTTTTTGAAAATTACAACTGCTTTAGGAAGTGAGCAGTTTGTGACAGAAGGTGGCCTTTGGGGACTAAGCTCATGCTGAAAACATCTTGTTCTAACCCAAGCAATTACTACTAAGGGACAATTTAGCATCTCACCTAGCAATACATCAAGCACTAAAATCCATTTCCTTTCAGGTTAAAATTCCCTTCAAGGAGGGGAGGTGCTTGAGAAGCATTTAAGCTTAAAGGAGAGCTGGGGAGAGGGCAAGGCCAAACTGAGTTACAGGGTATATGGCATTTCTCTACCACAGCTTGCTTTTCTCCCCCACCCCGCAGGCCATCATTTTGAAGTTGGGGAACGATTCTGTGTTATTCAGAGTGCTGGGTCCACCACTTGCACCTGCTTCAGTAGTCTTTGTTCCCAAGCAACACATTTTTGTTAATTTATATTTTTCACATACTGCATCTTCTTGCACAAAAATGCAGTACCACGGCTTTGCAGAGATCTGCACCCACTCTTGATCTACAGAGTTTTTCTCCATTGGTGAGATCCCCTCTTGGGGGAGGGGTGCTCATCCCCAGTCTTACAGGTCTGACTTGTATCCCAGTGGGGTCTTGAAGATGTACACTACACTCTATAATGTAGCTTACCTTGCCTTTGTGTTTTCAAAGCCAGAGATTCTCCAACTCCCTAGCCCCTTCTAGAATGACATTTGGTTAGCAATTTTATATATGGCTTGGGATTGAAGGTGGGGATCATAATTTCCCGGTTCTGACCTTTAGCTCTCAATCCCATGTGACAAATAACCTTTCTAATGTGCACATGAGGAAATTTATGCCACTCTACCTCTGAAAAGAATCTCAGGTGATCTATAGGTATGCAGTGTACTCGGCCTTGGCCAATATCTGAACATGGATTTTGTTTTTTAACAGCAAACAAACATTTATTGGGATGCAAGCAAAGTGTAGTCAGTGTTAAAGAAGAAAGTACTCAGGTCTGGGTGGGAGGAACTCAAAAGGTGATGGTGTCTAAGCTTGACTGAAAAAGTAGCAGAAATTGGCAAGGAGAAAAGGAGAGAGACAGAGAGACAGAGAGAGACAGAGGGAGAGATAGACAGAGAGACAGAGACAGAGAGAGACAGAGAGAGGACTCAGATGCTAAGGTCAGAGAGAGGAAAGAGTTTGGGAGGAGCCAGTTAGAGAGCAGAGAAGGCCTTGAAGAACAGACCAGGTGGCTGTTGGGTTATCGTTTTCCTTCCTTCCTTCCTTCCTTCCTTCCTTCCTTCCTTCCTTCCTTCCTTCCTTCCTTCCTTTCTTCCTTCTTTCCTGTCTGTGCTATTTACCATAAATTTTATTTCTTTTATATTGTAGTAAAATATGCAGAACATAAAATTTACCATTTTAATTATTTTTCAGTGTGTAGTTGAGTAGTATTCAGCAAGATAAAAATGTCAACTATCAACCCCACCCATCTCCAGAAACTTTATTTTTTATTTTATTTTAATTTATTTAATTTTTGAGTATGCATGTGTTTGTGTATGGTACATATGTGTAGATATGAATGCATATGTACCTGCATACAGGTGCTTGTGGAAGCCAGAAGTTGACATCGGTGTCTTCCTGAATCCCTTCACCTTATTTCGACACAGGTTTCTCATCAAAGCTGAAGTTCACGGATTAGTTAGAGCCGCTGCCCAGAAAACCCAGGAATCCACCTGGCTCTCCTTCCCTAGTGCTAAGATCATGGGTGTGTTAAGATTATGTGGGTCCCAGGGATCAGAACGCAGGTCCTCATGCTTGTGAAGCAAGCACTTTACTGACTGAGCCATCTTCCTCGCCCCTCTAGAACTCTGGGTCTTCTAACACTGACCTCTCATTGAATAGCAATCTCTTTATGCGCTCCCTTCCCTTGGAAACCACCAGCCTTCTCCCCACATCTGTGAATTTGACTGTTCCAGATGCTTCCTGTAAGTAGGCCCATACTTTATCTGTCGGTTTGTTTTCTGATTTCACTTTGCAGAATGTCTTCAAGGTTGTAGCATATGTCAGAAATTCTATTCTTTTAAGGTTAATTAACATTCTATCATATAGAATAGATAATAAAGAATAGTATATTCCATAATATTTTATGATAACACCCCATTATATATGCTATATCGTACACATACATGCACATGCACAGAATTTTGTTTACATGTTCATCTGCTAATGCACACATAGGCTGCTTTCTCCCTTTGGTTCTTATGTGAATAACTCTGTCATGAATGTTGGATTGATTGCCTTTTCTTCTTTACTCCATATACTTTGAAGTGTGGTTCTATTTTTAACTTCTTGAGAAGTTCCCCTCCCCCATACGGTTTTTATTATGAAATTTAGACATTCACAAATTTTAAAGAAAAGCACGATTACACTCAGGTGCAAAACAAAACACTCAAGGGTTATAGCCTCAGAATGCCATCTAGTTAGACATGAGATCTAGAGTTTGGGATTGAGATAGGAGGCTAATAATTTCCAGGTCCTGGCTGAGTGCTCACTGCCCTACCATGTGCAGAACTCTGATGCTTGTTTATTTGAAAGAGAAACTCAAATCTAAGAATTTTCCATCCACTAACCATTTGTCAGCATTTACTCAATCATCTTCTCTTCCTTTTTTTTTTTTATCAGAAATGTTAGGTTATTTTTGTGAATCATGTGAATGCAATTGCAAAGGTGGTGGCCCTTTGTCCCTAAATACATCCACACACCTACGTATCCACCTTGGTTCATATCCATCAGCATTAACAGTACCTTCCTGGTACCACTCTCACGTTTGCTTATATTCTGATGTTCAGAATTGCCCCCTGCATGTCATTATAATTCTTTCCAAGCTGCAATCTGATAATCCAGCATCGTACAGGTCACAACTTTAAGTCTGTCCAGCAGAGAAGATGGCATTGCTGGAGGTCCTGGTAGGCAAGAGTCAAGGTCGTTGTGGACTGAAGTATTTTTTTAGGCCTTTGAGGGCAACATCTAACCCGGGTGGGGGGGTAGATGTAAGAGACTGAAGGCTGAGGTCCCACTCTGAAACAAACCCATATCCAGACTGTGTCATGACTTTGACCTGACCTATACTGTGGTCTAGTTGTCAATGTGTCTGCAAGGTACAGTGATTCACTGCCAAGCCACCAGACATTGTGCGTTTCCCATCTCCAAGCCTTGTTATCTGAGTAACTAATGTGCCTGCTACAGATTCAACTGTGCATCTGTAGCACATAAGATGCTGGGAATTCACCATGTGTATGATAACTCATTTTCTCCTGCAGGGTTCTTCTTCCCCTCTCTGGCTCCCTGGAAAGATGGCACCCTAGGATGGTTGTGCAGAGGGTGTTTTTCTCCCCCAGGGCAATGCAGTCTTTATCTTCCATATCACAAAACTAAGCATCCCTAAATCCTTAATCTGCCACCAAACCAGCGGTGTATTTACTGAGTGATAGCTGTTTACTTAGCACTGAGAGGGAGTCGAAGGAAAAATAAAGCACTCGAAAACCAAGAAAAATAAAACTATTAGGAACATCATTACCGAACTGATGCTTTCACGGGCCAACAGATGTGCAGAGAAGGATGAGATAAAAGTAATAATATATGAATGACAACAATTAAAGAAATCGAGGCCATGGATTTGAGAGAAAGTAAATAGGAAAGGGTTGGAAAGAGGAAGAGGGAAAATGATGTAATTATAATTTCAAAAACAATATTAAACAAGAGCAGTAAAGGAAATGGTGGACTTCTAGGGCTGCAGGGTCATGAAGAACGTGTTGTGTGTGGCTAGGAAGTCAGGAAGAGGAGAACATTGTGAGGTGAGCTTAGTTCCTTCCCTGCTTCTTTGGAAACAATCCACTAATGGTCGGGCGCTGATGCCCTGAAGAGAAAACTCCCTAGGACAAACATGTCAGAGACCTCCCGAAAAGATGTTCTTCTGGTCTCAAGAAAGCCTTCATTTCATTCCTCTTTGATGTTGGTAGAACACTTGAGGTCATCAGAGACCACACATCTTTTTCCTCTGGGAGTTGTATTTGCGGTGTGGAGAACGTTTGGTAAGACAAGCAGACAAACGAATTTCAGTCTTGCAGTACCCATTTCAGAGGGCTTTTTACCGTAAGATAGAAAGGATACACTAGCCTAGTGTTTTCCTTTTTTTTCCTTCAGACTTGAAAGATAGCTTAATTCTTCAGACTTTACCTTCCACTGGTCTAAATTATGGCCTCTCTCTTCACTCTTGGTAGGCTGGGCTATTCTGGTTTTTTTGGGTTTTTTTTTTTTTTTTTTTGGTCTCAGTAAGTCATTGACAAGCTCTGCCGGTTGGCCTGTTTTTGACTTACGGTTGTACCCAGTGGAATTGGCTTTAAGATTGACAGCACACAATTAGTGAGAGGAATTTTCCTCACTATCATAGGAGCACCCCACATCACTCTGGAAAGACTGGGAAAGGCATGAGTTTGGGAAGGGCTGGGCCACGCGCCTGTTCCTTGCTGGTCTTGATGCATTTCTTCAGATTCCCCAAATGAATGCAAAGATGTAATATGACGGGAAGAATGGACACTCGGGCCTATACGTGATTGGCTGTGGCAGGGCTCCTCACCTGCCAGCCCTGGCACCTCACAGAAGGCAGAAGCACTCTTACCTTACGGTGAGGGACCCAAATGCTGACCGGGATTCGGATATTCTCTTCGAGCCTAGCTGCGCTCATTACCAGCTGTGTGAGCTTTAACAACAACCTGTGCTTTTCCGTACCTCCTCTTCCTTATGACTAGAGACTACAGCATAGTAATTCAAGAGTTTTAGGGGAGCTCCTAGATTGTTTTAATGTTACTCACCCTCAATCTTATATGACGTCACACAGCAAATCATGGCCTCAATGTTGACTAACAGGCTGGAGAGGGAACAGTCATAAGTGTGTCGGCCCTGGTGTGGATATTCTTTCCCCACCAGCATCGTTTCTAATGTATAACCATGGTACTTTCAACCAGTTCCGTTGTTTTCCGTTTTGCATCTCTCGGCCTCAGTCAGCTTGCATATCCTCAGGTTCTAAGATATAGATGAGAAGAATGACATAAGCCATTGTTTTCCTATCTGCATGGTTTTTCTTCTCAGCCACATTTCACCCCAAATCCCCCCATTCCTTTCTAGTCTGATTTCTTCTAGGATGTGGCTTGGCTTTAGATTGTGGGGTGTGGTTTTCGTTTGTTTTGTTTTTTTCCTCTTTGAGACAGGGTTTCTCTGTTGTAACTCTGGCTGTCCTGGAACTCGCAGAGTTTGAGGCTGGCCTCGAACTCACAGAGATCCGCCTGCCTCTTCCTCCTAAGTGCTGGGATTAAAGGCGTGCACCACCACTGCCCAGCTATGTTGCCCTGTGTTTTAAAAGTGTGTTCTCAATCTGCGATGCCTTCCGTTGTTTGTTCTCTCCCACTCTTTGCTGACTCTGAGGCCTTTGCTGCCTTCACACACCCACTGCTGTCCTCTGAGTCCCGCATCCCATCACTGTGAGTCAAGTCTAAGCCCTTACCCCTACCAGCGTATTTGCATCTAATTATGATTCTAGTTCATTAATGCACAAAATTCCTTGGCACCCACATGCTGCAGGGGAAGCCGCAGAAAGAATCCATAGGTATGTAGGACAGTTATGAAGAGTTGAAACTCATGTATAGACAGGAATTTCCATGTCATGATTTTGAGCCTCCTAATAAGCCCTGGGCAGCAGTGGTTCTTGCTTTTTCTTTTCTTTTCTTTTTTTGCCTCTATTTAAGGCATTGAAGCTGAGCCTCAGTGGCGTTTGGTGTCTACTGAAGGCCGCTTCACTGGATTGTGGGGGTATCAGACCAGAGTCCACATTTGTAGCCCAGTGCTCATTCCACAATGCTCTGGCCAGAGCTATATATTTACTTTGCTTATTTATACATGCAAAGCTCTCTATACCGGGGGAATGGGAGTGAGGACAGGGCTGGGGGTTGGGAACCGGTTGGAATCAGAGAGCTATAATTAATTTCTTTCTCCCACACACAAACCACTGAAATACCACATATAATAAACACCATCACCCACAAAATGCCATGATTACACAGCATTGCTTCGTATTCAGTAGGAGAGAGAAGGGGGCGGCACTAATTAACAGGTGGAGATAGAGGATTTACAACATAGGATTACTGGTAATAGAATTATCTGCAGTCTTCTAATCAGAGTGGAGACGCAGGGATCTTCCCAGCTGTGAGGCTGGCTGTGCCCTGTGAGGAAGGAGGACAGGAGGTACTCGAGGACCACTTCAGCTCCTGATGCTCCCAGCTCCTGCTCGAGGAGCCTATGAGGCGGTGCCTCTGGTGGAAGAGAGCAATGCCATCATTCTGGGAAAGACTGACCAGCACATCCCGTCTGTTTGCCACCCTAAGTTTTGCCTGTCTACTTGGGTGCTTCCTCTTTCAGGAGATTGCTGCCCACATCCGGAAGAGTGAAAGGGAATTTTTTTTTAAAGGTCCAAGTAGGTAAGCATCCCACCATCTGTTCCCATCAGCCCGGTCCAGCCTCTTCCCTAAGGCATCCCTTACTCCTCAATTGTTCTCTCTAGAGTCTCTTGTCTGCTGCTACAGAGCCCCCTGTAGTGCAATAGTTAACTCTAGGGATCCAATGGTCCAGATCCCTCAAGAAATGGAAAGAAAACAGAGCCTCAGGAAGACGAGGGGACACACTGCGACTTAGAAGAAGTTTAACTGACTTTTCCCCACTGTCCCTCCTGCCTCTTCACCAAGAGCCGCACCTATTGACAGGCAAGAGACTACTCCTGTGTGACTTTAAAGAAGAGAACCGTGGCGAAGGTTCAGGAACAGAGTATGTTTTTCCAAGATAGAGAGTTGGCAGGCATAGTGAGCACTTAACAGTCTATTAGAAGTCCACATGACATCAAGAGAAAGGTGGTAAAGAAGGTTGTAATTACAGAGTGAAAACCAGAGAGGAGGCAGGATGGAGCCAGAGAAAACCCACTTTCTTCAGTAGTCACTGCAATTTAGGTGTTGTTGAGATCTCCGCATCAATTTTGTGGTGGGCAGTCATGATTGTTGTCATTCGGAGGAGAGAGAGTCAAGAGGACAAAATATCAAGGTGGATTTACTTTTCTGTCCTATGCCGAGTTGACTAGAGCACAAGAAAAGCAGGGAAAGTGTCACCATTGCTGCTACCCTCACCCCGAGGGCACTAGGTGTCAGCCTCCTTCCTTAAAGATTGAGGGTTGGGCAGGCGATGAACTTCAATTGGTGTTGAGGCGATGTGTTCATGGCTTTTCTCCTCCACAATCCTAGTTATTAACTGTTATGTTCAGCCTCTCTCTCCTAGAGAGAAAGCTAGTCTACCTAAGAATGGCCTTGGGAGATGAAGGTCTTTCCCCCAGTAATTCATGTACTTCTTTTAATACTACAGCCCTGGGGGCATGTGTGTTCTGACTGTTCCTTTATCAGCAGATCACTGTAGGAATGATGTCACTTCCATGACCCTACCCCTCCAGGAAATCCTAGAAAAAAACAAAACAGATCATGTAGAGAATGAGACATATTTCGGTCGTGGTGATTTAGAACTCAGAACACATTCTCTGATAGGAACTGTGCTATAAATAGTCGGCAGGTTCCCCAGGCAGTGAGTAAAAGCGTGTTTGTTCTGTCTGGAATCCTGGCTCCAGTTTCAGCTCTGTCATTAGCTGCCTACGTGACTGTGGGAAAGTCATTTAGTTGTTGCCTTTGATTTTCTCACCTTAAGACGTATCTCTCTACATCAGATAAAAAAGAATTTAATCACATTGTGAGTACTTCCATGGGAAGTCCCTAAGGAACAACACAGGGAGTGTCTCCTTTCTCCATGAAGGCAGAAGTGAATTTTCTGCCCACATTGCCTCCTAGAGTCACAGGATCTGGCTGCAATAGCTCTCAGCAAGCAGAGGCTCTGGGAGGGCTGAATGTCAGCCTCTGGCATCTGGCAGCAGAGGAATCCGGAGGGAGCCTTGCTTTGCTATAAAAGCATCATAGCCAGGGGCACTTCTGGGTTAGGAAATTGGGGGCAGAGGGCATAGTTGAGAGGTCACTAAGAGAAGGTAGGGGCTGATATTCTGAGGCACACAGCAGGATCTCCTAACATCACTTGGGAAGGAGGTAGTATCAAAGAAAAGCGTTTGGATTTGGGGGGAGGGAAGACTTCTGCTTGGCTTTCACTGTCAACTCTGGACCTTCCTAACAACTTTTGGGATCCCAGCAGAGGAGTGAATTTGAGTTTTGGATACCAGCTTTGAGAAGGAAGAGGCCTTTCCTTCACCTAGAATGTCCCAGAAGAAATCTTTGTCTTCCAGGGATTTGGAGGATGAAAAGATTTGTGGCTCTGTAGCACTGCCTGGTGACATGGACATAGACCCTGAGCCTGGAAACCAGTTCAGCAGTGGGCAATCTGCCCCCTCCATCTTCTCCCCTCCCTCTGCCTTTCTCCAGCTTGGTTTCCACCACATGGGGTTCCTGTCATCCCCAAGGCTTGGAATCTCAGACAGCCGTGTGGTCTTTTCACTGGGCCATCTGCAAGAGCACATGGGAGGCAAATTAGTCCATTAGGCAGGAAACAGAAACTAAGATTTGCTGGAATGGTTTGCTGGAGAGTCCTGAGCACTCTGGAAGCTGCAGGGGTGCTGCAGATGAGCCCTCTAACAGCCTCTGGTGGCAGCTCTCAGCACTGGCTGCCCAGGCTGGTGGCTGCTGTGCAGCCCAATCACCCTAACCACAAGGAATCAGAGGCCTGGGAGGGGGAGCTAATTTCTCTTAGATGGTGAAACCAGGGAGTAGCAGAGACAGGACAGCAAGCCTAACCCTTGTCATTGCTGAATTTCCTTGTACATTTACTGAGAAGCGGGTGATGAGGTGAGCCGACACAAAGGGCACCCTCATCAGCAGGGACACATGCTGACTCCCAGTTGTCCCGAATTAGAAAGCATCAAGCTGCAATCAGCGTGCTCTGGGTATGGGGACAGCACAGATTCAGCAGCACCTGTGCCGCTTCTTTGATGTTCTTTTGTAATCTTGGAAAGATTCCACATGGAGGCAAATCCCAACCAGGTTTATCTCCTTGGTCTTGACTTTCCTTAGCTTCCTCATTTCTTGCTTTTGAGGGACCAACTCCCATGGACACTCTAACCTTGATTCCATCTCAAAGTCAATGCAGGCTCTCCTTGCTCCTGTTTTGCCTGCAGCCACTTAGCAGGATCCCAACCTTGGTCTGTCCTTGACTTAGGCAATGCTGCGCTCAAAGGAGTTCATTGAGGAAGGTAGTGGGAAATTTGGGATCTGGTGGAATCACATTTGGATATGCAAACTGCTATTAAGGCAGCATTACAACAAGAATTCTGCTAACTCCAGGTCTGTGCCCCTTTCACAGTTACGCAATGGTTTAGAGTTGTGAAGAGTTGAACCAAGCCTCTGGAATTTATAGCAATGAAATGTTCCATGCAATCACAGATGTCCTAGTGGGGAGACTTGTCCTTTAGTATACTTACTAAACACCTCTGCATGTCTGCCCGGTGGGACTAGATTCTTCTTATTTTCTAGGGATGTGTCTTCCTTTTCCTGGAAGATGGTTATAGTTGTTAACATGTTGGCCTTCTTTGCTTACACACTGTGCCTTCTGAACTGCTAAGTCCTCTAGGGCATGTATACATCTCTGTAGGTCCACTTCTTTCCACGGCCCCGGGTTATTACTGCTTTACCTTCTGTTTGAACTTTAAATATTTATTTTTATTATGTTTAATTATGTGGAGGTGTATGTGTCTGCATGTAGGGATGCACACATGTGTGCGAGTGCTTGCTGAGGCCCAAGACAGCCGATCCCCTGGAGTTGGAGTAATTGTGAGCTACCTAACATGGTTTCTGGGACTCAGACTCGGGTCCTTTGGAAGAGTAGCAAGTACTCATAACCACCAAGCTCTCTCTCCAGCCGTTCTTCTTGAACCTGCCATCTTACTTCAGGTCTTGGGATTTTCGTTGCTCATTTCCCACGTTTACAGGTCTTCTCCATCTGTAAAGAAAACAGTAGGAAACAGAAATACACACTCAGAGCTTTGAAAGCCTTGGGTCTCTTGTTTGTCAACTTCTTTGTTCAGTAACAAGAGCATAACACTAGATATAAGCCTGTGTCAGATTCCCAAGGAGTCCACAGTCAAGTGGGAATAACCAGCATAGTTGAACACGACACACTAAGGTTACAGGTGATGTGGGTCACTGTTGACTCACCATGGCCATTCCCTTAATAGCAGGTCCCACTGAGCAGCTGAGAGTTGTCGTGTTTTAGACCAAGCTTGGCAGAGCTTCCTGATCCTTCTTTAAAAAGTTCTTTCCTGCATCTATTTCCCAGATGACAAGAACCAAGATATACCCAAATCAACTAAGAAGTCCAGAGCCATTTCCGCACCCTCTTTGCCCTCTGTTCAGTTCATCCCTCCTGGCTCTGTTCCCACAGATACACCTACCTTTTGATGCTTTCCTCCATTCTTCTCCCTGGGATGGACACACACTTCTATCTGGGATCAGTTTTGCCCTTCTTTCTCTAGCATTCTTTCATCTTTCCTGGACCCTCCTGTCGACTCTTCTGTGCAAGGCTGGGGATACACCCAACCACCCACTCCAAAACTGTGTCTTTTTCCCATACTCATTTAGGCAGCTGGCCACCTTACATTGGAGTTAAGTCTGTGTGATTGCGAGAAAAGATGCTGAAGTTCAGTTGTAGAGCAAGGGTGTCCCAAAGAAGCAGCAAGCAGCCTGCTCTCCCCCGACAGTAGCAGCTGAAGAAGGCTTCAGGAGGAGCAGGCTTTGTGATAAGCCTGCAAGTCTGAGTGGTAAGCTTTTGCCTTCTGCTCTACCCATTTTTACCCTTAGCTCAAGGGTTACAAGTTGTTCTGATTTTCTATTTTTCTTTTCGTTTACCCTGTGAAAACTTGTCTAAAATTCTGAGTACCTCCTTCTTCAAGACAATCCTGGAAGCAATCTTAGGAAGAATCAAAGTGTGAGACAATGTCAAGAACCATGCCTCTAAAGTGCCATTGATTCTTTAGGGTCACGATAGATAGGCCGTTGCCCTCATTTAATTCTACCCAGGGTCAAAGAATAATTTTTCAAAAGCTCAAAGCATGATTCTCATAAGAACATTTGATTAGTATGTTTCAAAATTCATTCAGGTCATTAATCAATGAGGGAGGCAATAAGATGGTAGAGTCAGACAGGAATTTGTAGATTCCATGGGGAAAGACATTTAAAACGTCGTTAGACTAAGATGGCTAGGTGAGATACAGTATACCACAGGGCAGTATACCATGAGCATTATTTACTTTTTAACACAGAAGACAGAAATGATGTGCATCTACAGGACTGCATTCATTTGCCTATTGGACAAAACCATTTTCTTTTCTGTTTTCTAAAAGTTAACACCCACTATTGTGTTACTTTTCTTGTTGCCATGACAACAGCAACTTACAGAAGGGAGGGCTTGTTTTGGCTTGTGGGTTAAGAGGACACAGCCCACCTTGATTGCACTGTGTATATGAAGCATCTAGTCATGTTGTGGCTACATTTAGGAAACAGAGATGTACTATAGTCAGGCAAAATACCTGCACATATAAACATAACACATATAAATGTAACCTCAAAAGAATGAATAATTATAGCAGATGTTTATTGAGCATCTCAACATGGCAAGTCTTCCTGGGTGCTTCAGGGTCACAAAGAAGGCACAGGCCTACCCTCAGGATGGCCACAACACTGAGTGCACCCTGCAAGAAAGAGTTAAGTGGAGGAAAGACCACAAACAATGGCTATGACTCAGGTTTGAGGGGAGAGAAATCTATTCTGGCACAAAAGAGCACAAAGCCTCCTTGAGGAAGCTCCTTAATGCCTGTGGGTTTAGCTAACCTCGTCTTCCCCTTGTCTGGGCCGTGGGTGTCTGCCTGTCTGCCTGTAGGGGTGGAGGATCCTTTGCACATTCTGCAGAGAAGGGAGTCGAATTCTCTCCCTGATCCTTTCTTCTTTCCCTCCCATGCCTGTCACTCTACTGACTTTTCACCCGTCATCTTGGGAGCTGCTTCTTGACATTGATCAAATGCTGTGCTCTATGGGGGGCACACAGGGTATCACTTGGAGTGCCACGCTGCCAGCCTCCTAGGATCAAGTATGTTGTGTCTGTGCAAATACAGACACGAGGGGGAGGAGAGGCAAAATGGGGCTAGGAAGGGGTTCAGTATCTTAACAGTTGCCTGGAGACAGGTGGATAGAAGTAGACTGATGAACTACAGGAGACAAATGTCACAACCCTGGCTAGTTGGCTGTGTAATTATCCAAGCTCCAACCTGCCTGTTATTACAGGTACTTAGCCATGCCAAGGTGAACCCGAGGCAGCAAAGCACACTTGAGTGTTGACAGCAACCTCAAATCCATGGTGGGTTCTGGATGAGAAGCAGGAGGGGATTGTCAGAGAATTAGGCCGCTTGCTTTACCTGTGTTTTTCATTTATTCCCGGGAAAGAGGGGCCCACAATCCTTGGCAGAATTATCAGAATGCTCTTTTCTGAAATCAAGGGGTTCAAGCCGGAAGTGGGAACATTGTCATTCTTCCTATGTGCTTGGCAAAAATTTCATTTGTGGTGCTAGGGAGATGGCTCAGTGGACAAAACGCTTGCTGTGCAAATATAAGGAACCAAATTCAAATCCTCAGCACTGGCATAAAAGCTAAGTGGGTCTGATGGCCCACTTCTAATCCCAGTATTTGGGAGGCAGGGACTGGGAATCCATGGAGCAAGCTGCCTGGCTAGACTAGCCTAATTAGTGATCTCAGGGTTCAGTGAGAGATCCTGCTTCATTAATAAAGTGGAGAGTGCACAAAGAACATCTTAACTTCTGGCCTGCACACACACGCACACACACATACACACACACACACACACACTCACACACACACTCACATGCACACACGTACATTCACATGAACACACACGTGAATATTCACACATGTACATATAACACACACGTACGTGCATAACCATGCGCACACATGTATGTGCATTCACATGAGCACGTGCATGTGGATACACAAACATGGACACACAGGCAACACACACACACACACAAACAGAATGATTGACTTTGCTCTAGGTTTGAGGCTATTTGTAAGAAATCCCTGTTTTACTCTTACATGATCTTTCCTAGATCTCCGAGTCTTAAATTTCACTTTCCTTTCACCTGTATGGACAAAGTTATTGGGTTCTAGAACCCACCTTAAACATAGGAAGCTTTCCTCCTGAGATCTTCTACTTAGTTATATCTGTACCTAACTGTAGATTCACAGTCTCCTTGTAACATCACATTTGCAGGTACTGGGGCTTAGGATTTGCATGTACCTTTTATAAGGACGCAGTTCAATCAGCTACACCCATGTTCCATATCAGGGGCTGTTGTGGAAGTTTATTTTTAGTTGTGTTTAAAATAATTGTTCCTGTGAACTGTTGGAAAAAGGGATGCATAGGCCTTGGTGTTTTGTATTGTTTGCAGAGGTTGGAGTTCTGTGGGGGCTGTTTAATTGCTAATGATCTGCACGTGCTATCAGTAGAATACCTGAGCTGAGATGCTTGAGGTTCTATGGTTGATCAAGTATGGTGTTGGCCAGGTCGGTGGTTCCCTCTGTAGAGGCCTGACTGAATTTCCAAATATGAGAATGCCTCTGTGTCTTCCTTGCTGAGCTGCCTGGTGAACTACTACAAGGGGCTCAAAGAGGTTTTCTGATTTCTAAGGCTGGAGGTAATATGTGACAAGCTTGCTGTTATTTTGTCCTGTGCTGGGCTAGCATCCAATTTGGTCAGTTCAAGGATGAAGGCTCAGTTTCCCTGGTGCCCTCCCACATGGCAGGTGTGCTCACAGTACTTCTGCTTTGGATGTTTCTACCCAACCTCATCATCAGACTTTTCTGTGGACCCTTCTGTAGGATGCTGATGTCTCCAAATTCCACACAATAGAAGCTGACCTGTGTCTATGACCCTCTGCGGTGTTGGAGCCCTCAAGCCTCAACCAGAACTTCAAGCTTTAAGTCTTAATCCAGTAGGAGGGTTTTCGACATAGGAGTTGCTGGTCCTCTGACTGACTGGTACTGGTTGAGTTAGTGGGTATTCACCTGCTTGATGACATCCCAAGCGATAGGTGATGACCTGGTGCCCATGGCAAAGGCTGGGCCTGGGTTGGGAAGCGCCATCAGTCATTTGTGTCTGAGCTGGAGAGGTGTCACCATCCCGGAAGTTCTCCCTGATATCCAGAAACAAGGCTGTGATCTGTCTATACAACTCACCTTGATTGTGACTGTGACCTTGCCTGACTTTGAGAATAAAAAATTAACTCCCTACTTATCTTCCAGTCTGTGATGCTCAAATATATAAAAGTACTTTTGGGGCTGGAAGATAATTCAGTCTGTAAAGAGCTTGTTGTGTATGCACGAGGACCTGAGTTTGATCCCCAGCACCCATGCGAAGGCTGAGTGCCAATGCGTGTACTTATAATCCCAGAGTTGACGGGGTAGAGACAGGAGGATCCCTGGGACTTGCTGGCTACCCAGTCCAGCTATATCAACAAACCCCAAGTTCAGTGAAAGACTCTGTTTCAAAACACAAGCAAGGATGACTGAGGAGGAATTCGATATTGACCGCTGGTCTCCGTACACGCCTGTACACGTGTGCTGATGACCTCCCCGACAAACATGCTCTCCGTCTCTGTCTCTCTCTAAGGGCTTTGATACAAAGTGATAATTAATTGCTTTGTCATAACCGTCATAGTTTCTCTTCCCAATGAGCTTAGCCACATTGCTTATGAAACTGGATGTCTTTTTTGACCCATGCCCCAAGAGACAAAAGCATCTTCCTACTATTCAGAGGGGACAGACACTAGCCTGACAAAGGAGGCAGGAGCCATGACAGTGGCGATGAGGATCCTTCTCATACTGCCAATTAAACCTCTGGGTCTCTTTGGAGTGAGGATGTGGCTTCCTGGTGTTGAAAAGCCACTGTGACAGACTCTTCCAGCTAGATTTCCATTTTAATGCACATGTCAGAGCGTCACCATGTCTATGTTGTGTTCGGTCCTCATTAAAATGGAAGCCCATTGCCACGGGCAGAGAGGAGCTGTGCTGTATTATTTATTATTATTTTCATCTGTTTTCCTAAAACTGGGCTGTTCAGGTTCAAATGGCAGATAAAATTGCTACCCACCTCTCTCTACCCTGTCATTTTACAACTCACATCTGTGCTCTGCACATTGTATGTTAAATGCTACATTACCAGAGTGTCAGGAGCCCTGAGTAGTACCTCCGAAATCTGATTTGTCTGGCTTCCTGGCAGCATGCAGGGGCTATTTCTGCTCCTTTCTCAGGAAGGTTCCTGGCCCTTGTTGCCAGTGCCTGCATTCTGGCCACTTCTTCATCTTAAGCCTCATGAAGCCACTACGCTAAGGCATTTCCACTGTTCTTTCTGACCTAGAAGGAGCTCCTGACCTTCTGTCCAGACCCTGCTCTTGACCAAGCTCCCGGCCCTTTCTCTCAGACTATAGCAGAGTTGGATGAGAAAACACCAGCTCCTCTGGAGAGATGGCTCAGCAGGTCAAAGTGCTAGTTGCACATGCCTGATGACCTGAGTTGGATCCTTGGAACGGCTTCAGAAAGAGAGAGCCAGTTCTCAGAAGTTGTCCTCTGACTTTCGCACATGTCCAGTGGCACATGCATGTACCTCTCCCCTCAAAAACGTCATGCATGATTTTTAAAAAGAAAGAAAGGAACTGTAAACTCCATCCGCCACCCAGTAGTTCTAAAGAATTCTCCCAGAGCAAAACAAGTACTCATTCAACCCCACATTCCTTGGAGACAGGGATCCGGCTGGCTCCTTGTCATGTCCTACACCTTCCGATGACATTTAATGAGTACCACATTGCTCCGGTTTTGAGTTAAAACAGCGATGTGTTACAATTCATACGTTTCTAGATCTTACACCTCCAAGGATATGCATTCTGGAGTAAAGTTGATAGCCAATTTCTGTATCATGAATTAACAAAAGGATAATAATGATGATGATGATGATGATAAAGCATTTTAAATAAGGCTAGGGACAGAGGGGCTGTGATCATCACTTCTAGCTCCTTGGTGTTCTCTAAGGCTGAGACCAACAAATTATAGTCACACGTGGGCCAAATACTGGCACACCTATTGCCTTCCAAAGTACGTATTGTGCTTTCATGCTGCTGAGGCACAGGGAGGAGTAAAGACAGCAAACCCAGCAATGCCTAAAGTTTTCACTACTTGGTCCTTCCCAAAGGACTTCTGTAGACTCCTGCCCTCAGCTCTCAGACGCCTGTGCGCTGCTTAACATCCGAGGTGAGACTTCTTGGCATGCCTAAAAAGTGAACTAACCAAGTCAAGCCAAGCTAAACCAAAGAAACAGTAGTTCTTTGTCTATATCTAAAACAGGATATGTAACTGAATGTCAGCCACCTAGTAAGAAGACAGAATCACTAAGATTAGTCTTTGTAGATGGATTACCATCAGGTGATTTCCTATTTCGCGTTCCTCACCTCAGACCTGAAAATAGTTCCACTGACAATAGCCACGGTTCATTGGTAGCTCTGTCCCCAACATTTACTCAATGCTTAGGATGTATTTTAAGAATCTTACACATATTAGGGGCTGGAGAGATAGTTCAGCCTTTGTTACAGGCTAGGCCCACCAGCAAAATGTCAAGAGTCTTACACATTTTCAATGACTGCAGATCTAAACGGCTCACCTCATAGCCAAGGAATAAAAATGACCAAAAAAGGCTACATTCTCACAATCCTCTTCAAGGGCATTCCCACATGACCCAAAGACCTTTCTCTAGGCTGCTTTTAAAGATGTCACCATTTCCCAATGATGCCAAGCTGAGAACCAATCCTTCAACATAGCATCCAGTAAGAGCCAGAACTCGGCCTCTTACCTGAGACTGACTCAGAAGTTCATTGTATTTCTAAAAGGCCTGGTGATTCACTGGTTTGAGTAACAACTTCAAGACACCGAAGTTACCTAGTCAATTGTCAGCAACACCGGGTCTAAAACTGAGTTGGAAATGAGATAAACTAGGATTCCATGGATTATATGGGAATTAGTCCAGGAAAGTCTGGTTCTGTCCCCGGTAGGTGGGATGCTCCAAGCAGCTGGTTTCTAGAATGCTGAATGTTCCTTCATTCCTCACTTACAGAATGTGACATGCTAAGCACTATGTTAGAATGGCTGTTCTCGCACTGGAGATCCTATTAAAACAGACCCTTCTCCCGGAGTTTCCTGTTCAGTAGGTCTGGGACAGGTTCCCTGGGTGGCTTTGCTGATGCCTGGGTCTACTGTATTAGAGGCTAACAACATATGGGGAGCTAATCATGGGTAGCTGTGAGTCCTGATCTCAGCAGAACTTGTATGTGGGAATGAGTGGATGGATGGATGGATGCATGGATGAATGGATGCATGGATGGATGGATGGATGCATGGATGGATGGATGGATGAGTTGCAGGAACAAGCAAATAAAGAGATCATTGCAATATACTAAGGAAGAACTATAATGGGAGTAGGTGTGAGTCTCAGTGTGTTTTTGCTGCTACAACGGAATATGACAGGGTGATCATTTATAATGAGCAGAAATTTCTTGGCTCATAATTACAGAGGCCATGGAGTCCAAGGTTGAGTATACGTCTGACAAGGGCTCTCTTGATGTATCATAATGTACCAAAAGACGTCACATGGGTGAGAGAGACCACAAGGTGCCCGAACACACTTTTATATAAATCAAGTCCTGGCATAACCACACTAATACGCTCTGCTCCTAGGACCTGATCACCCCTTAAAGGTGATTTTGGGCACTGTGGTATTGGGAATGTTTTCAACACATGGCCTTGAGAGACACATTCAAACCATAGCAGAGTAGACAATAGAGAAATAAGTCAGAAGTCTGCCAGGTATAGATGACTGCAGGGGAGAGCCCTGGATTCCGAATGTCCAGGCAGAAAGTGGAGATACTTTGTGCTCAAGGAATAGCCAGCAAAAAGTTCCTGGTAAAGGAGAACATGTACTCTGAAAGCCCAGACCAACCCATTAATTCCCCATGGATGGGTGGCTATAGCAGACATGATAAGGCACAGTTCAGGGAAAGAGAACAGCGGTATCTCCAGAGTCCAGAGTGACACATTGGAGATCTGGGGTTTATCCTGAAAGCAATAAGGGGTCACTGAAGGATTTTTTTTTTGGCTCTAAATTGTGTGTTTGTATGTTTCCGTTTTGAGATAGGGTTTCTCTGTTGTAATTCTGGCTGTCCTGAAACTCTGTAGACCAGGCTGGCCTTAAATTCACAGAGATCTGCCTTCCTCTGCCTCCCAAGTGATGGGATTAAAGGCATGCGCCACCACCTCCCAGTGTACTGAAAGATCTTAAGTGTAGAGTGGCAGAATGAAATGAACACTGGGGACAGACATCTACTCTCCACAGGTTCTCCAAGCATTCCTATTTTGCTTAAACAAAATACTCGACAAAAGCAATTTAAGGGCAGAAGGGCTTGCTTTGGCTTACAGTTTAAGGGTACATCCCTAATGTCAGGGAAGGCATGGTAGCAGGAGCACAAAATGGCCAGTCTCATGGCAAGAAGCAATGAGAGGTATGTGAACACTCAACCACCTGGCTTTCTTCTTCTCCTTCAGTCCTGGGTACCCAGCCTATGGGACGATGATGCCCACAGTTGAAGTGGATATTTCTATTTCAATTAATCCTTCCTGAGAAGTTACATAGACAGTCCAGAAGTGTATCCCTTGGTAGCTCCAAATCCCGGGGAGTTGATTTTCAAGAGCAGCCGTCACACTACCACACATCATTGCTAAGAAAGTTGACACAGTGACCTCAAGAAAGATGAGTGAGGCACTCCCAATGCTCAGCAGGAAAAGGTAAGGGACACTCAACAGTGATTTGTTTGGGACCTTTACTTAATCTTATTTTAGGCTATTATTTGAAATAATAATAAGAAGAAGATAGCTATGGAGTGCCCCCGTATGGAAGATGAAATGTTGATATGGATTCCATTGCTCTGTGTCCTTGGGAAAATTACTTCACCTCTCTGTGCCCTGAGTTTCTCCATCTGTGAAATGAGCGCTGGAGTGGGTGATTGTGAGGACTGCATAGGATGGTGTAAGTAAAACGCCGCCGAGTACATTTTAAGTGCACCACACTCGGCTTCCCCAGGAGAGCCGACACGGTTGACTATTTCTGTCCCTTCTCTGGTCTTTGTAATTAGCCTGTTTTTTCCAAGGAAGGGAACAGCAAGGGTCCTCCCGTCCACAAACACAAGTGCTTGTTGTTTTTGACTGTCTTTGTCTCTTTCCTGAGAAGTAATTTCATGGCTCATGCACTTGAGATTCCATCAGGAAAGCTGGGCCCTCTATCAAGCAGATGATCGGCCCTGCTGGGCATTCATTGGCAAATCACAGTTCTGTTAATTAACTCAATGTGGGATTCCAGCTCTCAGCTCCTTCCAAAGCACCCTCTCTCGCTTGGGGTTTGAGTTTTGGCCTCTCTTCTCCTTGGAGCCCTGGCGACAAGTGTGCCTCAGGCTGCCCCTTTGTCCTTGTCCACCCTAAGCTCTGCTGTCTGGAGACCCAAGCCTTGTCTGCTGTCTTTTTCTCATCCAACATTCCCTTCGCCTACTTTCTGAGAAGTTTCCTGCTTTCTCCCCGTTGTGAGAAGGGACTTGTATTTCTATTCTGAGCACTTTGCTTTGACTTGGCTTGTCTTCCTGGGTTCAGCTAGACAGGGCTATGCAAGAGTGCCTCTCTGCACACCGGTGCCCAGCCTGGAATGTCCTGCTTGACTAATGCAGATCCAACAAACTCTATGACCAACCTGTCGGGAGCGCTCACAGCCAGAGCTGCTCAATTGTCTTTACTCTCCCCGGCTTCCCTCGGCATTGAGTCCTTGGATGGAGACTTCCTTCTCCTTCTCCTCTTCCTCCTCCTCCTCCTCTTTCTTCTTCTCCTCTCTCTCTCTCTCTCTCTCCCTCTCCCTCTCTCTCTCCCTCCCTCCGTCCCCCCCCAATGTATAAATATGTTCATATGTGTGCAGGTGCACAGAGGTGTGCATATGTTGGAGGCCAGAGGACAATCTCAGACATCAGTCTCAGAAAACAGTCCACCTCATTTGAGACAGGGTCTTTCATTGCCTGGAAAGCACCAACTAGGGTAAGGAGGACAGCCAGCGACCCACAGAGAGCCTCTAGTCTCAATCTTCCCAATGTCACACACACAAAGGCAGGGGAGGGGTCTAGGACCTAGTTGCCAAGAGACCCAAAAAATAGTAGGCTCAGATAGGTGAGGTAAGGTGACTTGGAAAATCCTCACATTTTTGATTATTGAGGCCAGGCTATCTATAGTTGTTGCTACAACTGTCTGAACTCATGTTAAAAATGAGTCACAATACCCACTGCACTGTATACACGGAAATGACCAAGATGATGAATCCTGTATGTGCTTTACCACAACTTTTAGAAAGGAATGATATTCTGACACATGATGCAATACAGCGGAATCTTGGAAACACTAAGTAAAACAAGCCAGGCCCCCACCTCTCATCCCTCATGCTTCCGATCACCAGAGTATCTGAGTTCTCAAATGTGTACAGACAGAGGCATGATCACTGCCAGGTACTGAGAAGTATGAGGAACGAGGGTTTAAAATAGCAACATCCAGAAGTAGACGGTGCGATGGCGGCAGATTTAAATGACTAGCTAATGGCATAGAGCTGTGAGTTTAAAAGTGGTTTCCTTCAATTATATATCACGTAAACACAAATCTCAAAGGAGGATGAGGGACCATCAGGAAAAAAATGGAAGCAAAATAATAGATGAATAAATAAATAAATAAATTGAGAAATGTAAGACGGGTGATTTCAGGACTCAAGAGGGCGAGGCAGGAAGATGGTCATGGATTTGGGGCTAGCCTCGACTGTATAGCAAACTAGAGGCAAGCTGGGACTCTCTCAAAAGACCCTGTTTCAAAACACCAATAAAGTAAAAATAGCTATTTAAAAGTTCTGTTTACTGATTCTGTCATCCTCTTAGCCCTAGGATATAAACGTGGCCTACGTACAACTTGGGCCGTTTATGAAATCATCATGTTTAATACATTGCATTGAAAAGTGTTCACTCAGACAGCTTGCCTGTTCATCCAACATGTTTATGGGGCTGTTTGGGAGGCAGAGTGCTTGGCGCTAAAGAGAACAATCGGTACAAACACACTAATTGCACTGGATTTTGAGAGGTCTATATTCTCCTTCTAAATAGAGACAAGCCTAGGAACCCAGGGAACCAGCAATTCTCTGTTCTCAAGGGTTTGGATGATAAGTCACGTAGGTTGTAAAGAGAAGGTGAGGCCACCATATTTTAATGGCATGTTCTGATGTACACATGGGTAGAGGGTGAAGCATGGGGGAGCCCTGTTCTTAGCGACACTCCTGTGTGGGTCACAGCTTTGCCAAGGCTGCCTCATGGGATTCAAGAAGAGCTGGTCTAATCTGTCCTCCTTGTACACTCTTCCCATCCCCAGCAACGGTCTGATGGAATTAGCTTGTCCTTTATTAGTAAGAAATGATACCATCACTGTCTCTGCGGCTCCCTGTTGTTACAATGACTAAATGATGGAAATGTAAGGTCCTTCCGACCATAGCACATGGTTAATGCTGCCTCAATGATGTCATCGCTGTGTAGCAGGGCACAGTGTCATGCTCCGAGGATGAGACTGGACAAATGCAGGGACCAAGTGAAAAATCCGACTGAAACCGTGCTTTCTGTAGAAGTCCTGTTCAGAGATAAATTGCCCATTAACCTGCCCTGGAATCAAGACAAGTATCACTTCATGGTTCTGCCCGAGAATGGTTGGTCCAGGCAGCTGGAATTGGTGGACCATACAATTCATGCTGTTTATGGATACTTACCCACATCATTCTGCAAAATGTTGGGTTTTATTTGTTCTGAGCCATTTACTAAAGAGTATGTGCATAGACTCAGATGCCTAAATGGAAAAAAAAAAAACTCTTTTCTTTTTCCCCAGTGATGTGGGGTGATGGGGGGGGCCTCAGATAGAGAAAATCATCTGGCCTCAGTTCCCTGAGTGGCTCTCCTTTGTGGGGTATCTACCACGTGCCACATGGGATCCCTTCTTTTTTTGCGCTGCTGCATTAAAATACTTGGTTGTTGTAGTAGCCGTTTAAGTAGAGCTTTGCTCGCTCAGCGCCCGTTTCTGTAGATCCCTGAGTGTGGTGCCAGCGTCTGCTCTGCTCCGGTGAAGAGCTCAGAACTGGTGTGATGGTGGCAGGAGCACGCAGAGAAAAGATCCTATCCGAAGACAGGAAGCAGGAAATGCCGGCTTTATCTCAACCGACTTTTGCCCGAACCCACCCAGTCTGTGAACCAACTTCAGTCCCTCTGAGAACAATGTCCCCATGACCTATCCATTTTTCCAACTTCTGCCTCTTAAAGATTCCCGACCTTCACTCTGCTACACTGGTGGTCAAGCCTTTACCACATGGAACTTTGGGAGGACAGGCTCAAACAATATGCAAACAAGGGTACCGTTTAATTTTTCCATTCTGAAGGAGACATTGTTGTTAGCACCATTTAACAGATAGGGAAACTAGGGCTTGGGGATGGCCAGGGCCACATGACAGACAAGAGCCAATCTCAAGCCTAGTAGTTGGGTCTCAAAATTCTCAGTGTTTAGCTGTAATCATGGAATCGCTGTAATTGCTGAAGTCTTTGGCTTTTCTTTAGACCTTTGAAAGAATTCTCAGCATTGATATTGTCACAGAGAAAAATTGTGCTTAGTGGCAATGTTATTATGATCTTTCATGTCATAAAACAGTGTCAGTCACCAAAATATTTGGCTTGAGCACTTTTGGATGGCACTCATGGTGCTGTATTCAGAACAGCTCTATAGTGCTCATCTCAGGGTTTCACAGTCCTTACATTGTTCAGGGCACAGGCATATGCAGTTTCTGCTTTTCTACAGAAAGCTGACTTCATAGCACACTATTTGCTCCCCCCTCCATCTCAACACTATTACTTCTTTGAGAGGATTCCTTGTTTATTCTGATCCTTGAAAGAGACTGACTCAAAGATTGCCTGGGGTACCTATGACATCACGAAGGATCCAAAAGAACTAACTAAATAAAAGACTTCCATCGGTCTGCCATGTCAATCATAAGCAGAGATGCTGTGGAAGATGCTCTGTTCTCCTCTGGGTCCTTGAATTAGTTTCCATGGCACTCTGGGGTCATCTCACCCGTGTACAGTTCATTGTGCTGCTATCTTCCCAGCTGCGCCAGTTCACAGTGGCTGCTGATGAGGGCGCTTGCTTCGAGGGAACCAAATGTCTCCAGGAGGGACAACTTCTGGCAGAGGATGCTGAAAAGAGCCTTTGAACAGCCTCCATCACTGTATCCCTCACTAAAGCCCACGGATGTGTGTGCGTGCGTGCGTGCGTGCGTGTGCGCGTGTGCGTGCGTGTGCGCGTGTGCGTGTGCGTGTGCATGTGATTGTTGTTGTTGTTGCTTAAAGAATCCTTTTATTTTCTTCTTTGATATAAAAGCAAACTATACTTATCGTATGGTTTTAGAAACCACCAAGAATTATAAAGAACCATATGAAAATCACCCATAATCCTCTCCTTTCACTAGTAACCCTTTGATACATTTTCTTTTGGTCTTTTTTGCTTATTAGTATTGTCATCAGTGTTTATGATCATTATAATTATATATCCGGGAGCAGATAGAATATGCAGCTTTGCATCTGTTTTTTCCAACGTCATTTAATTTCTCCAAAAACATCAGCTTTATGGCTGCATAATAGCCCATAATGCAAACATGGCCTCATTTGTTTAACTGTATCCCAATTGTTAGAATAGTTTGGGTTGTTTTTGTAAATATAGCTTCTAATGTCTGCAATATGCTTCTCACATAAAAGGACATGGTTGGTCAGCTTGTAACATTTGGATATTAATACTTCACCAGAGAATATCTGCAAAAGTATTTTATTTCTCAAACTAATTTCAGATAAAGATGGAATTTCCTTACAGAAGGCAATATCTAGCTTTTATCTAATTTTATTCATCTTCTATATTTATTTAATCTCTCTATACCCACACATATAGAAATAAACTGAAAAATTATGCATTTAGGTTTCTCCTTAACATAAATATTACATAACTTTAACAATTCACTGCTTCTGTAGAGTGTCATAAATTAGATAAATTACAAATGTGTTTTTACTTAATCTATTTCTATCACAACCAATTTAAATTGATGGTTCCTTGTCATGGGCAGATGAGTGAATCTTTGGGAAGTGTTAAGGTCTGGGCTGGATGAACAGGACAGGACACCGGAGTGGGGGAGGATCTTGGGTCATAGGTGTGTCTTCTTTGACACAAGCAAAAGCAGAGACATGAGAGCAAAAGGTGTCAATCAAAGGGGTGAGCTGCTCATCTGACCGCAGGGCAGAGCATGTGGAGGACATAGAACAATGATGCTGATAGAGAGACACGAAGACCTCAACACCAAGGCTCTAACCTGGCAGCAGAGCACAACATAACCACAGCAGAGAAACCCTGGGGAACAATGTTCTGGGCAGGGTCCACAAGGGGCAGGAGGTGGAGCTCCTCCTAAAAGGCATTGCATGGGGAAGCATGTTGTTGAGAAATGTTCAGTTTATCCACACAGGAAAAACAGTGACAGGTGGGTGTTAACCCTAAAATGAAAGTCAGGCTCCTTGACGTCTCTGAACTACCCAGGCATGAGGGAAGGAGCAGGGGCAATATCTCCAGGGGTGGAGAGGAGAGACATATGCATTAAATACCATGATAACAAAACATGATGGGGTTGATCACTGGTCAGAAATAAAATGAGAATGAGCAGAACTCAAAATCTCACTGAAATTTGGGAGTCCCAAGGATGATGATGTCATGAGCATCAGTGGGGTTTTGAAGCTCAGAATTCTAATTCTGAAGCTCGTCAAGAGGACCTAGAGCATTGTGGGCCAGGCCTGGGAGGAAGTTCTGCATGGCCAATGTGGATTTAATAGACATCAAATTAGTGTTAATCTCCTTCTGATCAATGAAAGTTAAGAGTATAGTTGGGGGCTGGAGAGATGGCTCAGTGGTTAAAAGCTCTGGCTGCTCTTGCAGATGATCCAGGTTCAATTCCCAGCACCCACATGACAGATCACAACTGTCTGTAACTCCAGTTACAGGGGACCTGACACACTCACATAGACATATGTGCAAGCAAAACACCAATGCACATAAAATAATAAATAAATGAATCATGAAAAAAGATGAAAAGATATTTGAATGTAACTGAATCACAGTATAACTATAAATTCAGATACTTTTATGCTCTTAACTTTTTGATAAAGAGAATATAGTATCTTTAAGAACATTTGGATGATATCTGTGAGGTGTAGTCTCAAGCGAGGGACACCCCTCCACTACCTGTATATCCAAGTGCTAAAAAACACCAAAGGCTTTGTCTCTTTTCCCTTGTCTACTGACAAGGATAGTTTCTCCAGAAGGCAGAAATAAACCTTGAACTTGAGAACTGTTCTGCACTGCCAGGTGTGAAGACCCAGGATTGTAAAGATCTGATGCGTCTCTTCCAGACGAGCGACATCCCTGTTGTTCCCTGAGAAACCATCTGGGTAGAACAGGCATCAATATATAAACATCTCACCTTCAATATTTTGTCTGTCATCTTTTCTTTTTAAATCCAGGATCCTATTTAGCTTTTTTTTTTTCCTAGCTTGATAAATCAAATACCTGAATTTCTTTATGTGAACTGAAAAAAAAAAAAAAAGTTTTGCCCGAATGTTTCCCATTTTGTTTTTGGGTTTTCATCTCTCTGCCAACGACCTTGTCCTCATTAGCGAGCTCCTTCTTCAAGCTGGTTTTGAGAGCTGCCACTAGACAGAGACAAGGGAGAGGGTTAAAGGAGAGATTGGCTCACATAGGGCCGAAGTGGATGGGGATGACTGTTTCTTGTACAAGACATGAAGGACATAAAAATATTTGCTTAACGAACGACCCAATTGCACGACACCAGCAAAATTCAAAAGTGACTGGCTACATGTGAAGAGATACTTCGAGCATAGAAAGCAAACCTCAGAAACTAGCGAACACTTGAAACTATAAATGAGAAACCATTAGGCATCACTGTTCGGTCAGACAAATTGAAACAGCATCCTGCCTAGCTTGGAGTGAGCTGTGTGTACTGTGCACTGTCAGTGGTGCCTGGTGGATGGTAAGTGCCAAGTACGTGTCAGCCCCTCCCTCCCTTGCTGAGTGATCGCTTGAGAAGAGACACTGTGGGCTCCAAATCGTTTGTGTTTCTATCATTCCATGGAGAACTAGATTGTCTGTTCTGCACTGGATGCTTTAAGTGACACAAAGGAAGAAAAGCGTAACTCTAGCCTTCAAGTGACTGAATGGCAGCAGCAGACATGGAAAGACAGTAGGAGAGCAGGACAAGGGAATCCTAAGGCTTTACCACCAGCAACCAAGAGGGGAGAACAGGCGTCTTCCCTATCTGCTATTGTTATCCTGGGTTGTCAACTTGACTACATCTGGAATTAACTAAAACCTAAGTGGCTGGGTCCACCTGTGAGGGATTTTTTTCTTAATTAAATCATTGAAGTGGGAAGGCCCACTTCTAATCCAGATCTTTGAGGTAGGAAGATCAAACTTTTAATCCGGGCCACACCTTCTGCTGGCAGCCTATATAAAGGACATGAAAGAAGGAAGCTTGCTCTCTTTGCTTGCTTGCTGTCTCTCTTACTAGCAAGTTCGTTATTTAACTGGCATTAAAGCCTACTTCTTCAGGATTCTGGTGTATACTGAAGAACATCTGACATATCCAGCCTCACGGACTGAGCGACTGCTGGATTCTTGGACATTCTGTTGGTAGACAGCCATTTCTGGACTAGCTAGACAACAGCCTGTAAGCCACTCTAATAAATTCCAGATATATACAGATATGAGATTTATATATGTTCATTCTGTCAGTTCTTTTTTTCTAGAGAACCCTGACTAATATGCTATCTTTGTATTTTAGTGCCTTGAATACCTGGCTGAAGGATAGAATTAAATAAATAACTTAGTCAATCAGTGAATGAGTGGATGCTTAGTATTCAGAGATCTAGCCCACCACAATGAACCTTTCTTCCAGAATGAATGATTGTGGGCATATGTCCACAAGAGAAGTTGCAGAGGTGATGGGATGAGCTGAGCCTAGGCCATGTGACAAGAAAAATTGCATCTCCTAACTCTAAACTTAGATGCTTTCTGGTCACTTCCCTCTTGTCTCCCAAGTTTTGGTCCCTGTCTTCTTCCTGCAGCCAACTCCTTCTATAAAATATGCATGTGTGGATAAATTTTCATATCACGCATCTGTTCCTTAGCTTTAATTTGTGAGCACAGCACTTGCTCTGTATTAGTACGCAATTGGGATACTGATAGCATAACAATTTTGTAACGTAGGCACTATTACGATCTTTATGTGTCTGTAAAGAAACTGAGCCCCAGAAATCTTAAGGCCTTGTGGCTAGGAAGAGGTGCATCTGGAACTCAAGCCCAAAGATTCTGACCATGAACTCAGGGTTTACACCACCAAGCTCTGCTGTGCAGGTTTTCAAGTGGAACCAAGGAGTCTTCCCCAAGTCTGTGTTTGATCCACTCTGATGGTTTGGATAAGGGCAAGAGCTTGTGGAAAGCTAAGCCCATATGAATGTTGTCCTTTCCTTTTACCCATCCATTCTAATTCTCCTTTTTTTTTCTTCTCACCTCCTAAATATTGATGCTGTGCATTCAATATGAAATGCCCTCCAAGCACGTGATTGCAGTGAATAGCTCCATTTTGGGAGGTTCTGCAAACTGGAAGGTGAAGCCTAGCTGGAAGATGTAGCTCATTGGGGGCAAGCCCTTGGGAATACACAATTCTAGACCAGTTCCATGGGATTTCAGTTTGACATGAACAGGTCTGCTCCACCAGACCTTCCTGCCATAGCCAACTGAGCCCTCTGAAACTGTAAGCCAAAGTAAATCTTTTCTCCCTTAAGGTGTTTCCGCTAAGATTTGTGGTTACAGTGATGAGAAAAGTAACTGATATGGTTTGTGTTCAGATTTCATCCTTGACTGTCCTTTATTCCTGTATACATCTTTAGGAAACAGGCATTTAATAGACTATTTCAACTGCAGGGATCTTAAGTCAGAACTCAAGCTCTGATTCCTTCTCTATACATGAGATTCTGACAGTTAACGTGATGGGCAGGCATCTCTAATTATCCACCAGTGTACTGGGTACTTAATTAACTGAATCTTATTATTTATTTTTCATCTTTATTCCAAACTCCCTTCCCTGAAAAAAAAAGAATAAAGAAAGATTGAAAACATTCTATATCTCTTCTTCTGTATATTGATTGATGGTTTCCACATTTTTCCTGTCATATGATACAGAAGACTGGATGTTGTGAGCAGTGGCTATCTCACACTTCATTTCTTATATTGTTAGCAAGTGTTGTCAATTCATTTGCTTTCTATGTACCAGGACAAATTCAGAAACTGCGAAAGTAGGGCCTTAGAAGCTACAGTCTGGAAGCTGTGGACTTAGGTATCTCTAAACCAGCATTCTGAGGAACTGATACAATCCCTTTCTGTTATTGAAGTGGAGGTAGAACAGGAGCTGTGTGGCAAAGGCTTTGCGACTGACAGAGGTGAGCAGGAAAGTGTGTATACCTAGCAGTAAGGTCTATGAAGCAAGACTCTGAGGGTAAGTATCCTTTCTGCAGATCACATCTGTTCCAGATGGCTGCACTTAGAAGATGACCAAATTCTACATTCCCAGGTGGCATCTGGAGTCGTGCATAAGTCCTTCTCTCTGGTTGGCCTCTTGACTCCATCTTGACAAGCTCCTTCAGTGATTTCCATTGTATCCTCCTTTGTCACCTCCTTTCATCCCTGTCCTCTGCCGTAATGTACCTTTTCATGGTCACTGAACAATTGTCTTGCCTCCTGCCTTCACAGTTGACCTTCTTCTTTGCAGATATTATTGTCCTCACAACTGAGTATAATCCTAACTGCTTTCTCCAGTGATTCCAGATGAAGTCTAAACTCTATGAATGACACTGCTGGCCAGTGTTGACCAAATGAGTTCTGTACAAGTGCCGTTAAATTGAGCAAAGGTCTCTATATTCTCTTCCCAAGTCATTGCAGTGGAAAACTGGAAGAACGTTTATTTCCTGGAGGAGAGCATATGCTTTCTTGTTTGTAACAGAACACAAAGCCTGATTATGCAGCTCTAAGTCAATGGGCATAGTAATCATTAGGTGAAAATGTTACACAGTGTGCGGAGAACATGCAGACTGCTTCATTTCCTTGCACTTGTGACTCCATCTATCTGGGATGCCCACATGTTCATTGCCTCCGTTCTTCAAGTGTCTATTCAAATGGCATAGTTAAAAGAAAGTGTTCTGCCCTTACAACCCTTCCATCCCACTGTACCTTCCTCCACTTACCAGTTTCAGTTTCCTCTGTCAAATTTATACTATATACATGTGTATATGGGTGTGTGTTTAGTTTGCCTCTTTCCCTGGAAGGTGAATTTCATGAAGCCAGGAACTTGGTTTTGTCCACTAGTTTATCTCTCACACATAGCAGTTACTTGATAAGTATCCATGGAATGGATTAGTAAATGAATGTGTTCTGTGCAGCAAACAGAACGGAGAGGAGATAGCCTTCTGAATTGGAGAATATTTAAAATACCCAAAAACCAAATACTAAGAAATCAAACAGTGTAGTTGATAAATGAGCTAATGAAATGAACAAAGAGTTCTCAAAAGATGGTACCTCTTCACTAGCCAGCAGAGAAATGCAAAATAAAGCTACATCTGGAGTCCAACTTAGCCCAGTAGCAATGACAATCATTAAAAACCAAACAAACAGGCCAGGCAGTGGTGGCACATGCCTTTAATCTACAGCACTCAGGAGGTAGAGGCAGATGGATCTCTGTAAGTTCAGGGCCAGCCTGGTCTACAGAGTGAGTTCCCCGACAACCAGAGTTACAACAGAGAAACTCTGTCTCAAAAAACCAACCAAACAGCCAAACAACAACAACAAAAAAAGTAATAAACACTGGCCTGGTTGCAGACAAAAGGGAACCCTCACTTGCTTCTGGTAGAAATGTCAATCAATCCAGCCAATGACATGTTTTATTTTTCACCTTAGCATTTCTCCCTCCCTGATATTTTGTGGGAGTGTGTGTAGCTTCTAGTATGGAAATCAGTATGGATGTTCTTAAAAAAAGCACAGATAGATCTACTATATGATCCAGTGGCATCACTCTTTGGTGTTTACTCAAATGAGTCTGAGCCAACATCTCACAAAGATGGATGGACATTGATGTTTATTGCAACACTTCCCAATTGCTAAGTCATGGAACCAACCTCCGTGTCCATCGGCAGAGGAATGGATAAACCATGGAACTGGGACAGGGAGATTGCTCAGTGGTTAAGAGCACTTTCTACTCTTCCAGGGACCTGAGTTCAGTTCCCAGCATCCATCTTGGGTGGCTCACTTCTTCCTGTAACTCCAACTCCATGGAGAACTGATTGCTCTGGCCTCTGTGGGTACCTTCTCTCATAGTGTGCACACACACACACACACACACACACAAACACACACATGCACACAATTAAAAACAATAACAGACACAATTTATATACACAATAGATTTTATCAATTCATAGAGAATGAGAGTATACATTTGCAAGAAAATGGGTGCAAAGGGAGATTAAGAAAATTAAGTTAAATTCAGGCAAATATCTCATATTCTTTCATTTGAGGGTCTTAGATTTTATATAGATACATATGCATATATGACATAAAAATATAAGCAAAACTATCTAAAAGAACAAAGTTGGGGATGGGGTGAGGAAGGAGAGAGTGGTGGTATAGGAGAAACATGGTTAGAGTAGATGAAGTACTTAATGAAAATGTTCTTATGAAATCCCTTGCTATATACAAAGAATGTGTGCCAAAATAATAAATGTCAACTGACCCCACAATAGGTCAATAGAACTACAGAGAAGGAATAGGGGGAAACAGAGGTCCCCTGAGCCACTCAGTCATTGCTGGTTACTAGCAGGGAGGGGGAGAAGGAAGTGTGGCTGAGGAAGAAGAAAGAAAAGCAGACTCTGCTCTCTTGTGCGCAGTCTCTCCCAGCTGTGTGGGAAGTGCAAGCCTTGTTATCATCTGTTGGGTTTATGATACCGTAGCATTCTTAAAAATTGGCTCCATGATGTCTTATTAGTGCTTTAATAACAGGCTTTTTTTATTTTCAATTTTTGCTCTGTCTCTTGGGATAAAGACAGGCTGGCATACTGCAAAGTGGCACCTAGAATTACAACTATTGGAACAGAATCATCTGGTCTACCCCAGGACTGCCAGGCAGGAGGTTCACTTCACAAAGTAGCACACAAGTGCAAAAATTGTGTGACTTCTCTAAGGTGTTCCAACTATCAGAAAAGAAGCAGAAGCCGTCCCTGCTTCCCAGAGTAGCAACTCCCCACACCAGTTCCCATGGTCCTTCCTGCTCTAAAAGTGCCATAGTGCCTGCCTGTCCTGGCACCCCATCCACGTGAACTTTGGGAAATACCTTTGCTTATATGAGGATGGATATAAGCGCATGCTCTTTGAGGCCCCTAGCAGACTTTGAAATTAAGAAAAAAAATTACTGCCATGGCATAATTTAAAAGCCTTTCTAGGACAGAAGCGAAGACGTCTAGTCTTCATGTTGTTGGAAAGGCTACTACACTCTTAGACTGCTAAATGCGCAGTGGATGATAGCGCCGGTGGCTGCAGGGCCCACTCTATTTGTGTTCTGTCTTAGCCTGGCAGAGGACATAAGTAATGCCAGACATTTGTAGTAGAGCCTCACAGTTTACAAAAGCCTTTCAAAGATCTCACTTGATCCATGACTCTCACAGGCTGTAGAACACAATGATGACAACCAAGAGCCTTAGAGTCAGGCTAGAATGCTCTGCCTCAGTCTACCGCTTTCAGGCAGCGGACACAACCCCAGCTCCTTTACTATCCCATCAGTGAAAGGGGAGAAGGGACGAAGTGTGATAAAGTGCGCACAAAGCGCTTAGGATGGGTTTAAGAGATGAAAGGCTGATTTTATCATCGCCTGTGATCGTCATTCCGATTTCAGGTTTGGCTTGAACAAGGTCATCTTGACTCATTTTTGAAACACACTGCACTTTTTTCTCACTATAACCTTTTAAGCCTGTTCTGCGGGATCCTCTCTCTCCGTTCCTAGATAACACATATGGGAGATCCCACTGAGTGAGTGTTGCAGAGCTTGTCAGATATTTATACTTCTGTTTTATCTGTAGTTAACAAAATCTGAGACCTAATATTAGAACGTGAACCCTGAGTCTTAAGTCGTCTTGCCTCTTTCCCAGCTAAGCCTTGGCACGCGCGAGAAACCTGTCCGTAAAAATAGATATTGGTTCGGTTTCTTTCTTTTTAAAACCTGCTGCCTGTCTTGGTTCCTTCAGAGCTGGACTTGTAGAAAGGCGGGAGGGTGACACGCCAAGGAGGTCTCATGTGCCTGGTGCTCTCGCGCTCAGTGTTGGTGCTTTCCATGCGGCAGGTTTCAAATACTGGCTCTATCTCTCACAGAACAAATTTGTGATTCCTCTGGGAACGCTTTGTAAGGATTGAATGCACCATTCTCCCCCCTCCCCCTCTCTGTCTTGAGACAGGATTTCTCTGTTCTAACTCTGGCTTCAGATCAGGCTGGCCTCTAACTCATGGAGATCAGCCTGCTTCTGCCTCCCAAGTGCTGGGATTAAAGGCAAGCACCACCACTGCCCGGTGCACCATTATCTCTTGAGGTGAACAGGCCATTCATTGTCAAGGTGATCTGGTTCCACTTCCTCCTCAACTCCCATTTTCGGGAGTTTCTTCTATGAGACTCTGATGGAGTCATGTCATCAAAACAAGCAAGATACTAGGATAGATTCTTTTCAAGGCTGTTAGATTTCACTGCCTTAGGCTTGGCCTTTGAAGAAAGCATGGGATCTTTCCCCAGCCAAACTCGGCATGCGCAGCTCTGTCTAACTATGTTGCCCCAAGCGGCTCCAGACAGCCATTTACTTAGTCTTTGAGGCTTCAAGTAAGTGCCATCATGTGTCTTACAAACTCAAGAGCATCTCAGTGCTGCTCTCTAAGTGGCTCTCCCAAGGCCCTTTCCTTGACCTGGTAGGTAGGGGTAGAGATGCCCCATGGGAGGAAATGGAGACACACAGTTCCCTTGTGACTCTCTTCTAAGAAGCCTCCATCCCCTGGCCTCCTTTCCCAGTTCTTGTTATATGTGAACCGAAGATGGGTGTACCACAGGTCACAGAACTAGGTTGGAGTATCTTGTAGCAAGGTCTATTCAAGTTCTTCTACCTCTCCCCAAAACACTGCAGTCCTATGGGAGCATAACACAAATCCACATACACAATTTTAAATGTTCTATTAGTCACATTAGGACATAAATAGAAACAGGTATAATCTATTTTCATATTAAGACTTAATCCAACCTGTCCAAAATGTTATATCAACACATAATCAATATAAACAACAAGTGTGAAGAAATGTTTTACTGGAGGACACAAGATGGCGGCGGGGCAGTATACAGAATCGGACAGGGCTCCAGCTGCAGCCCTGGCTGCCTCCGCTCAAGATGCCCATTACATGTTTTTGGACTGGGAGAAGCTATACCAGCGCTGAGTCCTGCGAGGAGAAATTTGAGAATTGGGAGAAGTCGTTCACAGCGAAGGTGAGAGATCTGGGGAACTGCAGGCCGTGAGTGGAGAGAGAAAGTGTGGCAGAATGAGCCTGCAGCAATGTGGAGGATGCAAGCTGGGAGGGGAGTCTGGCGGAGCAGCACCTCCATAGAGCAATACCCCCGCCATGCCCCATCACTGCCCCCAGGGCGTTGGATGGAAATGAGCCAGAAGGAGAGCCTGGGATGGAGGAACAGGATGGCACCACATCAGAGAGACATGGAGTGGGCCTGCTGGGTACCATCGCTGCCTGCCAGGCCAGGGCTCAGGTGTTGCCAGAGACACAGGCCATGAGGGGAGTCTAAGATGGAAGAGTAGAGCCATGGACAGGACTCAAATGGTGGCAGGGTAGTAGACAGAATCTGGGGCTTCAGTCACCTCTATGCCTTGCTGCCTCTGCTCAGGTTGCCCCTGGCTCTTCACATCTTCGTGGACTGGGAGGACACAACACTGGTGCCTAGTTCTGCGGAAGAACTTTGCGAATTAGAAGTGGTTGAAAAACGCAGTGTCAGTGACAGACCTCGGGAGTCAGCTGGCTATGGGTAGAGGAAGGAGGGAAGGCAAGTGAGCCCATGCATTGGGCCTGAGGCCGTGGAGGACACTGGACTGGAGTCAGCCACTGAGGTCCCACCTCAGTGACACAGACCACCTAACTGGGGATGGAGGACACGGGAGCTAGGAGTCCCGGAGAGGGACAAGTACTCAGGATGCCTGGAGGCTCTGGCCACAATCTGCCCTGTCACTATCCTCCAGGTCAGGATGGTCACTGGGAGAATGGGGCAGTGCACACTGTAAGGAGAAACGGAGCCGGTGACTCTGCAGGCAGGGGAACTGCAGTGATGGCCCCTAAGAGACACATGGCCTTTTCACTGTCTGCCAGGCTGGTACTGCTGAAGCTGCTCGTATTGCTCTGCTTGATGGGGTCCAGAGAGCTTGGGCTGTGGTGCTACCTGCAGGCTGCAAGTGCAGAGGCTGAGGTGGCAAGACAGGTGCAAAGTGCCGCAGCCTGGACCAGGTCCTGCACCTGAACACGCTGCCAAACCACAGCATCACCCTGACCCCAAGCAACAGCAAGATGTCCCAGATGAAGAAAGTCTCATTTCCTGGGCTGAGTCTCCATGCAAGGAACTGGTCCTCTGGCTACCACCAACCCCTCCTGGCCCCTTCACCACCTGCCAGGCCAGTACATCTGCTCCAGTGACTGCTGCTGCCACTTATATTGCTCTCCCTGATAGCATGGGGGAGAGCATGGGCTGTGGTGCTACCCACAGGCTGCATGCACAGAGGGTGATGAGGGTAGGGCAGTGTCCAGAGCTTGAGCAGTCTCTGTTCTGAACACATTGCCAAACCTCGGGATCACCCTGATCCTGAGCAACAGCAAGATGTCCCAGCTGAAGAATATTCCATCTTTGGGGTCCAGTCTCCTCCTTTGGAGAGGGGCCTTGGATGCCTCAAGATACTCATGTGGTCCAGGAAATCTAGAGTTATGTCTGCATTGATGACACCATCAGAGTTGACCAGGAGCTTGGGCCTAGCTTCGTTAGGTACTCGTTCTGTCGGACTTTGCAGGGCCTGCATGAAGTCCAGGTGCCTACATTATTTCCTGGTGCCTTGTGATGTACGGGTGCCTGTGTGATGTCCAGGTACCTGTGAGGGGTCAGGGTGCATGCAGGGAGTCCAGCTGTCTGTGAGAGGTACTGGGGCCTGCGGGATGTCAGGATGTGTGTGGGAGGCCCAGGTGCCTGCATGATGTCCGGGTCTCTGCATGTTATGTAGTGGGGCCCAGCTTCAGGTTGACCTTGGTCATACTTGATCTCGGCCTCTTTTGGGCCAGGTGAATTTTCATGATCAGTGTGGCCTGCTGCCTACAAAAGACATGGTTATGCCTGTTATCCATACTCCTGCCACATAGGCTGAACTTTTATTTTTTCTGTTGAGGGCACAGTGGTGGAGGATGGATCAGGGAGGAATGGGAAGAGGGTATGGTCAAGATATATCATACAAGAGATAGATTGTGTGAAACTCAAGTAATTAATGAAAGTATTATGAAAAAGTGTCTTACTGGAATCCCTGCTGAGTCTGTAACTTCCACCCGGTGTACATATTTCACACTCACGTTGGCATGTTTCTATTCAAGCACTCACTAAACATTTCAAGGCTCAACTCCACAGGTGGCTTGTGGGAGCCATCTTGGACATTGCGGATTCTGGATGCAGAGCAAGCTTTTCCTCTGCTGCCTCACCTCTGAGACCTCGGAACTAAGACAGTATGGCTGTGATCTGCACAGTGCATTCCAACCAATATGTGTGGAACCAGGGCGCCGATTCTAGGTGCTTTGAAGAAGAAATTGGAGGCTTGCAACCACCTTCTTTGAACACTGTTCCCATCCTCGCAGACTGACTCATTGTTTGTGCTTAGAACTGTGTAGTCAATAAAATGTGTATTTCCTAAGGAACTCAATCTCTGATTCTTAAAGTATCACACTCCCATTGTAGAAAAGGCAACCCTGCCCCACCGCTGCACACGCACATAGTCCACAAAGGCTCCTTGATGACCTTAGGTCCGTTTCTCTCACATAGTTATGCACGGGTAGGCACACATGTATACACATGCAATGTAGAAAACACATAGGCTTATACATCGTTTTTTGTTCAATTTTCTTATGTCAATGACATTTTAACAGTACGGGTTTGGTACATGAATATATTCCATTATCTTTTACTGAACGTTAAGTTCAATTCTGGGCTTAGAAATGGTGTGGGGTATGAGAAGCTTTGAAGAATGACGGGAGGATGGGCAAAGTGGGACCCTTTCGCAGAGATGACTCTTACTGAATGTGTAACCTTGGTTAACTAAAATCCTCGTGTTTCACTTTCTAAATTGGAAAAAAAAAAAAGTAACATCTACCTTACAGAAAGCTGCAAGGGTGAATTGGCCTGTATTACACATATTCCCCTTACACATATTCCCCACGTGGACAGAGCAAATGGACAATGTTGATTGCTATTAATCTTTCCTCTCCTTTGTTATGCAAAACTAAGCTAGTTTCCAGGCACCTGCCATAGTTTTCTAAGGTGCCCGTGTGTTTTGAGGCCGACATCTTCTGATGGCTTTGTGGTGTCTCTGGGGTCGTGCTCTCGCCAAGCAGCACATTTCTGTGCCTTACACTTCAAGCAGCTGTCACGACTTGCGGCATCGGGGAAAGAGAAATGGGCTCTTCCCTCAGGTGGAAAAACAGGTGTATCAGGGTGGCTTCCTTTTGAATTATTTCTTTTTTCTTTTCTGCTATTGGCTGACAGCCATTGCAGCAGTGGCAAAGGATGGGGGGGAGGGGACTACTGCGACTTTAACATTTTGGTTTGGGAGCTTGGAGCGTTTCTCCTTGGCTCTGGATTCTCTCTCCTTTCACGTCTTCCTATACTTGATTTGGCTGCTGACTTAGCTTTCATCAGGCAAGTACAAATTTCATAATTTGCCTTCCATTGTTTTGACAATGGATGTGATTTGTATATGGCATGTGGCTTAATATCCCTATTTATGGCAGCTCCCTAATCTGGAGTAGGATCGAGGACGAGGAGGAAGCTTCAAGCCTGTCTTCTGACCCAGAAACTGCTTCTTGTTTCTACAGCAACTGCCTTCCTCCACTGTCTCATCCTAACTCCTGGGGCTGGGGGATGCAGAAGGGTCTGTTCCATTCATCCATCCTCATGGTTCCCATGCTTCATGGCACCTGAAACCCAAATGCATGCTGGTGTTTCCTCGGCATGCAGTAAGCAATGACGTTGAGCTGTTTAAGCAATAGTTAATGCTGGCTTTAGAAACAAACCTAAGATTAGAGAAGAGAAAAGCTGAGTCCAAGTCACAATGACATTTGAGTCACTGAAGCAGATTGGATTGGGAAGGTGTTTTCTCCTCACCCCCATGTTATTCCACACACACACACACGGCTTTGATAATTACTACAGGGCGGGATGGTGATCACATTTAGCAAATATTTGTTGAACACCTGCTTATGTCAGGCAGTGAGCTAGGGACTAGGAAGACAGAACAAACATCAGTGCAACCCTGAACCAGCTTGGATTCACTGAAGAGACGTAAACAAGTCACTGCAATGAGATAGGGCAGTGCAATCAGCAAGCAGTTCTGGGCGTTGCTCGTGAGCACTGCAGAAGCCACTAGGCACACATACAGGTTCTGGGGAGGTCTCTGAAGATGATGTGGAGCTTGACAGACACAGCCTGCAGGAAGCTGGGATGTTAGAGGACCCTCTGCCGTTCAGAAGGGAGGGAGGGGAAAGAGCTGCAGTTTGGGCCGCTGGAGTACGGAGGGGGAGGAGGATTGGGCATAGGGTGAGGCAGAGGGCTTCTGAGGGGCATTTCAGAGATCAGATCCTCAGATCTGCTACTCCTCGTGGAGACCTAGGTGCTATTCTGTTTTCAGTGAAATAATTCCTCAAATATAACTACACTGTGATACTGAGCCAACTTGTACTGTGTGAGTCAGAGACGTGAACTCCTGGAAAGTATTCACTGTTCCTGTTTTTCTTACCTAAATCACCAAATCCCTCCAAACACATCATCATATTCTGCCCCACATCTCTTTCCCCTACACGCCTGAAGTGCTCACTGTCAGAGCCCAGGGTCGGAAGAGCCTGGATGGCCACCAACACCTCTGCTATTAGCTGCTGTAGCCTCCAGCTGTTTGGGTCCTTGGAGGACAGAGAGCAACAACACTCCAGGGTGTATGCGTTTCCATATCAATAAATAATTCCTTGGTCTTCGCCTCTCCAGTGTGTGAAAGGCAAAGGAACAGATTCCAGGAGGCTGTTCCCTCGGAGTAGCAAATCTTTAATGAGAAGCATACCCCAACATACGACGCCATTCCTTCTGTGCTCAAGGGTAACAAATGCAAAGGACGCAGTGCACAGAAAACGGCTTAAACTCAGATGACTCTCACTCCCTTCCACACTCCTGTATCCCTAACATTGTTTGCACATATTAACACTTGCAGACCTCTCAATAACTCTTTGACAGCAATACTATCCTGTGCATGTGCTCGCCATAGGCATGAACTGAGACCCAGAGAGACTGGCTGATTTGCCCATGTTCCCAGGCCCGAAGGATAGAAGAGTGAGAAATTGAACAGAAGCACCCAGATTCCCAGAATCTGTTCATGTGTCCCCACATTTCCATTCCAGTACCACTTCCTTCGGAGACAGTGACTGGTCTCTGGAACATTCCCTGTCTTTGGAATCAGCCTGTCCTGAGTTGGCCCATGGGTAGAAAGTTCATTGCCAATTCATCCTCATTCATAGTCTCTCTCCCTACTCCCTCTTTTCTCCCAGACTGACTGGCCCCTCAGCACTTTACTCGCCTGCAATGCCCATGACCTGGTTCATTTGTGAGTGATTGTTCTGCTCCCAGGGTGGCCACCTTTGTAACCACCCTGTAGTTACAAAGGGCTGTGTGCCTGGGTCATACAGAATGGGGATCTTCCAGCAAGAACGGCTCCGTGTAAGTACCTTCCAGAGGCAAGGTAGCCTTCCTGGTTCTCTCCTTTACAGTTGCAACCAGCAACTGTATCAGTTGCAGATACAGTGCAGCCCCACGTATCCAGCCTTTACCTAGGAAGTGAGTTCTGATCTGAGCTTACCTTTTCCATTTTTAGTTTTTTTCAAGAGGAAAAAAAAAAAAGAAGAATGTCCCAGTCACGATCATTTTCCTATACAAGATCTTTATAGCAGAACTGGAACAACACAAACAGCTGATATCTATTTTCCTCTTCTATGTGCTGTTTACTTAATGCAGATATCCTAGTTTCCCCGTGCAGAGTGGCAAGCAATTCCTTTCAATTTAAATGTTAATTGGAATATAAACTTAAAGTAAGAACAGCCTTAGGAGAATCATTTTTTCGAGCTGTATTTAATGGTTCTCCTCGCTTTCTCCCCGCACCCCGCCCCTCACCGTGAGCCTCCATCTGCCCACTCCTTTCCAGCATGCTGGACTAAACTCAAGAGTTTAGAATGCACCCCTCTTATTTCCAGTATTAGGACATTAGATGTGAGGGCCATGAGACACAGATAACAGACTCAAACCCAACATGATTATGAGATTTTTCATCTCCATGTTTGCCTGCAGAATCAAACCTATCATCCAAGGTTCATTTTCTATGTGACAGTTCTTACTCAGACCAGCCCAAAATAGCATTTTTTCCAAGTCTTCTGAGAAAGGTGAGTTAGAGTTTTTTTTTTTCTCTCTTTCCATTTTCTCTTCTTCCTTTCTCCTTTTTCTTTTACAAAGTTGTTAAGTGATGGAGAAGGAAATACAAACTGTATAAATTCCTGATTACAAGATATTGCTGTGGGCTCAATGGAAACCACAGGAATTAAGTGGCAATTTCTTATTCTTAAAGAGATAAGACGGCAGGTAGGTCAAAGAAGAGTCATGACACACCTGCGTGTGACCAGAGACCGACAGATGGCACTAACTTAAATGTAAACAGAAAGCAGGAGAGATTTTTAAACAGCAGACACAATACACTCTAATGGCTCTACATTCAAACAGGGGAAAGTGATAGCCTTCTCAAGGGCTCCATGGGCCAGATCTTGTGTGTGAATTAAAGTTAGGCTTTGTCTTCTTTCTCTCTCTTGCCTCATCCATCCACCCACCCATCCACCCATCCATCCATCCATCCATCCACCCATCCATCCACCCACCCATCCACCCATCCATCCATCCATCCATCCACCCATCCATCCACCCATCCATCCACCCATCCATCCATCCACCCATCCATCCACCCACCCATCCACCCATCCATCCATCCACCCACCCATCCACCCATCCATCCATCCACCCATCCATCCACTCACCCATCCACCCATCCACCCATCCATCCATCCACCCCACCCATCCATTCACCCATCCATCCATCCATGTTTTTTATTTATCCTCTTTTTCTCTCTCTCCTTTCTTCTCTTCTCTTTCTTTCTTTTTATTTTCTCTTTTCTCTTTCTTTCTCTCTGTTTTTTCTTTCTTTTCTCTCCTTGCTTCTTTCCTTCCTCCATTCCTCCCTCTCCACCTCCTCTTTCTTTCTTTCTTTTTTTCTTTCTTTCTTCAGTTTGAACCTGAAGCCTCATGCAGGTCAGGCAGCACCCTGCCACTAACCTGCAGCCCCAGTCCTTTTTATACTCTCTATTTTGAGACAAGGTAGCACTATGATGCTTGAGCTAGCCTCCAACTCCCTCTGTAGGCTACCCTCGCCTCAAACTTCAGATCCTTCTACCTCAGCCTCCTGAGAAGCAAGCAGGCTTGTGTCATCATTTCATGTTCCTATAATATGGGTAATTTTCAAGACCCCTTAAGTCTTTTGGAGCATAATAGTTAACTAATACAGAAATTTAAATATTTGTAAATTTCCTCGATTTTTGATTCCATCATTCTATTTCATATTCTGGCTCTCCAGCTAGTGGGTTTTCTTTTTAAAACAATATTCAGTTTTACTTTATGAAAGCATTATCTTTCAGTGCTTGTCTTTTTGAGGATGTTAATAATTATAAATTGTTTTTCTTCCCCTTATACAGTTTGCTTCCCCAAGATACCCCATCCTACACCAGCTATAGGACTTTCTCAGTTAATTGTCTGCTCATATTTGATTTATTTTGTGTGTATGTGTGTATGATGTGTGTGTATGAGTGTGGGCATGCGCATGCTAAGTTGTGTATGGGAGGAGTCAGAGAACAACTTGTGGGAGTTGGTTCCATCCCTCCTCCCTGTAGGTCTCAGGGATCGAACCCAGGTTGTCAGACTTGGCCGCAAGCACGCTTACCTGTTGAAGTTTAAAAGTGGGATGCTAAAGAGTCACCTGGAACTACTGAGTCAATGAAGGAAGCCCAAGTCAACCTGGGACTTGAGACCCTCTGTACACTTTATCTCTTAGGCAGCACTTTTGCTCCGAGGGTCCCGTGGTACAATGGTTTGTCCGTGGCCCAGGAGAAACCTCACCTACCCATCAGGAGCTGGAGGGGAACGTCTAACAATCATCTTCTGTAAGCCAAATAGAAGAGGGCTGGGGGGATCTCAGCGGTAAGATTTCGCTTCTAACAGTCACCTATCAAGGTGTGGTCATGAAGTTCAGCATGAAACCCTTCCCTTACCTGTGCCAGCCAACCCTTGGTGGAGATCGTACCCTACCCCAGCCCTAAGTGCTTTCTTCAGTGCACCCGAAGTTGAGAGAAGTGGATGCCCCTCAGTGGCGTGGAGTGGTCAGAGGATCTGGGACTCTTAATTCCTTCTCAAATAACTCCCTTAAAATATTAGTTTCACCCTTTCTCTGTTTACCACCTAATCTAAAAGGCCCGGGATGGATGAGTTCAGGAGCCCGTGGGACATTCTGCAGCAAGGTTTCCCGGATGGTACCTCTGGATTTGGCCCAGTCATTCCCACCACCCACCAGTCTTATGGCTCCCACTCTCCTTGTCACCCCTTCCTTTGTTCCCCATCTCTTGGCTGTAGTCCTGGCTTGGTTTTTGCAAGAAGAAATGCTAAGTGCATTTGTTCACATCAATTTTAATTCTTGTATTTATCTTATTATCTCAAGTAACTCAATAATGCAGTAGTTAACTCTATTTACAGCCCACTGGCTCTGAGACTGTCAATAACTTATTTATTTGTCTTTGGATCTTGCCTTTTCCTCATCTGTAAAAATTGGAATATTTCTTGTCCTGCCTGCCCTCTGACCTGTTATAGTAGCTTGCCCGAGTTACCACATAGATGACTCAGCCAACCCTCCGAGGAGAAAATAACCGGCTGTTCATGCAGAGGTTGGACAAAGTCGGACTCAAGGGTGGTGTGAAAAACCTTCCCTGGGCCAATGAAAGCAGTCGACAACTCAGAACAACGCTTCACCTCAGTCAACAATCCCCAGTGGGACACACAGAAGTTTACCTAAGCCGAGAGAGGGAGAGAGAAGGCAGCGGCCCCTCCCTCACCTGAGACCCGGGTGACCAGGGTCTGCCTAGAACTTTTGGAAGAGCGATTATTTTCTCCGATTCCCTGCTTTTCTGCCCCCTCCCATTTTCTTCTAAGCAAAACACTTTGTTCTCATCCTTCAATAAATGTCACCTTCTATTTTTTTATGGTTGGCATTCTCTTTAGATTTCCTGCCTCACCGAACCATGGTCCATCTCTGGCCAGTGTGGGCTCACTTGATGTTACCCACCACCCACTCAGCCCCTTAGGCGATATCTTTGCTCCCAAGGGTCTAAAGAGCCTGGGGCCAATGGAGGGCTACCAGGCATTAAAGTCAAGTGAGAACTAGGCCTCCAGAAGAGATAGGCTTACTGGGGTCATAGGGGACAGGACCCAGAAGCCTCCATGTGCTGAAAAAGAGAAGAGCCCAGGAAAGGATGCTGACCTAGTACCTTCTGTATAAGGTACTAAACATTCCCGTGGGAAAGCTGGTCTCTTTCCCTTTCCATTTCCCTTCAAGAAGCAGAGGTTAAAGTATTAATCACAGATTATCCTGTCTGTAGGAACCAATCCACACGGCCTCACATGCCCACTTGGGAACTTTCTCCACTGACAAGGCAGCTCAGGCGCATGTGGTGAAGAAAGAAGAGATCCCGGTCAGGGATGGCGGCGGCCAGTGTGGCAGTAGTGATACAAATGGAAAGACAAGCAATGCACAGTTCACAGGAACTGACCCACAGGAACCAGGACTGGGCTGTGGACAGGAATGTTCCTTCCTTTCTAGCTGTGGCTGACTATGCAGGAGGCTTGGCTCGAGTGTTAGCATTGTCTGTCGTCAAACGCCTCTCTCAACAAAGCTTCCCCTGACTCATTTGCAGTATGAGCAATCGGCACAGTGCTATGTGATAACCAGGCTTCCTTGGCAACTCACAGAAGTGAATGCAGAGTGTTATTTCCACCTGGCTGGGGCAGGCCTGCTAGGTGCTCGGGGAGGCAAAGGAGCAGCAGGCAGGGCTGACGTCTGCTCTGCGGCCCCTTTCAGGATCTCTGCCTCTGAGGCTAGAGAACTGTCCGGCTTCGGCTGGCCCCTCCTTCCCAGACGGGAGTGTCAGCCATGGTTTTCCTTCTGTGTGTGAACCTCCCACTCTTCATCCAGCTTCTGTTGGCTGGGGTCAGCAATGCCTGATTTTCCTTGTCAGAACAAAGACACCAGATCCCTCAACAGAGAGACCTCGACTCAAACTGTGCTCTGCTGGAAGCAGAGGTCTATTGGGTTTTTGTTTGTTTGTGCGCGTGTGTGTGTGTGTGTGTGCGTGTGCATGTGTGTGTGTGTACATGTGCACTGCATTACTCGGGTTACAAGTGGATAGAAGGTAAGCGATGGAAAGGATTGATGGGTGGCCTCCTTATGAGAAGCACAGATCCATGGGCCCACAGAAGCTGTTGCATTTGTTCCTCTGGGATGTGAGGAACCTTGATTCCAGGCAGGCACCTTCTCCATCACCCTGGCATCTTACCCCTCCTTTGAAAAAGGAAATGTCCTTGAGATCCTCTAGGATGCCCTGTGATGCTGCAGAGGTTTCAGAGCCTGGGGCAGAGGCCAGACAACATGGTTCTGCTCTTGCTTAGAGCCCTGTTAGCAGGCTGGGGCTGGTGTACTGGCCTAAATATGGGAGGACATGGGGGACTTCAGGCAGGCTGATGTGATGGGATGGGCTGCTCCTCAGAAGTAAGTAAAAAGCCAGTTCTACATAAAGAGAATGAGAGAGAGAAAGCATTCAGGGAACAAGTCCAGAACCAAGCTTGTAGAGGGAGTATGCGACAGTAGTCCTGGTGACATCTGGCCACAGAAAAGAAGGAGCCAGTGATGAAGCTGATTTGGGCAAAATGCTAATTAGCCAGCAGAGACATGGACCAGCCCTGCCTTCTCCTTTCTGCTGCCAACACCATTTTTCCAGCAACCCCCTCCCTCACCAAGTCGTCCTGGCTTTGTCTGATAGGTCATAGAGGTATAGAGCAGGCACGGTCCTTAACACGGTCCTGAAGCTGGGGCTGACCCAAGACTGGAAGGATAGAGGAAAGTGCAAGGGGGCTCAGGCTAAGGAGGCATATATGGCTCTTCCTCTGTTTCTAAGGTTGCAGGCAAAGCTAAACCCCTAAGAGTCAGCTTGGGATGGAGCAGAGCACTAACGCCCCCGAAACCAGAAATTTGCACATTTATCTTCTCTCACAGCCCGGTGGACCCTGGGATCAAGGTAGGAAGGCTTAGAAGAAGAAGCCTGCCTGCAGAGACGCTGCTTTACTCCAGCAGCCCACCTCCCTGCTCTTGCTTCTCTAAAAGGCTGACTACTACTGTGGTTAGCCACAACTATCTGGGTTCGAGTCCTTCCCATCACTTACTGTGTTCCTTTTAGCAAGTTGGCCCACTCTCCACACAAGGCTAAAGACAACACACCTCCCTCCTCCTCCTCCTCTTCCTCCTCCTTCTTCTTCTTCCTTTTAGAGACAGGGTTTCTCTGTTGTTAACTCTGGCTGTCCTGGAACTCATTCTGTAGACCATGCTGGCCTTGAACTCACAGAGATTGTCTGCCTCCGCCTCCCAAGTGCTGGGATTAAAGGCCTGTACCACCACTGCTTAGCATCTGTCTCTTAAGGATAAGATAGACTTACAGGAAGGCCAGCACTTGCCTGGCACAGATGAAGTAGGCCAACAGCTATGGAGACCAAGTTCTTGCCCTGTTCTTATGAACCCAGCTGTCACAACATGTTTGTGTAGAAGACAGTCACTACCAATGGCTCTCTCTTGTATAGGAGTCTGAGTAGGTAGTCTTCCTGTTCTTGAAGTGCCCCCTTCTTCTCCCTGCCCCAGGGCTAGGGTACACTCAACCCTACCTTATCCTGTGTTCTAATGCTAACTGCATCTCTCCTGCTTCCTCACAGACCTGCGGAGAATGACAGCTGGCTTCATGGGCATGGCGGTGGCCATCATCCTCTTCGGCTGGATCATCGGTGTGCTAGGCTGCTGCTGGGACCGAGGCCTTATGCAGTATGTGGCAGGGCTTCTCTTCCTCATGGGAGGTAAGGCTGAAAGCTGCTGGGGGGCTGGGAAGGTCCTGTTAACTGGACCTGTAGGGAAATGGTAAGAGATACAGCAGAGGGGCTTGGCCAGTATGGTTCTTTCTGCTCCCTCATCTGTTGGCTCATCAACAGTGTCTGTCCCTGTCACCTATTGTCCACTATACCATCTGTTGGGGATGTTAAAGGAAACGAGGTACAGTCCTCAGTGTCTAGAATCATGGGCACCTCAGTGCCTGAATGAAAGGGAGACACCGTGGTTACAACACTCACACAGCAGCAGATGGAGACCTCAGACTTGGAAGCATGAACCCAGGATGTGCTGGGCATTTTACACTCCTGTGCTCTGTGTTTTAGTGTTAGGCCAAGGAAGGAGGTGCTCCTTCTCCAAAGGCCCACACCCACCCTTGACTTACAGTTTAAAAGAAGGCAATGATGGGACAAGACTATATTCTTTTATTTCTGTTTCCTCTACTTAATACTGCCATGGCCATCCAGACAGCCCAGTGGCCTTTAGCAGACTGACTGTACCTAGAGAGAACTGCATAGTTACATGGGAATAGATTCTGGTCCGAGCAAAGTACATGATTCCTCACCATCTTTGTGGCGTCTTCTTTCCCTTTGGAGTTTCTTGGTTTGAGGCTCAGCCTAGAGCTCTAGTTTTAGACTGCCTGGAACAGGCATTGTGTGGGGCCTGGAAGAAAAGGAGCGTGGACAAACAGAATTAGAAATTTTTGTGGGAGGAAGAGAAAATGAGTCCCACATGCCGAAGCAGAAGTCAGTTAGGCTTTGGCGCAGTGCAGATGCTTGACTCCAGTCTCTTTTGTGCCAGTTTCTGAGCCAAAGAGGGAAAGATGGAGTGGGCTGTGGGACTCTCTATCTACAGGCCAAGTTGTGGAATAGAGAAATTTGTCCCTCCCTGTGCACAGAGGGCACAAAAAGCTCTGGTTTAGGGGAGGAAGAGGAGGAAGGCTTTGCAGGAAGGACTTGGGTTCTGAAGTTTTGCTCTGTTCTTTGAAGCACAGATATTCCATCAAACACAAATTCAGGTTTCCCATGGAGCTGTTACTTAGGGGACTCACTTGCTATTAGAGTCAGGATGTCCCCATGTCAGAGCTGCCATCCCTGGGGGCCACACATGTGGTCAAGGCAGAGGCTCAGAGAATGGGAGGGGCTTGGTGGCTCTGTGATAGAGAGTCTATATAGACAAGCCACTGTCCCCCAACACACTTATGTTTTGTGGGCTCCCCCTCTCTTCAATGAAGCAAGAATTCAAATTAGCTGATGGTTCTTATACTACATTTTACCAGTAGAGTCTCTTTTCTTCCCCTTTGTAATCTACCTTTTATGTGGACCTCCAAAAGAAAAAAAGATAAAAAGTGAAGCAGCTGTATCCTGCTTGTAGTGAGGCTGTGTCCTGTCTCTTTGGAGACACAGAACAGGCTCTGATAAAGGACTTTCCTGAAGCTAGAGAAGGGGGTCTTCCAGGAATCCCAGAGAAGCTGAGCAAACAGGCCTCAGGCTGAGCAGGAATCGAGAGCTCCTGAGGCTGGGGCTGGTTGTCTGTCATCTTTACTTCTTGCCTGGTATTTTCTGTTCCTGGGTGCCTTCTCCACTGTCCCTTCTCTAGGCAGAAACAAATCTCAGATCCTGGGACCTTTCAACTCTGAGAACTTTGCAAAGGGATTCAGTTAACTTGGAAACTAATAGTCAGAATGCTAGCTTATCTCTTCTAGCCAGGCCACATGAGTAGGTCAGACAATAAAAAGGCAAGAATTAAGTGATAATGGGCTCAACTAAAATCTGTGACTACAGTGAGGTCAGTGGGTTGCCTTACACTCACTGGAGGCCTTGGGACAAAAGGTAGGAGGACAGATACGGATGGGCAGGAGGGTGCCTGGAGCCCTGCCCTCCTATTGGGGGTCACTTGCTAGATGTTTGGAGCTCTAGGCTAGATTAGCTCCTTTCTGAAGATTGGGAGAGTAGGAGCCTTGCTTTCTTCTCCCTGGGGAATACTCAACCATCACGTTTCAGAGCTTCCTGGAAAGCTTTGAGTAAGCATTGATGATGGCCAACCAGGAACCAACCCCACAGTGTTTGCAGGGTGCTCTCCATGTGCAAATGGAGCCATGGTCCAGAGAGACAGATAAACCCTGGAGTCCTTTCATCTCCCACCTTGTACGGTCCAGGGAACACAGACACATAGACAGAAACACACAAACACACGAACACACATGCACACACATACACACATGCATGTACACACTCTCACCTTGGCCTTTATGAATCATTTTCTAAGCCTTGTGCAACAGGTGTAAGACAGTGCCAATAGGCCTCAGTAGCTGCAAGGCCTACCTAAGCCCTGACTACTGAGAGGTACACACAAATCTACTTTTTTGGATACATGACATATTTTTAAAATGACGAATCCATATTTTCTGGTAAAGTTCTAGTGTGACACCAGATCCTCCAACAATCATTTCTTGATGGTTAGGGTACAGTCCAGGCTAGAAAGAGTTTAATTCACTGACAGGTCACAAACCCATTTCTTCCCCTGAAGTTATTATTATTTTTTATCTTTGTTCCTGGGTAAAGCAATATACTCCTGAATGAGGCTGGAGTGGGAAGGGAAGTGGTATCCATACACTTTTGGGTACCATCCAGCCCTGAACTAACAGAGGGTGTTAAGAACAAAGCCATTAACTGCAGATTTCTTCAATGGTGGTGTTTTCCTTTTTGGAAGTTCTGGCATATTCTTCTTTCTCAAGCTAGCATCCCTTTGCACTGGGAGAGACAAAGCTCTGGGAGTTCAGCAGCCCACGGCAATTGCCATGTGCTGACTCGTGAACTTGGCCTTGCTAAAAATCTATGCATTGGGGAGGAGATGGCTTAAAATCGGAAACTGGATTCCTGGCCCTGTCCAGTTGTGTTAGCTAAACTGAGGGCCCAGACATGAACCCAGAAGAAATGCTTTGCCATATAGAACCCTACATGTCAGAGATATAGCATGAACCTGTCCTAGATCCTGAAAAGTCTCTGTTCTCCAGAGGTTGATTTCCTATGGATGACATAGAACTTAGGGAGTAGACCAGCTGTCCTAGCCACTTCCAAGACACAACAGAGCCATCAGTCATGCAGCTGTGAGTAGGGTTAACAGGTAGAAAGGGAAGATTCGGCAAGAAAGAAAGGGGCACATTTGGGCTGGGGAGATAGCTCAGTCAGTAAAGCGCTTGCTTTCCAAGTATGATGACCACGTTCAGTCCTCAGAACCCATGTAAGGAGGCTAGGTGTGATGGTGGGTGTTTGTTATCCCAGCACCAGGAAGGCAGAGACAAGTGAATCCCTGGGGTTCACTGGCCAGTTAGCCTAGCCTGGCCAGCAAGCTCTAGGCCAATGAGAGACCTGTCTCAAAAAGCAAGGTAGACAGCTCCTGACAGATGACACCCAAGGTTGTACTCTGGCCTCTACATATACACATATATGCACCTAAACACACATACATGAGCACAACATATGCTAACCTGGGCACACATGCACATTGTACCTACACACACAAACATACAACACATTTTTTTTTTTTTTGGTTTTTCAAGACAGGGTTTCTCTGTTGTAACCCTGGCTGTCCTAGAATTCACTCTGAAGACCAGGCTGGCCTCGAACTCACAGAGATCCTCCTGCCTCTGCCTCCCAAGTGCTGGGACTAAAGGTGTGTGCCACCACCCCCTGGCTAACACACACATTTTTTTTTAGATGGAGAAGAATATTAGAAATCAAGAGTCCAACAGTTGAATTACTGGTAGCTCTAAGTGACGTGATTCTTTGAACACACTAGGAATGTTCTACATTTTAATAACTTTAAATATTCAACTTCTTGCCTAGATATGTGATGTTTTAAGGCTGTATATATATATATATATTCAGAACCAAAATAAAAGCTAAAGAATTCTCTTTACATCCTCTTCTCTATTTCAATAGGAAGATGGCCTACACTGGGTATTTCTCTGGTCCATAGCTGACTATTTCTGAGTTAAAGAGAGGATACCTCACACATTGTGCAAAAATCACCAACAAACTGTTACATGGATGTTCAAGCCAAAGGAAACTATTAATTAAGCAGGGCAGCACTGTCTGCCCAGGAGGCTGGGGGGTGGTGGGTGGGATCCAGTTTTCCTTTTGGCAGCACCTACAGAGATTAGCCCAGTCTGGTACAACACCATGTGGGTGCAAGCAACCATCATAATGAGTCATCAGGGATGTTCAGAGGCCTGGGAACAGGATAACACAGTGACAGGCCACGTTGCACAGGAGCGCACTTCTACCCTGCTCACTTGTGGCTCCATCCCTGGAAGTTTCTCAGGCACACAGGTTAACACGATGAGTTGGAATCCCGAATCCTTGCATATAGTATCAAGAGCCTCCCCACAGTCGTTCCGTTAGTGCCGGAAGCCTTTGGTCCTCTCTTCTCCTAGCCAGGGCTAAGGCGTCACCACCTTTTATTTAGATGAACGCTGAAGTCCCTAGCTGGCCACCCTGACTCCCCTCTGGCCACTTATGATCAGTTCCGAACAGAGCAGTTAGCATGAATCTTTCATTTATTTTTTTTTAATTTTTTATTACATTTTAGTGTGTGTGTATGTGTGTGTGTGTGTGTGTGTGTGTGTGTGTGTGGGCGCATGTGCTATGGAACACATGTAGAAGTCAGATGACAACCTGCAGAGTTGATTCTCTTCATCACCATGTGGATCCCAGGGATCGGACTCAGATTGTCAGGTTTGGTGGCAAGTGTCTTTGCCCACTGAGTCATCTCGCCAAGCCAGCATAAATCATTTAAACTACGAACCAGATGTGTCACTCACCTCCTGTCAGTAGTAGTCTAATGATTGGAGTTGAACTTAAAATCAAACCCAAATTCCTCACTTTTTAAAACAGTCTTACATTTGGCTGACCTTGCCTCTCTTAGCTCCCTTTCTGTTTTTTTCCTGGACACTCATGCTGTTCCATGCATGCTTGGTACCTTTCTATTCCAACACCTAAAGAGGTCACTTCAAGCCCTGGAGCTGGCTGATGTCTTTTACCATAGCAACAACTCATGGATGCCTCTTACTTCAAGGTTCCCCATCAGAGTCCCCTTGACCAGCAAATCAGTGAACACACCAGGCACACTTTACAGTTTGATTAAATTCCTATTGTGTGCCTCTTCTTGCCTAGATATATGTTGTTTTGGGTTTTGTTGCTATTTTTTTTAGCGGCTTTAAACAATAAACATTTATTATCTCATAGGTTTCTGGAGTAAGACCTCCAGGTGCAGCTTAACTGGGCTCTCAGTGGAGGATCTTACTAAACTGTGCTCAGATTTGTGGTTGGGTTTTCCTCTGAGGCTTAAGATCCTTCCCAGCATCACAGTTTTGATGATGGAATTCCTCTCCTTGAAAATGTAGAGCTCCCTGGAAACTTGCTTGTTCAAAGCCACCAAGAGAGGCTCTCTGACTCCCAGACCTTCTTTTTGGCCTTTTGATAACACTTAATTTTGGGGAACACATTTAGATTTAAGGAAAATTTGAGAGCAGATGTAATGGCTCAACGGGTAAAGATGTATGCTGCAAAGACTGGTGACCTGAGTTCAAATCCTGGGACCTCAGGGTGGAAAAAGAGTACTAATCCCCTCAGATGATCCTCTGACTTCCACGTATGTGCTGTGACAGGCAACGCACACACACAAGCATACTACATTAATTTTTTAAAATTGATCAAGTGGTGCAAAGAGTTAAGGTACCACATTCGGCCCATGCACCCAGTCTCTCTTTTTGTTGGTCTGCTTACATTGTTGCTGCACATCAGCTACAATGATGAATACGTATTGGTGCACTATTATTAGCTAAAGCTCACAGCTCATTCAGATCCCCTTAGGTTTATCAGATGTCCTTCTATGTCCCAGGATCCCTTCCCTGGCGCCAAGATGCATTTAATGCTGCTGTTTCTCTGAGCTTCTCTTGGCTGTGGCACCCCCATAAGCCTTCCTTGTTTTAGATGACCCTGGCAGTTTTGTTGTATTAGCAAGGCATGTTATAAGTCCCTTGTGTTGGGACTTGCATGCTTTTTTTTTTCCATTATTAAACTTAATTATGGTTTGGAGGAGGGCGATCACAGAGGTAAAATACAAGTTATATCTTTTCAACATGACTCATACTTCTGTCAATGTTGCTCTGATCACTTGGAGTAATAGGTAGTGTTTGTAGTATTTCTCCACTGCAGAATTCTATACTCTATCCCTTTGAAGTCAGTCATTGTGTGGAGCCACCCAGGAGGAATGAGGATCAACGAGGGAATGCTAGATGAAGACAGTCCTGTAGGGTAGAGCAACCACAGAAGGATTTTGAAGTTATCCTAGATGGAGTATTTGTCTCTTGCTCGCCACGTTTAATTCGCCCAGTCACTTACTTGTATTGGTGTGGAATCAGAGGTGTCAGTTTGGTCATTTGGATTATAGTCTACTGCTGCTCTTCTTGGCCCCTCCAGTTCCGCCAGCGTTGGCATTTGAGAAGTCTTCTAATTGGCTCTTGTGCCCTCTGACACACCCCATCGTGTGGGGTTTGGTTTCCGTTGTCGCATGTCTTATTGGTTCCTTGTTTTCACACTCACTTTTGAACACCACGAGGTGCTCTAGGTCATCTTGTGTGTTTCCTGCTCCCACCCTGCACCGTTGCTCCAGCAAGCTGTTTCTTTTTATTAGATAATGCCAATAGAAACCAAGATCTGGGGACTAGGTGTCTGGAATGGATTCCTAAAACTCAGTCTTTGCTCATCATTTCTCTCCCCTCACTGATGTACGTAAGCTGCACAGACATCAGTTCAGAACCTAGCCTGCCTTAGTGACAGAACGCCTCCACTAAGCTATCTCGTGGGCCACAAGCCTGCCTGCGGCTTGTTAGATAGCTGCCGAGTGACTATGTTAGGAAAGTAAATTGTATGGAAGGAACAGAAAGTGTTTTGGTCTTGCTCAGCATTCTTCTAGAAAGCACCCTGCCTTATCTCTAGTCTCTAATGTAATGATACTCCCTTTCACAGAACTCTTCTCTGAGCAGTGTTAGAATCTATCTTCTCCTGTTTCAAAACATCTTCAATTCCTTCAGGAAGCCGAATAGAGTGCTGTCTGAATTCATGGACTTTCCTGACCTTCTCCTGGACTCCTGGAACCTTAGAAATGGGAAGGACTTTAGACATCGCCCAGTCACTCTGTGGTTTAGATAAGAGCAGCTGTGTCATAGTACCCTAGATCACCCAGCTAGTAGCTGGCAGAAATGAGTCTTAAGCCTGGCCCAGGACGCTGGCCTCTATTCTTGCAGCCCAAACTGCTGCTGCTGGCCTGGGTGTCTGTGGCTGAGCATCCCTGTGTCTCACTGAATTCCAGTTCTGTGCTTTTCAGCAAGTGCCAGTGTTTCCATGATTTTTCTTTATGCCTTCTGCACCCCTCACAATGCTTTCTCTTTCCTCTCTCCCTCCTTCTCAAATCATGCAGGAGGCATATGGAGGAGATGGTGGCTAGAATTGAGGGCATGGATGGTAATGGGGGAAAGGAAACCACTAAAAGTTCTTTTCATACCATCTGTGATCATTGTGACCTTTTCTGCCTTGCCATTCCATCAGGGGGATGGAGAGAATGTCCTGAAGAAGCTCAAGCTATCAGCTTAGAATGGTTTCTGTGGTGTGTAGACCGATGATGCCACGTGTTTGGCATAGGTAGCCAGCTATGCATTGAGCCCCCAGACACTCGATATCCCTCCTCTGGAAGATTAAGATGTTGCTTAAGGGCAGAAATTTTGAAAACACGTGAGCCTGGCATGATGATCAAAGGCATAAGGTATTTGTCTTGAGCACTGTTTCCTTCAGGCCCTAAAGTGATTTTAGGATTCCTATAAAAATGCAAGTTTTCCCATCAGCTCTCCCTGCCAGCCTCTCCCCATTGCCAGTGCCTCATGCTGGTCTGCCTGGAAGCAGGACTAGGTGTCTATAAGGTCAAGAGATAGTAAGTCTTAAACTTCATGCCCCCAGGTCATGACTTCAAAACTCATTGGTCAGAGAGGGGAGATATAAAGCAGAGGACCAGGTAAATTAGATATTCCAGGAAGAGAGAATAAATCCAATAAGCCAATGACTTGGCAATATGCAAGGCTTATAATAAATGGTAGCTGTTACTATGATGTATACACCTTAAGCAAAGTCTATTATAATAGGCAGAGAGGTGCCCAGGGTCTATCACAGCCAATCAGAAGTTCAATGTGAGCTTTCACTAGGACATTACAAGTCTTCCCTAGACATTTTTTGCCTTACAGTCTTTAAAAATCTTAAGCAGATATTTACAAGCTAGTTCACATCCAGAATGTTTCTTGCCCCTTGCATGGTACACACCTGAATATTTATTAGCATTTGATAATTATATTCAAAACTTATCCTTGAAGGGTATATTTTGACAGTAAATGTCATTTAACGGAGGAGACATGTTGTCAGGAAGATTGGGAAATAACCTCCAGATTTATTTTGCATAGAGCCTGTAGCCAGGGTGGACCATTTCAGCAATCAAAAATTCAGGAAAACTTCAGACCCCAAGGGGTTGTAACATTGTCACCAATGCTGCCACCCCGTTGTAAATACTGGCCTCAGAACAGTGCAGTAAGCATCCCTGGCGTTGCAAACTGTGGTCTATGATGGTTGTATCAGGAGACTCTATAACCTGCTTATTAAATACTCAAGAATGCAACACTACCACATCCTGTTTAAAACCAGGGGATGCTTTATTATTCCAGGATAAAGATGCTGAAACAGAACAGGGAAGGGCTGGGAAGGGAGGTGGTTGGTGGAGGCATCGGAAAGTCAGTATGGGAGCTTAACCCTTGCCTCTTTGATGACCCCAGACACACTTGCTCATAGGCGCCACCTACTATATTCTGCTTCCTAACTGGGGACTCAGATTCCTTGCTCAGGAAGCAGAGTCACCCAGTGAAAAGAGATAATTATGGGTTTTTCACAAAGATCTAATCTAGGACCAAAGGAGTAGTGGACTAGCCACGTGACATTGGAATGCTCCTTATCTGCCTTTCATGATTTGCTTCAATTTCCTCATCTATTAAAAAGAGCTAATAATAGTTCTCAATTCAAGCATAGCTGTGAGAATTACAGAGTTAACTCATCTGTAGGATGTACAATGGTGGGCATCATTCTCATAATTTTTTATATTATTTTAGCCCTGAGATATTTCTTTTAAAATTCATTTTAATTATTTTTATGTGTATAGTTGTTTTGTCTGCATGTATGTCTACGTACCACACATGTGCAGTACTCACAGAGACCAGAAGAGGGCATCAGATCCTCTGGAATAGAAATTACAGATGGTTGTGAGCTGCTCTGGTGGGTGCTAGGAACTGAACCCCTTGGGTCTACTGGAAGGGTAGCCATGCTCTTAACTGTGGATACATCTCTCCAGCCCTTAAGATATTTCTTTTTTGAAATAACTACGTTCGGTGATACTCATCCCCCTCCTCCCTGAGTGGCTTTGTCATCACTACCAATACCACCAACACACCCCATTGAATGTGCTGTGGAGATAGGAAAAAAATTAATCTTCATACAGATAGTCCCTCTTAGTTTAATCACTACCCTAGTCCCCCATTTCTTCATTCAATAAATATTGAGTTCCTCCTATGTGCCACACACCACTTACATGGGATATAGCAGAGAAGCAGGAAAAGTCCACGAAGCTTACATTCTAGTTGGAAAGACAGAAGATAACAAATGCCATAATTATATGAAACATTTTAGATGGTGATAACTGTGGAGGAAAATAAGAACAAGGAGGAGAGAGAGTGGAGGGGCATTGTAGATGAGAGAGAAGATGTAAGACCTTTCAACAATGGCGGGCTTGGGGCAGGATCCTGAATGAAGGGCAGTAGTAGGCTATAAGAAGGCATGGGAAGCTGGGTGGTGGTGATGCACCCCTTTAATCCTACCACTCAGGAAGCAGAGGCAGGTAGATCTCTGTGAGTTCAAGGCCAGCTTGGCCTACAGAGTGAATTCCAGGACAGCCAGAGTTATGGCAGAGAAACCCTGTGTCGAAGGAGGAGGAGGAGGAGGAGGAGGAGGAGGAGGAGGAGAAGGAGAAGACATGTCCACAAGTTGTTTGGTTCTCTCCAGCATTGTCCAGAGAATTCAAATATCCTGTATCTAGAATAGACGTTTTATGTTACAGAGCCTCTAGGAGACCTTCCAAAACCGTATCTGTTCTCTATCTTGCTTGAAGCTCCCTTTTCAATAGCACAGGCAAAATCTGCTGTCATGATGACTGAATAAGCACAAAACTATGTGAGCTCTTTCCCTGTGTCCCGAGATGATCCCCAAATGTTGGAAAGGCAGCCCATCAAAAAGAGAAAGCTGATTTGATTGCTTATGTAATAAGGGAGAATACTACCACACACACTTTGGTTGTATCTCAGAAGAAGCACACTCAAAATGTATTACAGTGGCCGGAGTCTTATACTGAGGAAACTTTCCAATGTGGTAACTGACTACATGAGCATAATGTCTCCAAGACTGAGTAATAATAATATACGCCAGGACTGAAGTGTACAGCAAGATGAGGGTATGGAGGTGAAGGATTCAGAGAGTCTTAGGGTCTACCCCATCTGTGGAGGCTTTGGATGGAACGCTTCATGGGTCTTCGGGAAATTCCTTTAATGAAGAATCAAAGCATTTCTTTGGGCAGGATAGTCCCACGTATGGGATAGCAACATCACATTTATGAAGATGGTGAGGCCTGGTCTTGTTCTCAGTATCCAGAATGGGGGGGGGGGATAGACGATTTTGTTCTTACACAGCCTGGTGCCTTCCCAGTTGGACTGCCTGTACCAGCACAGACATATTGTTGAATCAGTATGGTCCAGACTGGGACCAAGATACTCTAAGACTGCATCTCCCAGCACCAGCAAGACTCTGAGTTTCCAGGCATAGAAGTAACAGGACTGCATTGAATCTTGGTCCAGTTCTACACAACGAACTTCCCATAGTCAGGAGCATGGAATATGGAGGACAGGCATGAGCAGAGAGAGGCAGGGCAGTGGGAAGACCCTCTCCAGTCATGGGTGGGTGTTGAGAAGGAACAGGTTGCTCCATCCCCTCTTGGTTGGAGCAGAAAGCCCCAGAATGTGGTAGAGATGCCACAGTGACAAGTTACCATGGAAACATAGGAAATGTCTAAAGCAAACTTCAAAAGACTCCCTTCCTGTGGCTCATCTGGCTTGTTCCTATAGAGATGGGCAAGTTTCAAGGCAAGGGAACTTGTCACCCAAGCTCTAGTCCTTAAAACAAATCATAAATCAAAGAAAAAAAGCAAGATGGTTTCTGAGGTAAACGGAGACCTACTAGGCTTAGAAGCTGCCCCAAGGAAGCAATGATGAGGGAGGAACAGGTGTAAAATGAGGAGGTTGTGCTCTCTCCTGTCCCCTGGGAATGGAAGTGTTGAAAGGAAGAGCAGATACGACAGTGAAGAAATTAAAGACAGTGAGAAGAGGCCCAGAGCAGCCAGGCTGGGTCCTCTATCCTCTTGTGGCTCCTCGTCATCCCTGTACTAAGTGACTGAGAAGCACTGTCTGCACTGAAGCCTGAACGATGTACCAGACATCAGACCAACCAGATTCCCCATAGCTAAAGCACACCGCCTCTGGGCAGGTAGAGAGTTCAGATAGGGTGTAGGGCCTCGTGCTCCCTCGAGCTACTGGAAATTTAGAGAACTGGCTGAAACTAGAGAACTTGGGTGTAAGACCCAAAGGCAGCCTGCGCATTGGATAGCTAGGTACTCCTTGGGCCCAGAGCTACATCTGCACCTCACTGTGGATAAAGCAGGTGAATCCTGGCAAACCCAATCTGTTTAGTGCTTCATACTGTGCCAGGCCCTAGGGCACAGTGGCCTTGGAGAGATTCTAAGAGCGTGGCCTTGGAAGTTCCAGTGGATTCTGCTCTGGTGGACAGACATCTTCATCCTGGCAGAATTTGGATAGCTGGGATAGGTGGGCTATTGGTTGTATTTTATCATCATGTCAAAAATAATAAGAAAATGAGTGTCTGCAAGGCTGATGTGCTTTGCTGACACTGGGGAGACCACCCCACATCTAAGATACTTTCCTAGCGTTAGAGCATGCTTATACCTCATATCCTAATTTGGGGGCTTGGAAATGGCATGTACCTTATCTACAGACACTAGCAAAGGGCAAGGGTATCCACGTGTGGGTATGCGAAGGCAAGTCTCCCTACTTCAGTAACCATTTGAAGCCACTCGATGCTCATTATTCATCCAATAGACAACCAGCCATTAAATACTTCCTAAGTTCTGCACACTGGGGAGGATGAAACTCTTCCTAGCGTTGGCGTCGCTTCCGGTCTTAGAGAGGAATTGACACCTAGATCACTTAGTGTGAAAAACGAGCTGTTTCCCTTTTTGTTGCCAATACCTTTAAAAACACACTTTGAAGAAAAAGAGGATGACGGTGGTGGTGGTGCCGATAGTGATGATGGTAGGTCAGTGGTTCTCAACCTTTCTAACACTTCGGCCCTTTACTACCTCATGCTATGGTGACCCCCCCCAACCATAAAATTATTTTTGTTGCTATTTCGTAACTGTAATTTTGCTACTGTTACAACTCGTAATGTAAATATCTAATATGCAGATAGTCTTAGGTGACCCCTGTCAAAGGGTCATTTAACCCCCTAAAACAGGTCACAACCCTCAGGTTGAGAACCACTGTGCTAAGTTATTCTAGTTTCCTGAAAAAGTGCTGATCACCTGGAAAGGGTGGAGAGAGGTCATATGTGACCTGGGGTCTTAGGGTTACTGTTGCTGTGATGAAACGCCATGACCAAAGCAGCTTGGAGAGGAAAGGGTTTATTTGGCTTCTGCTTCCATATTACTGTTCATCATTGAAAGAAATCAGAACAGGAACTCAAGCAGGGCAGGAACCTGGAGGCAGCAGCTGATGCAGAGGCCATGGAGGGGTGCTGCTTACTGGCCTGTTCCCAGTGGTTTGTTCAGCCTGCTTTCTTATAGAACCCAGGACCACCAGCCCAAGCATGACACCACGCACATCGGGCTGGGCCCCTCCCCATCAATCACTATTTAATAACATGCCCTGCCAGCTTGCCTACAGCCTGATCTTATGGAGACATGTTTTCAATTGAGACTCCCTCCTCTCCAATGACCTAGCTTGTGTCAAATTGACATAAAGCTATCCAGCACACCTGGACAACATTTTACAGTTTGCAGAACTTTAAAGGCAAGGCAGGGTCTCATTTAAACTTCAGTCTCATTCAGGAGGCACAGAGGGAAAAGGGAAGCAGGGCGACTGCACTGAGTCAAAGGAGATACCGTTCAGAGTCCAGGCATCTCAGAGTTAGACATCATTTCCTCTCTTCTCCCCAGCAGCCCTTAAGCATTACCACACTCATTCTGAAGATCATCCCAGAGAGTCCTCAGACCAGCTTAGAATTGTGTGCAGTCAAGTAAATGACAGAGCCTTTTAATGTCTTCAATACTATTTGGTCTTCTTCCTTCCGTGTTCCTAGCTATAATAGGAGAAAAGGAAAGGTATTGGGGGAGGGCACCTGGGGTGAGGAAATAGATCTGGAAATGTAACCAGACACTAAAGAATATCTGACATCCATCCACCAGACTCACCAGCCAGAAGCAGGATGCTGTCTTCTGGTGGGACAGAAGAGTCCCTTCTACACTGGAGTGTCACCAGTAATATAAAGTGGAGGTGCAGAGACGGTCTCCTGGGGTGAGACTCCGAATTGAAACTCTGTAACTTAGTCAGTCTTATCCTTCACACAACTGTCTTCCCACCTTGTTATGTGCTTGCAGGGTTGCTGTGAGAATTAAATGCTTTGATGTGTGAAACGCTTATAACCTGCCCGACAGGTACCTAGTGAGCCCTTCAGGCCTTGGTGTGGAAGTGCTCACTTGGTCACTAACTCAAATCTCTGCTGTTCCTGACACTTGCTAAAAGAGCTCTACCCAAAGGCACCGGTTCCTGGAGCTGTGGTTCGAACTCAAACTAACTTCACTCTGAAGCCTGAGGGTTTTATTATCACACAGTATTGTCCTTCAAATAGTAGTTAGCTTACTATTTATGATCCTCAAATAAATTTGTAACATGATAGAGTAGGAGACGAACCTGGTGTGGGCCAAGGCCTGCGTTCTTAGGGTGGCAGAAGAGGAAGCGGCTGCACCTGCATCTCAGAGAGACGGGAAAATGAGACTAGCTTAGGGCTCCATCTTCTCACACACTCTGAAACAAAAGACAATGTTTGGGGCTCTTGAGGAAAAAGTATAACCCCCCTTATAACTTCTGCAGTTCTGCTACCCAGTGTCTCTCGTAGAGTCCTGACTCCACTTCTAGCAGTCAGAGGCACTGCTCTCCCAGAGATGCATCTCAAGACACCTCCTCCTGGCCTCCTGAGTGTTTTCTGTCACCATCATCCCTGAAACTTTTGTCCTCTGTGACAACATTCAGAGATTTTCCCCATTTCTGTGCCTTTTTTATTGTCTTGGCCCTTTGCTCAAATTTCAAACGTGGGCTTTTGACTTTCTTTTACTCTACAAACATTCCCAATGCACGCAAACACATATACACACAATACATTCACATAAAGTATACACACACAATACACGCACATACAACACACATACACATGCTACACACACCCAAAATACTCCCACACACACGCACAGACTTGTGCAGGTAAGTCTGGTCCATGTGTATGGAGCAATCTTCTTAGCACAGACCTCGTGTATCGCATCACACTTGTTCCTTCCCTTCTGGAGTCCCAGGCACGCCTGCGATTAGACTTGTCTTTTCTCTGTACACATTATACTCGTGCGTTATGGTTTTTAAACACATGAAAACACTTCACTTACTGTGGGTTCCTGGTACGTATGACCTCCCATTCTTTCCTTTCCCCTGAGGAAATCGCCCCTCCTTTGACATCTGAAGACTCAGGCTGTCCCTCATGTCATTCTTCATGGCTCCATTTCCCCATTGCCCTTCCATCAATTGTCAACATCTGCCAACGTTTTAATCCCGATGCTCTTCGCGGCCCATTCGTTTGCCTCACTCCTGGAGCTCCATCTGGGATGTTATGGAAACTGCAGTATTTTGGGAGTCATTTAGCCCTGGGTAGAAATCTCTACCCCTACCCCCCAGTTGCTTGCCAATCTCTGAGCCTGCATTTCCCGTCTGTGAAAATTGAGGTAGCGCTGCCAACCCTGTTCGGATTATTGCAAAGATGAAATGAGATAATATATTGCAAAAGCATCTAGCCCCCAAACAAGAATTTCCTAAGTGCTCATTTCCCTACTCTGCACTGAATTCATCCTTTACAACGTACGATTTTCCTAAAATATGCTAATTACATAGCATTTCTTGATGAAAAATATTCTGTGGCTCCCTCGTGTCTATAGAATAAAATTCGGTGTCCCCAGCCTGGAGTTCTTGCCAGGAACAACCCTGTGTCGTGTACCTCCAGCCGCGTGTCCTGCATCACACGCAGACCCACGACGTAGCGCTGCCTGATCTGGGCTTCCCCGCTCTGCATGTTGAAGTCCAGCTTTGCTCCATGCTTGGTCAGCATCTTTTGGAAACTCTTCGGCCTGAGCTCAGAGCTTGGGTGGCACTGACCTCACTGTGAGTACCCGAGAGCACCGCTTTCTAGTCATTTCCTGCCGCGCCGGAGTGAACCCCTGTGAAGTGGCAGGGTGCCCCGTCAGTGCTGGCTGCTCCAGTTGTCATTTTGTCATCTTCGTTTGAAGCTGTGCTGTGGTTTTGGGCAGATTTGATTTGGGTTCTTTCTACTAAAAACGACATGAGTCAAAGTCAGTCATTTCTTCTAACAGTTTTTTGTAAACATTTGAACACTATTGTGTCTATATTTTCTATGATTTTACAACTGAATTCAACTCAGTCACTATAAATCAGGGGCCTACTTGTATGTTAGGCACCGTGCCCTGTCCTTAAAGGACACCCAGGCAGACTGTAGAGGCAGACAGGTTCTCAGACGAAGAGAGCAACAGGTGGTTAATGCCATAACAGAGGATTGTGATGACATCAGGGGAGACTCACGGGGAGCTAGTGTGGAGGTCAAGGCTGGGATCCAGGAAACACGCCCATCCTTACACCCCGTAGGCTTTCCACATCTAGTCAATGAAGCAGCTCTTGGGCCCAGACTTGGAGACCTTCCAGAAATAGCAGCCCAGGTCTTTATCCAGTCCAGTGTAGGATTTCATGTGTTATTAATACATTTCTGTTTTGATATACCATGGTGTAACTAAACTCTGTGGTGAATGAAGTAAAAATTCCCTTTTACCTAAAAAAAATAGTATGTAAGGAGCTTTATATAAAACTAAAGTGTGAGCCTATATGATTTTTGACTCCCACACTTCCCCATGTGGACCCTGAAAAGCAAGGATGCCAAGGCTGTGTCCTTCCACTGCCACCCTGGCAGAGCCCAGCTGCTTCTCCTCAGAGATGCCACCATGCTCTCAGTTCTAATTGACTTAAAAATAACAGGGAATTAGTTATAATGCTCTCTGTGCCTCAGCTTTTAACATAAGCAGTTAAGCTCCATGAAAATCACATTTCCCAGAAGCCTCTGGGATACAGCTTCTTATGGCTCCTGACTTAGCATGGCTCAGAGCATTGCTGGGGTGGCACTCTCTTCTCAGCCTTCTCATTGGAGACATGTGACTTGGAACCTTCTCTGCCTGCCTGCCTCAGGAGGATGCACATTAAAAGTCTGTGTCTTTTCAAGGCTCTCCTTCCCACAGAGGAAAAGATGACTGCCTTCCTTAAGTAGAGAGCTTGACTTCCTTAAGGAGAGACCCAGACACAGGTCTCCTCCCCTACTCCGCTCCTCAGTAGCATAGATTACCTTGAAGGCTATTTTGCTTTCTTTTTCTGGTCTGATGGTATGACTCAACAGTTCTGGGTGGTACCTGCCCTGTAGATCCGAATGTTCCCTCAGACAAATCATTCTGAAATGGAAGCATTGGGAGAGGCATTAGTGAGCCTGGCTGTGGCCAGGCTCACACACGCCACAGCTGTCCACCAGCCTTTTCAATGATAAGGCTAGCACAGTGCTCCAGCTCCTGGCTCCGGGCTCCCAGCCCACCCCCCCTTCTATGGCTTCTCCTCTCATTACAATTTGAAGCTAGAGCAGGGACAAGGCAGAGGAGCGAATACACAGATATCATCCCTCAGAGCCTTGAGAGGAACAGAGAGAAAGGAGGCTTGCTAGAAGAGGCCCATTCCCAGCTAGCAGGGCTGGGGGAGGTAACCCCTTCTGGGTGCTGAGGTGTTCTGAGCTTTCGTGGGCTCTCTTCTGGCCACCCATTTCTTCTGCCCACTGGATTTAGTTCCTGGCCTACAGAGAAGCTGCAATGAAAGTTCATTTACTTTCTTAAGTTCTGTACCTCCCGGAAATCCTGCTTCCTCCGAGTGGGCGTCGTCATCCCACCTGACACAGGCAGCAAGGGAAGCTAAGAGCAGTTGTGGAGGATTCCTTAGTTATGTGGAGAAGCTGGTACACATTTTATTAATTAGACACCAGGTCTAAAGGATACCCTGAACCTCTTTGGACCATGCGTGATCAAGGTGAGGCTTATTCTCCTGCTGTCACCAGCTAGTTGACACATTTTATTTAAACATCACTGGGGATGTATGTATACTATCAGGGAAAAAGGTTTTCTGCTAACATTGATTTCACTCCCTCTGAGCAAGCGGAGCACATAAACACAAAGTAGCCACAGTGAGAGACTGCATAGCGAGCAGCTGAAGCATGGGTTTGGATCCTAGCCCTACTACCTTCAGCTATGTAACCTCAGGCGATTTATGGAACCTCTCTGTGCCTCAGTTTCCTCATCTAAATCTCATAAAGTTTCTTGGAGAATTTAAAAGCCTTGTATTTCTAAAACACACGAAATAATGCTTCTCAAATATGATATGTATGCGTGTGTATATGTATGTATGTATGTAAATATACAAATATAAACATTTTATCCGCAAACAGGTATGTTTATATTCAGTAACTTACAATGAGGATGTAAAACAGAAACCACTTGAATATAGATTTCCTCGCAAAGCAAGGCCAAGGCCAACATGTGTGCCGGGCAGATGGAAACACAAACCAAGCCAGGTGGCAGGCTTGGCTGGTCTTCTGGCCACCACCCCAGCTTCTTCCTGTACTGATTAACATGGCACTGGTTTAGATCAGGTAGGACTAAAGCCAGAGAGATTTCTTTCAGGAGCCAATTTCTTCCAGACACTTAAACAGCTGGGCTCTATCCCTCCATGTTTCAAATCAGGGTAATTTAGAGCTGAGCCTCATGTGCACATTGATGCCAAATAATGACATCTACCTGATCTTCTCCATCACCCCTTCAGGACATGTCGGGGGTGAGAAGGGTCATCTCTCCAGGAAGTTCATGTTCCACAGAATTAGCGACAGCCAGTCCTAGGACAAGTCAGAGACTAGCCCCCTCCTTAGCCCAGCACCTAGAGTTGTAGGGTCACCTCTATAGAAAGGCCTTAAGATTTGGTCCTTCCCATGTGGGCAAGGGTATCATAGCCCAGAGAGGTGAAGTGACCTCATTTTATGAGACGAGATGGAGCCAGCACCCAGGTTTTCTGGTTCTTAATGGAGGATTCACTCCACTAACCCAAACTCCTATGTGCTGTAGCTATCCTATTGGGAAGCTGGTGCAGGTTGACTTTGCATACTCCTGGACCAGGAGAGTCATACAATTATCAAACATGACACGTCTGTAGTGACATTGCTGCATGTACTTGGCTTCATGCCAGCCCCCCTGGGGTACAATGTGGCTTTTTCCACAAAAGTCGTGCATGATACTTAAGAAGACGAAGAAGCAAGCAGGGGGTTGCAGGGACATGAAAGGTCATTTTCAAGCATTGTTCTCCTCAAGAAACCCAGGCAAGATTGACTTCCGCCCTGAGATGCCCAGTTAGCTTCAGGGACCACTGTCATCAGAAAGAGACTTAGGAGAAGCCGGGCAGGAAGACTGCATGCTCTAAGTGGCTCTCCTCTTGGAAGCTTAGGAATCACAGTTTGAGAATGTTCCTTTCTGCACAGCTGTAGCTGCCACTCTGTTCAGCTGAGAAGCCAGTTGGATCCCACTAATTCTCAGCTCTAAACCAAGGCCCAGATGGATAAGAAGCTGCAAAGATTCACATGGAAGAATACGTGGTGCTACACTCTTAATCCGTTTCCTTTCCAAAACTCTTCTCCCCACTCTGTGAATGCTCATACCAGCTCTTCCTTCACAAGGCATGAAATGTCCAAGGTCAGGCAGGCAGAGTGGGTGGGCCCATGGTTGCTGCATCTGTAGAACTTGTGTTTTCAAATGAATGTGGTGGAAGAAAACGGAATAGATGGTTCTCAGCTCCTTCTGCAGTCAAATAGTTTAAGGCTGGATGCCAAAACCAAATGTTTGTCATATTCCTGAGATCTTAAGATTAAATAATTTAATTCAACATAGGATTGCTTCATGAATATAAAATTAATTCACTGTATATATTAATACATTAATTATTGACATATTGCATATTAATATGGTCATTAAATATATACTTGTACATATATATATGTATACACATTTATATATAAAATCTCACACCAACCCCAAGAAATACAGAAGTCATCATAACTGGGGCTAGACTTCAATGACTGTTTCTGAATTCATCACTGAGAGCACAGAATGGCTTTCTAATGAGAAAGAGCAGTAGTGGTATTTTAGCCAAAAGAAAAAAAAAAAAAAAGGAGAATGCGCTATATAGATTAAAAATAATGAAATTCAGCCTTCGTTATCATTTAATAAGTAAGTATGGGTAACCATTAAGGCTACCTCAGTATTGCAGAGGAACCCAGGGTCAGATGGTCTGTGGCAACACTTCTACAAGCCCCACCTTACATGTTTATTCCAAGGCTCTATGTAGTCCCGAGAACCTTGAAACGGCACCCATACTCCTCAGTGGAAGCGTGCTAAATTTGGCACATACAATGAAAGCCACTTTCTAGTTCATATTTTATGGGTCTTGAGGTCCTGGTTCAGTTTATAAAGTGCCTGCTGCCTATTAAGCAAGAGGACCTGAGGTTGGATCCCCACCAACCACATAGACACTCGGTGTGCTAACACACTCCATAGCGCTGGGGAGGCAGGCGGACCTCTGAAGTTCATTGGCCAGCCAGTCCAGCCAATCTGCAAGCTCTAGGTTCGGTGAGAGTCCAGCTCATAAACCAAGATGGAATGTGATGGAGGAAGATGCCCTACACCAACTTCTGGAATCCACATGCATGTATACATGTGTATGTACGCACATCTGCACACACACAGTCCCCTATACAAACAGGTACACACTTGCAACAGGGTGCAGAACAGTTAAAATAATTTTGTATGGAAAATGCCTGAATATGTGTTAGAATATAGGAAACCTTTGGCAGTGAATATAATGGTGGAGAGGATAGGAGCGGTCAAGCAGGACCTGAGACACCTATCCAAATGGTATATACATCTCTAAACTCATTTTAACTTTACCTCAGTCACTTTATAATTGAGAAAAATGAGCTAAAAAAACAAGATTTTTGAAAAGGTCCCTGAATCAGACTGTGCAGCACCTCTCCGTATTTATCTTAAGCCTGATTCCTTTGGTGTTCCTGATGGAGCCCACTGTTGAGGCAAGTGTCTTCCTATGTCCCATGTTGTCACGTGACCCCACTAGAGATGGTGACCTCTGGGGGTTCAAAGACAAATTCCTTTCCAAGAAAGGTCTGTGGAATTTGGGGGTCTCTGGCCTGGAAACTGTGCACAGAATTGAGCATCCAGAGTATCTTTTCCCTGGTCTCCGAAGAGAGCGGTGGCTCTGGGTCGGCATTTACCCTGGGCTGAGGCCGCGGGAGAGCGAAGTTGCTGACAGAGATGGAAAAAGCAGCTACAGTTTTTGCCTGTCCTTAAGAACCATTTTTCTTCTACGTCACTTAAAGCTTTCCATTTCTAATATTATACCTTACATACAGAAAGCAATTTTAACTTCTCTAAGCTTTTTCACATGTATTATTATCGCTCTTCAAAATAATCCTGCAGAGAAGGTATTATTCTGATGCCGAACTCCCGGAAAAATAAAAATGCCTCCTGAAACCGAAGGTACCAATTGAATCACAAGTAGGTACAGTTCAGGCATGGGTGTGTGAATGCCTGCACACACATGAGCACACACACACACAGAGAAAGAGAGACAGACAGACAGACACAGGCAGACTGATAATGACAAATACCTCTGCAACAACTTCACAGCTTAAGTGGCATTCCCGAGTCTGGGTAGACCAGGTATGTGTCTTCTTCATTTTTCTCTAAGTTTCAAGGTTTATATTTCATGTAAAATTCCATAGGTTGAAATCCCTAGTGTATAACCCAGAAGGACACACCTCCACCCCTTGGTCTTTGAGGAGGTTAATCCAGCTGGACACAAACTAAACACGGTGTAGTCTGGAATCTGTTGCTGAGGTGCCTGTTTGAGATGATGGAAGCTTTAGGAGTTCAGAAGAGCTGCAGATTATCTTGCGTAGGGTACACTTGAGGGAAAGCCTGTTGGGATATTTGGCGTGTGGGATGGACCTTGTAAGGTAACTTCAAGGGTTTTATGTTAACTGGGTAGTAGATGAAAAGGTCTGGATTGGGACAATGGCACTTTGACCTTGGTCTTTTCTCACTGGAAACAGCCCATCAATACCATCTACCTTGCTCATCCCATTTGGAGTTTTTACCAGTTTTGGCTTTGACTTCAGTGATTGAGTCACACCATCTATGCATGTTGAACAGACGTGAGCACAGACAACACATGTGAGAGAGATCACATGGACAGGAAGCCTTAGCATGCCAAGCAGCTATATTTCACACGGATATATTTTGATGGGTGTTCTAGCTATGGTATGGCCTTCAAGTCTGGAAACATAGACATGCTTGGTGTGTGTGTCTGTGTGTGTGTGTGTGTGTGTGTGTGTCTGTCTGTCTGTCTCTCTCTCTCTCTCTCTGTATATGGGGAGGAGCACATATTTTCATGTGTGTGGACACCTGATGAGAATCTCAGATGTCATCCTCTGGAACACTTTCTACCTCCTTTGAGACAGTCTCTCGTTGCCCCTAGACTGTCAGATTACCAAGCTCTAAGGATCCTGCTGCTTCCACTTCCCCGGTGCCTGGGTCACAGGCTGCGCCACCGTGCCCAACATGTTAATGTGAGTTCCAGGGGATAAACTCAAATCCTCATGCTCACGGGGCAAGAGCCTTCCCAGCTGAGTCATCTGCCCAGTCAGACAGTCTTGTTTTGCGCATTAAAATGTAATTCTATTAAACCAATTATTGTCTACTTAGCCGCTGCATCGGTTTGCTAGGCACGGGCGACATGGCTTTAACAATAGAAATTTATTCTCTATTGTTTCAGAGGCTGAAAGTTCAAGATCAAGGATCAACAGCAGTGTGGACTGTTGTTTCACTGTATGACCACAAGGGGAAAGTCAACACATGCTCCCTACAAACACGATCCCTTTTTCCCTCCTTTAAAAAAAAAAAATTAGTTCTTTGAGAATCTCATTCTGTGAATTTTGCCCATATTCATTCCCTCTTCCAGCTTCTCCTCGATCCACCCCCTTCCTTACCTACCCAACTTTGTCTTCTTTTTCCACCCATTGAGTCCAATTTGTGTTGATTGTGTACTCATGGATGAGTGGTTTCCACTGGAGTGTGATTTATAGACCTACCAGGGGCCACGCACTTAGAGAAAGATGACCGTCTCTTTCCCAGCAGGTATCAGTTGCCAATAGCTCCTCCGCTATGGGCAGGACTTCATGCCCAGTTGCATTCTCTATGTAGTATTTAGTCTGGCTTCAACTTGCATGGATCTTGTGCACGCTGCCATAAACTCTGTGGATTCATATGTGCAGCCTCCCTGTTGGGGCCAGAGGACATTGTTTCCTTGGCATCATCTGTATCCTCCGGCTCTTACAGTCCTCCCCCTCTTCCAGAGAGATCCCTGGGACTTGAGAGAAGGGGGTCAGTGTAGATGCTCTACATTCTCCTATTCTCTATCCCTTGGATGCTTGTGGGTCTCTGTGTCAACATCTACTGTAAATAGACACTCCTATGATGCGGGTTGAGAGATGTGCTAGTCTACGGGTGTAACAACATTAGGGGTCAGTTTACACCTGTGCCCATTTAGCAGAATAAGTAGATTCTCCCTTAGGGTATATGACCTGTCTAGCTACACATTCTTTGTCCAATAACGGTACCAGGTATGGATTTCATCTTGTGGAAAAGACTTAAAACCAGTCAGGAACTGATTGGTTACTCCTATGATGTTTGAGCTACCGTTTCATGAGTGGGCATGGCTTGGCAGGCCAGTCACAAAACAAAATACTTTTCCAAATATTTTGGTGCATGGTTGGTTGCACCCGCAGGTGTCTGGCTCATGGATTTTGAAAAAGGCCAACTGGAATCTGGAGAAATGAATTAGCAGTTAAAAGTGCTTACTGCCCCATGTGGCAGCTCACAAACACACGTAACTCCAGTTCCAGGGAATCTGATTCCCAAATTGGGTTCTGCCAGTACCAGACACACACGTTGTGTACATATATACATGCAGAAAAATCATTTATATACCTAAAATAACATTTTTAAATAAAGGGCCAACTCTATTCTCTTTAGAATAGACGCCAGTCTGTGAATGACCTAGACATTATAGTTGCTTGACTGGGAATGCTGCATTACTCTAACAGTAACATGCTGGGGTTTAGGGCAGCTTTGGAATATAAAGATACAGCCCCTGGGCAGTGGTGGCACACGCCTTTAATCCCAGCACTCAGGAGGCAGAGGCAGGCGGATCTCTGTGAGTCGGAGGCCAGCCTGGTCTACAGAGTGAGTCCCAGTACAACCAGAGTTACAACAGAGAAACCCTGTCTTGAAAAATAAACAAATAAAATCCCTTCTCTCCTTGTATGTGCTTTCTGGGTTCTACTCTTGGCAGTGTCTCAGCCTGGAAGGTTTTCACAGCTTGCAGAAAAAGGCAACTCAGAGCCCCTTCCCTTGCAACATGCTCACTTTCCAAACACATCCAACATCTCTTGCCTCATCCTGGCAAGTCCCAAAGGCACCTTTGATGTAAAACCCTGTGACCTGCCTGTTGATGGCTGATGATGCAATGGTGCATAATTCAACAGTAATTTATATTCCGTGCAGGTCTGAACATAGCTATAAAGTGCTCTCGAGAGCTGACTGCTGCCGAGGCATTTAATCTAAGCAAAGGAAGGATTTAGTGAACATCAGCTTCCCAGGATGAATGCTCGGTGCTGGGGGAGGGATTTTTTTTTTCCTGTTTGCTGATTTGCACCTCTAAGGTTTTAAAGATCAGATGGGGACTGAGGGGTGATTTTAGGGAAGAGGCTGCTTCTCAGACATCCCAACATGTGTGTCTAAATAGGCGTTTCTGCAGCAACGTGAGGGCTCCCAGTCAGAACACAGGCCCACATAGCAACAAGGAAACAGGCCAAGGCTGGGGACAGGAAGACACCATCCCTCATTCTTGGGAGCAGAAAATGTCACACAGATGGATCTCTAGCTCTAGAAAGCTGGAGAAACTGGGTGCCAGTGAGGTTTTGGGCACATCTTGGTCACACAAGAAATAGATATTTGGGAAAATGCCCGTGCAAACAATATGTAACTGATCTAGATTCTTGTAAGAATCCTTGCATGGGCCTCGGTTTCCTAGGAGATGGCTTCTTGAATCAGTAAGAGCATCCCTGCTGCCCAGCCTGAGGTCTAAATTCTGATGCTATTTCTCCACAGGGTCCATTGTTGTGGCATTACTGCCATGGATTCTCTGAGCATCCCTAAGGGGTGTGGGAGCGTATGTGCTACCCTCCCCTTGCTTCTTGGTTAATGCAGCAGCAACCACAGATGCCACCACCTTGTTGGCCTATGTACCTGCAATTAGTGCTCAGAAGTGGGCTGGACGTGAAGCTAAGGCTGTGGCCTTGAATACCAGCTTAAAATACCATACCATGGTCCCTAACCTTTAAGGTGATACTGGGATAGGATGTAAGTATTACTGGGCTGCTGATTATGTGTTCCCCGGTGACATTTCCAGGTGACAGAAGAATTAGATTCCCTCAAACAATGTTAGCATAGCGTTTCTTAACACTGGTAACACATTCCACAGATCTGTATTTCTGTGTTGTCCTGACTGAGGCGTGATCCTCAATCTGACTAATAGCGCTTCCATGATGTAGTCACTGCGGTCCACCCCTTTGCCTCCAGAGTAGACAGTAGGACCTTGAGAAATTCAGTGGCAGTGTAGCCAGTCAGCCTTCTTAGGGCTTCCCAGTGTTAGGACTGAAAGTCTAACATTCCAGGCCTCCCTCCCAAAACTCCTAAGTCATCTGGGATGCTTGACTACCCTGTAAGTGAAGTAAGCCTTAAAGGAGCAAAAGAAGCCAGGGGCTTAAGGGGGTGTATTGGTTTATGGGCGTCTTAGTCCAACAATGATTGTCAGCTTGATGGGATTTAGAGGCATCATGAGAACAAACCTCTAAGAATGTCTGTGAGGAAGTTTCTAGATTGGGGTAATTGTGGTGGGAAGGGTGGGCAGACATGCGCTAAATGTTGGCAGCTTTGGTTTGTGAACTGGGGTCCTTCACTAGATAAAAAGAAAACAAGTTGAACACCAGGATATCTGTTCCTCTCCGTCCTCCTCCCCTTCTCCAGCCCCCTCCCCCCTCTCCCCTCCCCTCTTCTTGAGGAAGCATACAGTATGACTAGCTTACCTCCCACTCCTCCCACCAATCCTGTCCTGCCATGATGGACTGGAGTCCAAACCATGAGCCCAAAGAAACCTTCCTTCCTTCCTTCCTTTGGTTATTTTTGCCAGGTGTTCTGTTGCAGCAATGAGGAAGGTTAACTAACACAGCTTCATACTGATGTTGTAGTCAGCAGTCGGCCAGGTGCATGGCAGCGGTGCTAAAAGATCATTATAAGACTGATACGTGTCTGTCTCCTATTCCCACACACTTCTGTGGCATTCTTGCAGTTACTGCTGCATAATGATGCGTTTCTCAGGTTGTATGTATACTGTAAAGTGACGTACAGCTGCCTCAGACTGGGTGCTTGTTTGGCTCACGGTTCTGGAGGCTTCCAAGTTCAAAACCATGACACCAGCCTCTGGTGGGGGCCTTTTTGCTGAGCCACAGCAGAGAGGAGGGTATCATGTGGCCACAACAAGGACGATTGCTCAGGTCACTTGTCTTCTTCTTTTTTAATGATAGTTTTTGAAATTTTATTTTGATGGGTGTGGGTGTCACGCCTATGTGTAGCATGTCTGTGCAGCAAGTACATGCAGTACCTATAGAGGCCAGAAGAGGGCATCCGATCCCTTGGGACTAGAGTTTACAGACCGGTCTGAGCTGCCATGTGGGTGTTAGGAACAGAAAGCCAGTTCTCTGGAAGAGTAACCGGGTGCTCTTAACTGCTGAGCCATCCTCCAGCCTCTTCCTGTCATGAGAACACCACTGCTGTCACCTCATTTGCTTCTCATTATGGCTCCACCTTTAAAAACCATTTGCATGTGAATTTATGGATTCGGTCTCCAACACGCGAGTTTTGGGTGGTAACATGCAGATGACAGCATAGGAGTAGCACCAAACGCTCTGCCTGCCCGGAGAACACCTGCGCCGTGTCGTGCGCCCGGGTATGGGAGCGCTTGGAAGGAAACGCTCACTTTGCTCAATCGTGCATCAGGAGCAATTTCAGGCCAAAGAAGAGCAGTTGCTGCCAGAGTGTGTCATGTAGTCCAAGAGGAAAAGCAGAAACTCGCAACTCTGAAACAACAAATGGAGGCTGCGCAACACCTGGAAGACTGGAGGAAATAGGCCAGGGAAGTACAAGAAAGCCTGGCTTCAGGGAAGCTTGGAAACCCAGAGATATCCAAACACGAGGAAGCTGTCAGACAGCCAAGAGATCACAACCAGCAAGAGAGAAAACTAGACTCTAGCATTTGGCAATCAGAGAAACATTCATTAGAGATGGCAGTGACATGAAGGAGGTGGAGGGGGAGCCGCATTTGGAGTAAGAGCAGGAGCTGGGAGTCTGGATGTGGAAACGGCTTCTTCTTCATTGTCCTCATCGGACTAAAGGGTACCAGTTAGAGCAACAGCCTTAGAACCTGAGCTAGATTGTCCTTCTTGCAGTGAGGTGTTGACAGGGCTCAGAGACAGGAGCGTGCAGAACAGGGTGGTAAGTTGCAAAGTGACGTTAGACGTGTGACTCCTGGAAGAACCTGAGGTAGATAGCCGTGGAAGGAAGTGGAAGCTGTGGGTGAGCCATCAAAGGCAGTACTCAGACACACAGCCAGTTGATGCCATGAGCTGCGGCTTCCTGCTTGCAAGGAGTTTACAAACAGGGGCCTCAGACAGCATGGGTCTGCAAGGTGGTGCTGCCCGCACGCTGGCAGGTCTTGTTAGTTTAAGCTCTCAGCCTGTAGTTTCTTGGAATAGCACCATATCTGCCTCTAACTGGACTCCTGAACTCTTGAGCCCAGGCCAGCGAGAATCCTGGCACCGAGGGGCTAATTAGTTTTTATTTCCCATTTCTACCAGCTGGGACTGACTGGCTGTGGCTGGCTGCCTAGAGACTGTGTTGAGAAGTCAGAGGCTTCTTGCAGGGCCGGCAGGCAGGAGGGTTGGAACCATGAACCATTTCTGCCAAAGGGATAGGCTTGTCATTAATAGAACAGCCACTGGACTTGGCTATCCAAAGGATGGCCCACGGAGAGGCACAACTAAAACATGCCACTGGCCTTCGAAAGGTGTAAGTCAAAGGAATGCTTTCTCCTGGTTCAATTTCTCATGGAAACAAATCAGAGTAGAGCTGTTCTGCCCAAATAGAGCTGGGAGTCTCTTGTGCTTCTCCCCTCTTTCCTAGTGGCAGTTCTAGAAACACCGTCACATGAAACTATTTGAAAACCACTGGGGCGGGTGCTACTTTGCAGGAAGCTAGGAAAGATCTCTCTGAGGATGACATTTGAATTGGAACAAGGGGCTCAAGGCTAATTTGGGGCAAGAGAACAAGTACAAAGGCCTGGTTGTGGAGCATGCTTCTCCAATTCAAATTCACACAGAGAGCTCCCTCTAGCATAGCTAGAGCATAGGGCTGTGTGGTTAAGGTAAGACATTTGCTGATGGGTGAAAAGATTCCACTCAGGATGAGAAGTTTAGATGGCATTTCTATTGAAGTAATTGAAGGTTTTTAACTGGATAGAATCATAGTTTGCTTAGAGTTTAAAATTTTTGCCATGAGTGTGAGCACCATGCCTGGCTTTTCTATCTCGGTTGTGGGGAACGGGGTGGAATGGGGTCCTCATGCTTATGGAGAAAGCATTTTACTGACCAAGTTACTCCTCACCCCCATCTTTTCTTTTAAATCATCATCTCCAAAACTAATAAAAGCACTGAAAAATGGATCATCCTATGCTCTATGGAAAATATAAGCAGGTATTGCTTTACAGAAAATGATTGTTAAAACATTCATTCTTTTGATCTATTGATTTCGTTTTTCCTATAGAGTTATCTGAACAAGGACTCATTTCTAAAGTCTCACCTGCATGTCCCAGCAGCTTTCTATCCCTGTGTTGATCTTCTCTCCCAGAACAAGACCCTACATTTGTTTGGTGAAGATGATGGTGCAAGTGTTGATGAGAAGGAATATCTCTGTTTTCTAAGGTTCATATAAAGTCCTTTGTGACCTCTGACCCTGCTAGAGCTTCAGTTTCTAGGATACTGACTTATAACATGGATGCTGCATCACTATCCCAGAACTCTCGGTCCTCGGTCTAGACCCATGATTCCTAGTCCAGAACAACCCAGTGCAGATCAGACTTGAACTTACCCCGCTGTCAGATGCTACTACGCGAGTGCCTGCACACGTGTGTTCATACCTATACACATACACTCATTCTATCCTGTCTTGGTTACCTTCCTATTGCTTGAGAAAATACCATGACTGGGGAAATCTATAGGCGGGAAGGTTTACTTGTACTTATGTTCCAGAGGGATCAGAGTCTATCAGCATCAATGCAAGGAAGCACCGCAGATAGGCGTGACAGCTAAAGCAGCAAATTGAGCTCACGTCTTAAACTGCAAGCACAAGCAAAGAGAGTGACCTGGGAATGCTACATGGCTTTTAAACCTTAAAGCCCACTGGCAGTGGCATATTTCCTCCAGAAAGGTTGCATCTCCTAAACCTACTCAAACAGTGCCACCAACTGCAGACCAATCATACAAACATCTGAGCCTATGGGAGACATTCTCATTCAAACCACCATATATCCTAAGTCTACATGTTAGAAAGTTCTACAAATTGCACACTTACTGATAGGCTTCCAGATCAGCAACTGGAAGAATACCAACAGTACTCGAGACATGAACAGGCAGCTTTGATCTTCAGAATTCGGATTGTGTGGCACTTATGTCAAGACACAGCTCTCTTCTGTTTATGAGCAAGAGATTCTGATCTGGAAAGTCAACCAGAGAAGAATGGTACCAAGTTCCTGAGGGCAGAACTTGGGGGGGACTGAGTCCAGAAGGTGGTACTTCTGGTATAAACATATGAGCATACCAGCTGCCCCTGCTACCTACACAGGGCAAGACTGGGCAATGGGGTATCTCTTACTGCTTACCCCTGTGGGCCGCTCTCACTGGTCATGTGGCTGAGACTTATTTTCTAGACTCTCCACACACACACACACACACAGACACACACACCATTAGGAAACTTGGTTTGTGAAACAGCATGCTCTCGTTCTGCTCCTGCCCTCTGCAGGGCCTGCTGGGAATTGTAGCTCATGCCTCCACTGGGAACACAATAGGAACCTTGTGCTTTACCATAAAAGTTAAGCATTTATTCAAAACATTAACCAGGTCATCTCCTAAAGACAGAATATCTTACTAGGGCCTTTGTAGCTGCATCTTTTGGCTTGACCTCTGTGTTTCCCAACAAAAAATTGGCTTTTCTTACTGAGTGCTCTGGCTTTATCCTGAGATAGTATTTTGACTGATTCATCAAGGTTTGTTCTTTATTCTGTATCTGCTATGTCTATAAAGAGTTTTCTTTCTTTAGACTCCTTATGGCCCATCACTTATTTATGGTTCTTGGTTATTCAACTCACTCTTCTACCTGGTATATCTATTACCCTGGGATCTTGCTAAACCCTTGTGAAGTCCTATTCCTTACCATAAGTAGACTTACCTCTGCAGTCCCTGTTCAGGTTCCAGTTGTCAGGAACCAGCTCTGGCAGTCGTCAGGGTCCAGGGAGGAGATAAGGAATAGGTGAAGGGAGATTGAGTAGAGACTGAGGTTAAGAGAATCTTATAGCTCTGACTGCAGCTCTGACTGACTATCCATCAGGGTGCTTCTTTATTTATACAGACATCATAAGACAATGACAAACTCATGGTTTCCAAGGGGATACAGATCAAATCATTTTGAAAATATCAGGGCCAGTTTAAGTGAGTCTTCAAGCCTTGTATATTTAAGTTTTGGTGGTTTAAAGTATAACCCTGAAAGCTTTCTCAGGTCTAAAAGCCTCTGCAGCTAACTTGCTTTCATGATCTCTATAAAAATCTGTTTGTATAGATTTTTTTTTGTTTCCTAGTTAAGTGTCCTTATCATAACCTGGTATAAGTCAGTCCAGTCTTTTAATAATTGCAAAGCCTTATGCCTAATTTTTTTATTCTTTTACATCATACTACTATGTAGAGTAAAGGTTATTTTGGTCAATTTAACTTAGTTACTAAGTTTCTTTTTCTCTGGGGACATGCCATATACAGATTCCCTGCTCCATCTCGTAAGCTACATAATCATGAAATTCTGAGCATATGCAGGAGGAGGTCTCTGATCTACTGTCAGTTCTCCTGGCCAGCTGGAGCTTATCAGATGTTCTCAAGTTTACATTGCCCTGATTGCCTTGCTCCTGAGTTTATCCAAGGGTAGACACATCAAGAAGATCGTGAAACCATAGCCTCATAAAGAAATTCTTACCATTTTTGTGCTCATCACAATCTCCAAGGATTAAGGAAGATTCCTGAGTAAAGACAGATAAGATTAATTCCTTGAAAGCAGAAGGGACTGTAATAATTAAGACTTTCCTGAAGAGATTCAGAAATCATTTTCTTGGGTAAAGACATAAATGAATTATAATGTAAAAATGTCCCCCTAACAAGGCCACATGTAGAGACCAAATCAAAAGCACAACAGCGGTGCAGCATTTGGCTCAGCTTTGCTGGAACTGTGTCAGACAGCTGTGCTGGCTTCATGACTTTCGCTGTGTCCATGGGTCATGGTTGTGCCACACATGTGTACACAAACATTGATATAAGCATTTAGAAGCACGTAAACACACTTGCACACACATTCACAATGTGGCACGCGCACACGGAGTTTAGTCATACGGCATCTGCGCCAGGTCGTCCTGGTACCTTGCTTTCCACGGTCTCTACTAATCATTTTTTCTTTTTTTTTTTTTTTTTAATTGAAGATGTTTTTGCATGCAATACATTCTGATCACAGTTTCCTCCTAACTCCTCCCAGATCCTTCCCACTTTCCCACCCATTCAACTCCACAACCTTTCTTTCTCCTTTTTTAGAAAACAAACAGAATAAAAAAAGAATCACAAGAAACACACACACACACACACACATAAAAATAAAACCCATGCAAACACAAAATCAGATCATTCTTGAAGTCGTCATTGACTAATCTGTTAATCAGAGCTTCTTAGTTCTACTCCCACCTCCTCAGACTACCCCCTGCCTTCTGTAATGATCTCGGCTTTCTCCTAGCTGCCTCCTTACGCTGGATAGTCCTCTGTCCTTCTCAGTGGTCTTTGGAAACACAGATTGGAGCCAGTAGGGTTCCTGGAAGCAAAGAGCAAGCTTCTCCACACTGAGGCCGCAGTCACATAATATTTGAGCTCTTATGGGATCCTCCTCCCAGCCACTCTTTGCCACATAAACAATGTCAGCCTTGGTCTTCATTCGCAGGTGAGAAATCAATAAATCAAAAATATGAATATTGTAACAATCATTTTCTGTGAAGCAACACCAGCCTACATTTTCCATAGAGCTAGAGGATGGTTCATTTTTCAGTGCTCTTATTAGTTTTAGAGATGATGATAAAAAAAAAAAAAAAAAAAGACAAGAAAAGACAGAAGGCGAGGAGTAGCTTGGCCAGTAAAATGCTTTCTATGTAACCGTGAGGACCTCATTCTACTCCCTGAACCCAGGTAGAAAAGCTAGGCATGGCTCACACTTGTAGTGGAAGCACTGGGGTAGGTGGAGACAGGCAGGTACCTGGAAAGCTCCACACTTAGTACACACCAGGCCAGTGAAAGATCCCTCCTGAAAAAAGGCAAAGGGCGCCTGAGGACTGACTGTCACCCAAGGTTGACTTCTGTCCTTCACGTGCACATGCAAACACGCCTGTATACACATGTTCAACACACACACACACACACCGAGGCGGGGGAGGGGGGAACAACTCCCAAATCCAACATAAAACTTTACTTACTTGATAGATTGTGTTCTGTCACTGTGCTTTGAATAATTTTATTTTCTTTTTTAAAGATTGACTTTTATTTATTTATTTATTTATTTATTTATTTATTTAGTATTAGTATTAGTATTAGTATTAGTATTAGTATTAGTATTAGTATTAGTATTAGTATTAGTATTGGGGGAGGAATGTGCACATGAATACAGGACCCTAGGAGGGTGGAGGGCAGAGAGCTAGGATCTCCTGAACTGGAATTACAGACATTTATGATCTGGCATGTGGATGCTGGAAATCAAATTTGGGTCCTCTGGAATAGCCAGTGCTTTTAGCAGCTGCACAATCTCTCTAGCCCCTGGGCTTTGAATTTTTAATTCTTGGATTATGGATAACGTCGAACATATTTTATCTCCACTGCCCATTTATATTTCTTCTTCTGTGATCTGAACTTTGACTGACTACCCTTATGGCTCCTTCAGTAGAGCCCTTCCTAATGATCATGAACAGATTATCTGTTCGAGCAATGTCGTGCAGCAACATGGCAGAACTCAGAATACGGCTAGAACTTTGGTGGACAATTGGTGGACAATGGATGGATAGGAAGGACCCAGCTTTCTGATACCAGTCTTCAATAGTACTGGAAACAGTGGCACACACGTGTAATCCTAGCTACTCAGAAGGCCGAGGCAGGAGGATCACAGAATTAGGATCTGATTAAGCTACAAAATCAGTTCAAGTCCAGCCTGGGAAACTTAGCAAGTCTAAACAAATGAGTGAGGAGGAAGGCTGGGGATATAGCTCAGGGGTAAAGCACTTGCCTTGTGTGCATGAAACCCTCCGTTAATATCCAGTAACTCCCCCTGCCCCCAAAGAAGCAAAAGCATAATGGATAAGACTCTAAGCTGTAACCTAGCTGCCTGAGATTGTAGCCTGCCTGACTTTACCATTTACCTGTTGTATGATGCTAACATATGACTTAACCTCTTGGAGCCTCAATACACTTGTCAGTAAGACAGAGATTAAAATGCAATCTATGTAATGGAGCTGTTTTAAGAATTAAAAACCGAGCATGTGACATACCTTCTGACACATGGCACTTTTAAAAATACAATATTTTTAGTAATTATTTGACAATTTCATGCAATGTATTTTGATTATATTCGCTCCTACTTCTCCCCATAACACCTCCCAGAGCCACCCCTTCACCCTGTCACCTACTCCCGACTTCGTGCCCGCTTGCTTGTGCCCTCTCTTCTGCCTTTCTCTCTCACTCACTTGAAAACACCAAGATAACTTGTACTGCCTTATTCTCATGGATGTAAGCTATCTGCCGAACCATGGTTGACCTACCAGGGGGCACACCCTTTAAGAAATCAGATGCTCTCTCTTCCCCAGAAGCCATCAGTTGCAGGGGGTGCTGTGAGCACCCTCCCCTCTCCATGCTAGAGTGTTGCCTGGTGACCACAGCTGCTGTGAGTTCATGAGGCCTGTCATGTCCAGAAGGCACTATTTCACTCTGGCCCCCTCCGAATTCTGACTCTTAGAATCTTTGCACCCATCTTCTACAATGGGGTGCTACAAACGTCCCCTTTGTGGCGGAGCACTCCACCGACACTCGCTGTACTTGGATTAGTCACACAACACTTCTTGATTATTAAGTATGACCTCAGCTACTATGGGCATTTAATTGGTCACGAACTCATGAACTTCTTTGTCCTACTCTGCATTTCTTCCCTTGTTCTCCGGGAACCTTCTGGAAGACTTAGGGTATGATGGTAAAGAAACCTAGTAATTAGAAAGCAAGAATTTTCATAATAGATATAGAACATAGCACATCGCCTCTCATTTCCTCCCTTGTGACAAAGTTTACCTTTCCTGCTTCCTCCCATCGACCAGCCGTACCTGTTTCTTTAGGTCGCATAAGGCATGCATGAAAGCAAATACTGAAAAGCCTGTTGAATTCGCTTTACCTATACCAAATATTGATATTGGTTAAGATTTATGATTTATGATTCTAAAATTTGTGATTTTAAAACATTTTACCCCATCTCATTTCTTCTAATGGTCTTCTAGGAAGAGGTTAATTTGGGGAATTTATATCAAGTGTTGTATGTGTGTTCACATGTTTATGGAGGAGGAATATAGTTCAGAGAGAATCCTAAAATCAAATAAGTTTGTTAACATTTCTCATTGAAGCTAGGTGATGGCGGCACACGCCTTTAATCCCAGCAGAGGCAGAGGCAGGCGGATCTCTGTGAGTTGGAGGCCAGCCTGGTCTACAGAGTGAGTTCCAGAGCAGCCAGAGTAACAATGGAGAAACTGTCTTGAAACCCCCCCTTCCCCCTACTGAAAAAAAATCTCACTGAAGCATGTTGGACAAGTTAACTGATGCCTGTGGGGTACTGACACCAAGAAGGCGTGTGTTTAGATCCCAGTACTTGGCCTCCACCACCACTCCTGTTGTAAAGGAATATCTCACAGGGCTAGTTTTCCATGGAACGTTTTTTTTTGGAAATGTTGCCTTATAGAAAATGGAAAAGATTTTCAAGAGTCAGGCAACTGAGAAAACAGGGAAGGCTTTTCTCTTCTTGGTGGCCAGAATTGTTGGTGACCAGATGAAAGAAAGAGTGCTTACATGTTTCTAAGACGCTATTCCACACAAAAGAAAATAGAGGTTTTCAATGCTAAAGAATCACTAGATGGGATGCTTTGTGCCTCCAACAAAAGATAACAGGTTTAAAATAATTTCTAAAAATGAACTAAATATTCTGTGGTCATCCCCACCCTATGTAAGCCTCTAATGAGATACTCATTTGGGGGTATTTTATCAAAGAAGAGGCTTCCCGCGTCTGTCCAAGGTGGGTACTGACTGGAGAGTCCAGAAGCAGCGGCCTTAATAGTGTCCTCCTTTCATGAACTTCTCTCAATGGTGACCTTGGTGACAACCCACTCTTCCCTGTATCTCCTCATCTCTGCCACTTAAGACATCGTAAAATGCCGGGCTGTGGTGGCACTCACTTTTAATCGCAGCACTTGGGAGGCAGAGACAGGTTAATCTCTGTGAGTTCAAGGCCAGACTGCTCTACAGAGTGAGTTCCAGGACAGCCAGAGTTACAGCAGAGAAACCCTGTCTTGAAAAACCAAAAGAGAGACGGGGGGTGGGGGATGGAGAGAGACATTGTAAAATGCAGCAATGCTAACTTTCCTTCTCTCCCCCCGCCCCGTGTCCCTTCCCTTGTTCTCCAGGAACCTTCTGCATCATCTCACTGTGCACCTGTGTGGCTGGGATCAACTTCGAGCTGTCACGTTACCCACGCTACCTATATGGACTCCCGGATGATATCAGCCACGGCTACGGATGGTCCATGTTCTGTGCATGGGGGGGCCTGGGCCTCACGCTAATCTCGGGATTCTTCTGTACCTTGGCCCCCTCTGTCCAACCTGTCCCGAGGACCAACTGCCCTAAATCCAGACCCGAGAATGGGACAGTGTGCTAAAAAACAAACCCATACATATATATATATATAAAATATATATATAATATACATATATAAAATGAAACTCAATCAAGATGATGCCAGTGCCAAGGTAGCGTTGAGTTGGCTCAGGCACCTGCATCTCACCAGACTTTGTGTTGCCTCATCTCCAAGATGGGAAAAGTGTTCCCGTCCTGTGGCTCTCTCATCACTTCTTGACTTTGGCTTCATGATTTCTTCAAGACAGAGCGAAAGCTACCACTTGACAGTAGCATCTTGATCCCTGTCACTCATGAGGATGTGGTGGTAAGCCTGAAGGGACAGAGGCAGTGGTCCGAAGCAACACAGATGCAGAGGAGGAAGTGCCACACCCCGGGCCAACCGGAGAGGACACCACCACCACCACCACCACCACCCCAGCCATCGTATCATGGGGAAACTCAGTCCCTTGAGTTCATAGAATGTAACCACATCTCTGAGGCCCTTTTCAGAACCACTTCTGCTCTTCCTGTTCTGAGCTCCTTCCCAGCCCACCAGCGACACACAAAGAGTGGAAGAGGAAACAAACCAAGAAGGGAGTTTTCTCTTTGTGGCCAAACCTGTGGACGATGTTTTAGAGGTGGGAAGGGGAGAGACCATGCTGAGAGGCAAGATTCGCATCGACAAAAGGACATTTCAATGGATGCTCAGAAAACCCAGTCTTACCTTCCAGCTGCCTTATACCCAGTTAAACAAGAGGCCACCCTGCCCTCCCCTCCTTCCCCTGCCTGCGCTCTCTGGGCAGATTGGAGCCTTTGAGCAATGCTGTGATGTGTGTGTGTGTGTGTGTGTGTGTGTGTGTGTGTGTGTGTGTGTGTGTGTCTGCGCGCACATGCGCACACGTGCGTGCATATGTGCACGTGTGCATAGGTGTTGGGTGGTTACCATTTTCTCTTCCACTCTTTGAATGGAAATATCATATTATTCTATTGTCTCTTTCTCACAATTGCTGTTTTGACCCATTATGGAGGCCCCAAGACCTGGGAATAATCTTGAGGGACAGGCCTTCGTGGGTGCCAATGCAGCAGCTGCAGATCCCTGGAAAGAGACAAAAGTGAGTGCCTCTGTGTGTGTGTGCGTGTGTGTGTATGTGTGTGCCCATGCACGTGTGTATGTGCATGCACACATGGTGGATATTTCCTGAGTGTGGGGTTTTATTGTTTGTGTTGCATTTTTTCTATTAATTTTGGTACGGCTGAAATTCTCAGAGGGCAAAACCAAGAACAAAACCACTGGGCTGAGAACCCTGTGGTACTTCACAGTATGGTTCTGGAACTCCACAAGATTTAGTCCACTAATTTTGGAAGTTCAAGACACGGCTGGGCACAAAAGTCATAAGAGAAGAGGGGGAACATACAGTTCAGGAGAGAGAAGGAATATTGCCTCTGGTTGCTGATGTACAAGTACATATACCAAACGAGACCTTCACTCCCCACCATGGGGACTGTCCTTTGTCACTGGACATCTGCTCCTTTCCTTAGGGGTGAGCCCTGTACAGATGAAAGGAAATGGGTCACATGCAGAGAGAGCACCTCCATGTCCCATGGGCTCAAGTCTGTATGATACTATGTAAATTAATGGAGAACTCTTGACTCTTTCCACTCTTGTCCCTTTCCTCTTGATCTTCAAGGCCATGAATCCCCAAACAGCTATCTATCTTTGTGTCTAGCACCCACACTGCGTGGGACAAGGCCGTCCAGCTATCTCAGGCTCACTCAGCAAATTGGCACTGGGTGCTGGTGAGTGAAGAAGTCAGCCAGAACTGTGAATGCCAGAGGGCAGGAGCAGCTCGTGGTTACCTTGGGGACCCTGCTGGTGCCACGCATCCTTGGGGAGGCAAGGAAAGAATCCTGAGCTGGCACAGCCATGGTCAGCCATGAAGAAGGGGAGCTCAGCTGCTCAGAACAGGTCTGCTTGGGAACTTTGCCAACCGCTCAGCAGCCTTCTTCTCCCACATGCTCTGTTGCAGCTCCCTGTTTCCAACCTCTTTTCCTATCAGACTCCTCACCTACTAACAGTCCCCTCCACCATCTTTCAACTTCCAGGCTGTAGGTCTTGTTCATCTCATCTGCTTTTTTGACTCTCTCTCTCTGTGTGAGTGTGTGTGTATGCCTGTGTGTGTGTGTGTGTGTGTGTGTGTGTGTGTGTGTGTGTGTGTGAATTCCTATCAGAGTGTGATGTCTGATATGCAGGAGTGGGCTTCAATTTGGGTCTGTCTTTGCGTGTGTCTCTCTGGTGAAGTTTTGTGTGTGTGTGTGTGTGTGTGTGTGTGTGTGTGTTATTGTATACTTATATGTAGGTGTGGATGCATTTCTCAAGACTCCCTCATCAGGGCCCTGGTCAGATTCTATAGAAGGTCTTAATATGTGCATACCCTAAGTGTAGGAGTGCCAGGTCGGGGAGGGGCAAGCTGGGTGTCAAAAAATGCTATTGGCTTCCAATTGAGATTCTAAGAGTTGTTTTTTAAGATAAAGGGTAGACTCTATAATAAGGGAAGTAATATTGACCAAAATCTCAGTGTTTTTTTTTTAATTGTGAATTTTTCTTTTCTTTGAAAAGCTAGATTTTTCTCCTAAAGTGAAGGACATACTTAAAGTTGAGGAAAAATGAAAGTATCTCAGATCTAGAGGCCTTTTCTCTTCCTTCTGGATATCCTGAGCTGGGCAGGAACAAGCAGGTGTCCATGGATATCCACTTGGGACACAGAACTTGTCTGTAACTGAATGCTAATTCCAGGTGTTTTCCAGTTGCAAAAGGTAGAGGAAGCAAAGCTAAATGGGACAATTTACTATTGACTATTTAAACTTTTCTTAAGTAAATTTTTTGAACATATCAGTTCACAAACCTCTCATTTATGCATTTTTTTAAAAAATATAATCATTATGAAAAAATCTATCCAATTGCTCAACTCTTTGACAAACGTGTAACAAAACTTTCCGGCTTCCTCTGAAACATGTGCATTCTTGAAATATTAAACAGATTCCCAGGAAGGAGATAGACTCTCTGGGCTCAGTTCAGTTCATTCAACCCACCATCAGCAGACCAGGACCTTAGAGTAACTTTCTCACCATTACAACCAGACAGGTACAGATACATACATATTGTAGTCTGATCCTACTTAGCAACAAAACCAAACCCAGCTACCTGATCAGGATAGAAGTCTTCTCTCTGATAGCAGAGATTGATCAATCTCCAGATGACCTCATCCTTCCATCACAGAAAGAGTCTCAGTTTGTGATGCTCTCTAGGTCAGGCTCTACTAACTCCGATTCATAGACTCCAACCTTCAAAGGGAACTGGGGGGCAATTGATTCTGCAAGACCCCACGGTTCCCTCCTGGATCAAGCTCAAATTCTTTTAACTGTGCGTATACACGGGACATGATTGCACATGGCGTGAGCTCCGTACAAACCAACAGCTCGAGACCACTTTCAGCATTCACTTCTTTTGCTCTCCCCTAGATTGGAGATTCAGGAAAGTCGGGGTCTAACAGAGGAAAAGTATAATTTCTTTCTCACATTGGAGAGTTACAGCTTTTTTTCTGCTTTCTTTCTCCCTACGGCTTTCCTTATGATCAGTTTGTGACAGTTACCTTCTTAGGGAGGAGACAGACTTCAAGCACCCGTCTTATGGTTTGCCATGGCCTGAGGTCTCACAAGCAGATCTGTGGATTGTTGAGATCAAAGCAGGAGAAAGAAAATGTCTGTTCCGGCTTCAGTCACTGGACAGCCTTTCAGAAGAGCCCCCTTTCTCAACTCTAGGGATCATGAAAGCATAATTAGACAGCTCCCCCAGGTCAAGATCAGTCTTCTTTGGCCTCAGGTTCCTGAGTGGTACCCAGGGCCCTGACACTTGCTGGTGTATCTCTTCCAGGTGAGGGTTCTACCCAGGTGTGTCACCTTCCTTCCGCAGGAGAGGGCACCTGAGGCTTTGTCGTCCATATACATGCTATGAGACCTAATAGAAAGTGCCACATGTGTTTTCCTGACTTCAGGAAGATGTGCTATTTCGATCTCCAAAGCTGCCTACCTGGGTAAAATTGAGAATAATGAAGTCAAACTCATTGCTCAGAACTTTTGGTTTCAACTGTCCTAGACTAGGAACATTCACATACAGATTTTCAATTGTGTAAAGGAAGGAGTAGGAAGAACTAGACCCAGACACCCTCTGTCTTTGTTTGTGTGGAATACTGGTTGCTTCTCATAGTTCCAGGGAATCTTCTTTTCTGAAAATGCCCCTGCTGCTCCTGGACTGATTTTCCCCAGTGAACACATCCATCCATCCCTCTCCAGGGAAACACGATGAGTCAGGAGATCTGAGTGTGCAGATAGTAACAGTGAGCGTATCTCAGATGGACCAGCCTTGGCGCTGTCTTCCAGCTCATATAGATGAAAAAAAAGGAGTCAGATTTTTTTAGAAGCAAGTTCAGCAGAGCGGATGAATACAAATGATTCAGCTTGACTTCTTATGTTTACTGTCTTTCCATTGATGCTGCTATGCCACAAAATGTTTCTTTGATGTTGTTTCTAGTCCTTAGACTAAGTCATTACTATTGTGCTGTTTCCCCCTGAGGAATACATGTTCACTCTAGAAAACTAGGGAGAAAAAATAAAATCATGCAAAAGACCAAGAGATGATCATACTCCCATCACTCTGAGGCCTGTACAGTGGACCCAGTCACAATGGTCAGAACCTCAGAACCTCTTCAGTGAGTGGTTGTCATTGGTTGAACAGATGGGGCCAGGAGGAGATTTCATGGCCCCAGAACTGCACCGATTGGCATCAGTGATTCTGTATTCTTGGCAGCAATGATACCATGGGATGGCAAAGAGGCCTTTAAACCTCGTGCCAGAACTAAAGATTACTATGTAGGATATCTCTCTCTCTGTGTCTCTCTGTCTCTGCCTCTTTCTGCATCCTTCCTCCCTCTCTCTTCCTCTCTCTCTCTCTCCCTCCCTCCTTCCCTCCCTCTCTCCTCACTCTTTCTCTCAATCTCTCTCTCTCCTTCTAAATCTTTTTTCAGGTGCCATCTCGATCTAATCAAGGGTATAAACTCACCGAAGCCAGAGAAACTCACTAATTAAGCTACACTTGTACAACTCAGCGACGACTGTACATTTCATTCCGCTCTGTACTAAAGTGATTTGTGACTCTGGGCACTGTGTCTTCTCCATACTTGAACTTCCTCATCTACAAAATGAGGATGGTGATAACGCTTTACCTCATGGTCTATTAAGGGTGACAAAGAAATTGCAAAAGCAATTTGCAAGCATGAAGTGTGGTATGAGTTATGCACTGTTCAAATTACCCGTTATCGGCAGCATGGCCACTGAAATGGAATGGTTCCATCAAGGCTCTGCAGAGGGGATAATGTAGAGAGAGAGAGGCCATCTTGGTTGCTGAACTAGAGTGTAGCTATCCAACTGAAGCACGTGGGATCCACTGCTTTCTTCAAGACCTCCTCGTGTTCTTTACCCATTGCCAGACTTACTTCCTTTTCTCCAAGGCCAGTTTTGCAAAGTGTACTCTTGTTCCTGTTGATTATTATCCAAAATGATGGAACGAGGAGACCATATGGAAGCTAAGAGCATTGATGACCAAAGCAGTTTGCTTCTAAAGTGGGCACGGAGTTAATACTGTCTGTCTGTCTGTCTGTCTGTCTGTCTGTTTTAACAGTTCTATTATCATTCCTAGCTGTACATGCTCATGTTGGGGGAACAATTCAGATTCTTAAAGCTTTCAAAGTTCTTTCATGATTCGAGTGAGGATAAGTATGGCAGAGTGAGAGCCTGCTTCCTCTTGTCAGGCTGGAAAGCTGGTGACGTCATCGACAGCCACTGAGTTCTGGTAGGAGGTCCTCTGAGTGGGGTACCCAGTTTGGGACATATCCCAGTGTGATCTTGCTTGGGTCCTAGATTCTAAAGGAGAAAAGAATTGATTCCCCCCAAGAATCTCCATGCTTTCTTCTTTCCTGTGTGCACTGAGACTTTCTCCTGGAGAATAACAAGCCCGTCTCTCTCTCTCTCTGAATAGAGCCCAGCCAATAAGAAGGGTAATGGCACACCTGAAATGCGACTTGTTCAGGGCCAAGAAACAGAAAACTGGGCCCCAGGCTAGGAGCTGCCCAGCTACAGCTCAACCTGGCATCTCCCTGACACACGGCAGCCTCCTACTCTTCATGCCTAAAGCCTGTGTCATGCCTAGGGAAACAACCCTGTGTCCCCCAGTTCTCTCTCCTGGACCCCGAGCTTTTTCTTTCCTCTCTGGGTGGCCCATAGGCCCATTCTCATTTGTATGTGGCAGGATGTCTGTGTCGTGAGTGTGATGATGCCTTTCACGCAGAGATTTCACGCAACTCCTCTCATGCCCCTTCCCCACCCCATGGTGTGACTGTTTTGCTATTCAAGACTATCTGTAAAAAATGTACAAATAAAAGTGAAAGCTAAAAACAAAGGGGAGGGGTATTGCAACTACTCAAATGCTGTGATGTAGCCCTCAGTTTCTGAGGACTTGGGAGGGCGGCCCTGGAACCCTGCCTCTGGTGGCACTTGCAGGGAAGGACACCTTTTGCAGGAGATTTTTCTGGTTGTTTCCCTGCTTGCTTAGCACTCTCTGCTCTGAAGGCATTTGCCTTTAAAGTTAAGTATGTCTCCCCCCAAATAAAAGCATATCATCAAAGTTAGAAGAGTGAAGGCCACGGCCAACATCAACCCAAAGGCCTGGCCCGCAGTGGCATTAGTGACTTTGTTAGTAGGCTGATGGCTCACCACATATCCATGTCCTCTAGCCTCACAGGGAGCAGGGTGGCTTCGGGAACTCATGGGACACCAGGTCCTCTCCCGTCATTCTGCTGCCGTCTGTGCCCATGCTGGCTGCGACTTGCTGACTGAGCTGGGGCAAATCAGGGGAGATTTTCTCCCTGTTGCTCTTTCCCCGAGCCGATTACTCTTCAGAAAGTAACCTCGAGCCAGCAGCCAGGTTGTGTACAGGGTCCAAAGCCTTTTATCTACCTTTTCGGTCTCAGATGCCTTTTCCCACCCGCTTTGGCGATCTCATCTTGCTCTTTCTGCTGATGGAGCTCTGCCTCACGGGACTAGGGTGGGAGGCAGAGCGTCGCAGGAGATGATGTGAGAGAATTGCTTTACCGACTGTGGTTGCTCTACAGATGTGGCTTACTGTGTCAGGAAGCAAAGCCTGGCCAGGAGGCACCATGAAATGGGGCTGGGGGGAATGAAGGTGCCTCTGGGGATGGGGTGGAGGCTGTGGGTAGAGATGTGGTTAGATAAACTTTGGGATGAAGCAATTTCTGTGCTTCCAAAATCCGCCCCCCTCCATTAGCGTGGCAGAGAAACATCCCTAAGGCAGTAATTCTGAAGTAGGAGGGATTTGGATAGCACAGAGAAGATGGTTGCCCCAGAGAGATATGCAAATTTGGCCTGTGTCTGCATCTCCCTCCACCTCACGGGTATAAACACCTTCAGTCTAAAACTTCCTCTTCCCTGATGGACTCTGGTGACCCTCTTTGAGATTTGTACAAAGAAGGTGATTTAGACCACTGCTGTCCAATAAAATTCCATGCAAGATATGTATGGAATTTGAAATGTCTTACCAACTTGGCATCCTAAGGTACCACCAACAAAGCAGGTGAAATTAATCTCCATACTCTATTTTTAACCCAGCGTATCAAAAAATATTAGCGCTTCAACATGGAATCAATATAAAAGTTACTGGCATGTTTTGGGTTCCATTTCTCTCCAATGAAATCTTCTGTATCCAAGGTGAATTTGACCCTGTGAAAATGTCTCCAACTGGATCGGCCACATTTTTAGTGCTCAAAAGCCACACGGGGCTTCTGGTTACTGTCTAGGAGAACACAGAGCTAGGCCTTTCCAGAGGCTGAGTGGGGTGCCCTGGCCAGCGAGTCACTCGCTGTTGTGGATTTCATTGTGGGGGACAAAGGCAAAGGCTGGATTTGGCGACTAGAAAGCAGAGCTATAGCCACTATGCTGTCTCAGCCTTTGGAAGTGCTTTACCTGCTTAGTGAGCGGGGAGAGCTGCCACCATGAACCACATGTTATATCTGCCTCAAGAGGCATTAGTGCTGTCCCTGGACATGGCCCTGATGACCTGTCAAAATCCTAGGGAGAAAGCAGGCCATGGCCTTCAGCTGTAGGAGCATCACTGCTGCCCACCTTATCCATACGGATGTTTTTTTATCTCATGATAAGGGACCAGCAGGCCTTCCCGTTGTTAAGGATACACATTTCATATCTCTCCCACCTCATCATCTGGTGGATTCGCCTGCTAAGAACATCTCACTGCTATTTGGAGCAGCTTAATCCATTCTCAAATTTCTTTGATTAAAAAAAAAAAATCCCTAATGCTGAAAAGGAGATATGGGAGAAGAGCAGCAGGCAGACTGGGTCTCCTAGGAGGTGGCAGACATAAGTTCTGCCCTTACACTAGGACCCAGGCCACCATTTCCTACCTCTCCTTTCTGCTTAGAGATCCTCCGCAGGTCTAAATAAGCTTTTGTGTGTTGTGTTTCGGGGCGGAGGAGAGAAAGACAAGTGCAGTGAGGCCTTAGGACACAGAACCGAATAAATAGAAGCAACCAGCCCCTGGGCATGCTCCAATCATTTCAAAGAACCGGTATGATAAGGCTTGATTCACTTGAAACATAATATCCTGAGCCTATGCTGCCGAGCAGGAGAAAGGGAGCTGATTTGGTGAGTACGTTTTATAGGCGGTCATTAGATAGGGACCATCGCCTGCAAAACTCTCAAACACCTGGAGTGTTTATGGTCCGCCAGATTATGGCTCAGTCAATATAAATTTATTTACCTTCACTCTAATTTGCATAGTGCTTTCTGATTGGTTAGACACAGTGTGGTGTGTACTGCAGGATTCTAACAACGACTCTCCCCTTGGAGATAGCATTTCCTGTGGTTATTGGTGCTAAAATAAGATTAAATATTATGTTAATTTGTTCTGATATGATGTGAATAAATGTATTGTTTAATCTTAACAAGAATGCTACATCTTATCAGATCTATTGTACTGTCTGTTTCTTCTCATAATTAATTAATTACAGGAAAGGTGATCCAAACCAGATCTCGAAACTCTCGTGATATTCTGAGAGGAACTTAACAGGGAAGCGGGAGGGGGGATGAAAATGGCAATTGCCAGGTTCCTGTGACTTTTGAAAGGACTGAGGAAGCAGAGAGCGTTTGGGGACTTCACTGAAACTGACTGCATCTTGCGATTTTCTTTTTCAAATTGGCAGAAATATTGTTATTTCCATCGATTGAAGAAAAAAAAAAGTGTCTGGTAATTAATTAAATGACTTGTTCATGGAAAAAAATAAAAATAAATAATCTGTCAGTTGTGGAATGTAAACTGATTAAACAATTAAATAAAGAAGACCATGTCGTGTGTTTTAAGAGCCCGTGTCTGCTGTCTGTTTGGGGGATGGGTGGGGGTGAGGAGGGTACAGGCTGCAGTATTTGATGGAGAACGGCGGCGTTATTCCCTGGGGTTTTGGTAGAGAAATAAATTGTACAGTTCTTACACAGCTAGCTGAAAACCCTAATCCAGAAGGAAATTGACAATAGACATTTCAATAATGTGCTGGCCAAAGGTCTATGCTTGGAGCATTAGGGAAGAGACGAGAACGTGCAGACAGATTGTAAGAGAAAAAAAAAGAAGAAATTTGTTCTTTTTTTTTCCCCTTCCCATCACAGACATTAAGAACAAGAAATCAAAGCCTGCATGAGATATTATAGTTGCTGGTTACCTTCCAGCCCCTTAACCGATTTCCTAGCTAACAACAAAGAGGGGGGGCTAGTCTTCACTAGCTTTGTCCCTGACTTAAGAGCCATACTTCCTTTCTGCCTGCCTACCTCCTGATAGCTTCTGGTGCATGACTAGGCAAGCTGGGAGAAGTTAACTGGAGGCGAGCGCTTTCTAAAAGGGTATTATTTCTCCATCACTATCTCTAGGCTTGAGGGAAGGAAACAGGCTTTGTGTGATATAAGTGGAAAGCTAGTTTCCTGAATAGACATTGTTGGGTAGATGCCTGGGTAGTCAGACCCTCATCCTGGTGTCATCTGGACCACTGGGATATAGTTGTTGGACTTTGGACTGCACAGGTTGCCCTGATGTTCCTGTTCCTTCTTCCCTGGGGATGCATGCCTCCCTTTGTTGTCACCTCCTCTAGAATGAGTCCCCCTGTCATGCTTTTAATCTAGAATCCCAGGTGGGTACACCATGGGAGGAAGGTAGGAAAGTATATATCCTTTCCAGCATCTGTGCTAGGTGGTGAGCTCATACTGCCACTCAAGTCATCGGAGTCAACTCTTCCTCGGATACAGATGCTCAGTGGCCAAAGAGGGAATAATGTCCTTCAGGGTGGGACACTGCAAGAAGAGGAAGGATTCCTAAGTGAGAGGTATGTCACAGTGTATCTATAGTACGCACAGGGTTGCCCAAGTGGTTGTGACACAAATCATGACCTTTGTGATAGCAACCATAGCTAGATGCTTCTGTGGGAGATACGTTCAACGCTGGACACCATGGAAAATTCAGGATTACTCATTATATACTTTCATGCATCTAGTTTGATCAAAGCTCTGTGTGTGTGCGTGTGTGTGTGTTTTATAAAACATCTTGGGAGTAATGAAAATAAGGAAACATTTCAAAAAAATAAATGCAAGTCCGGGGAGGGTGACGTGGAATAGATGTGGGGAAGGTATCCTAAGTGCAGAAACACTTGAAGGAATCATTGACCAGAATCCCAAGGGCATTCCTCCTAACTCATCATGGATGGGCTGTCCCTTGGAAGAGAGGCAAAAATGAAAAGGTTATTGATCTTAAGTGAGCATCTCTGAGGAAGGGCAGGTGGGATTGCAAGGCCTTTTTCTCACTGCAGGGGTAAATGAGGACAGGAAGACTGCATTTCCCAGGCTCTGTGACTTCAGTGTGGAACATCCTGACCCAAGGGGTGTGTGGAGTCAACAGCTGCCACCCTAGGCAGAGCACCCATTCAGTGCCTAGAAGGCTGCCTGGGTAAGCCTCAAAGAGCAGAAAGATCTGTTCTCTTTCTTTTTCCAATAAAACACAACTTTGATTTCTGCGTCTGTGATGAATTATATAGCGTACTGGGTTCAGGAGAAAACCGAGTTTGTGGGAAAAATGCCTACCCCCCACTACCACCTCAGTCCCAGTGCCTCCAGGCACAAATATCCATATGGTGAGAGCTGTTAAATCATTGCAGAAAGTCAGCTTGAAGATCTATCACCGTGTGGCAGAATATTCAGGGTGGTCCCCGGAGAGGTGCTCTGGCAAACCTTCCTTCTCTGAATGCTCCTGGCTAAATCCCTTCCCCAGCCTCATAGCACATATCTCTGCTGTGTCTTATGAATTTAGCAATGGTGGGCAAAAGGTAGTATTTTCCTCAGATCCTCTTAGAGAGCAGGGATTTGGGCATGTCTTTATAACCTGACATAATAATGCTTGGCATATAGTAAATATTTACTAATCTGAAAAGCACAAAGATTTCCCCTTCCACTCACTCAAGTTGGTCCTTAGTGGCTCATGTTAAATCTTTTAAGCATTTGTTGAGGACCCCCAAACCACCCTCCAGTTCAGTGATTTGCTTGAAGGGACAGACAAACTGAGAAACGCTGTGATGCTCCAGTGATGATTCATTATACTGTATTCCAGGAGACAGATTCGAATTAGCAAGGGTGAAAGACACACAGGACAGAGTTCAGGAGAGATGAGGCGCAAGCCTCCAGTTGTTTCCTCCAGATTTGGACAGACAGCATTTAATTCTCACGACAGTGCTTGACAGCATCCAGAAATCACTGGCAACCATAGAGCATACCTAATGCTTAGGTATGCTAAGCTTAGGAGCTTCTGGGGCGTTGTGAAAACTCATTCAGGTAAACATGTACTGTTCACGGATCTCATCTTTCTGTATTACTTATTTGCCTTATTGTTGTGACAAATACCTGGCAGAAATCACTTACGGAAGGAAAGGTTTATTTGGCTCTCAGTTTCAGGAAGACAAAGAGGCAGGAGTATGAAGAGCTGGTCACAGTTCATCCACAGCCACCGAGCAAAGCAATGAATGACAGTGCTCAGCTCGCTTCCTCTGTTATGTTCACTCTGCAGTGCAGCCCTCCAGCCCATGGCATGGTGCCTCCCACCTTCAGGGTGGGTCTTCCCTGCCCTTTCTGGAAACACTTTTCAGACATGCACTCAGAAAGATGTTTCCCTGGTGATTCTAACAATGACTATTGCTCGTCAATGTTACTTAGTCTCTAGCCCTGTGTATTAGTTACTCTTCTGTTGCTATAACAAAATATCACAACCAAAGTCAACTTATGAAAGAAAGAGTTTATTTTGGCTATGTTTCCAGATATAAGAGTCCATCATGGTGGGAAGCATAACAGAGAGCAACAGGCGTGGGAGCAGGAACAGGAAACTGAGAGCTCATATCCTCAGTAACAAACACAAAGAAGAGATAGAACGGGAAGTGGGGCCAGGCTATAAACTACCAAAGCCTACCTCCAATGACCTACTTCCTGCAGTGAGGCCACGCCTCCCACTCACCTCCCCAACCAGCACTACTACAGACCGACTTAGCCATGGCCTTCTTCATGGGCCAGTAGCTTGAAGCTCTTTGTCTGATGTCTCCTTTCTATCTGTTCCTTCTCAGGTGGTTCCCTGGACCTTCTCAGGACTCTGGAGTAGGAGAGTGGGTATTCAGAGAGCACAGGTGCATGAGTCTTTAAGCAGATCTGAATTTGAATTCCTCTTCATATGAGTTGTGTCACTCAGCCTCCTCAACCTGTGTCCTTATAAAATAGGTATAGCAACACCTCCCTCCCTGAGTATTCTTCAGCAGTTCTCAACCTCTGGGTCTTGACCCTTTGGGGGTCAAATGACCTTTCACAGGGATTGCCTAAGATCATCTGCACATCAGATATTTATATGATGATTCATAATGGTAGCAAAATTACAGTTATGAAGTAGCAATAGAAAATAATTTATAGTTGGGAGCCATAACAACACGAGGAACTGTGTTAAGGTCACAGCATTAGGAAGGTTGAGAGCCGATGCCTTAGAAAGGGAAGAGCTAACAAGTACAAGAAAGATATGAGAGTGTATCTGGCCCAGAATTACTTCTCAGCATCTCTCAGCCTCCCTTTACCTCCTTGGTGCTATGTGTCCTTTCTCTTTATTGTAGATAAACCCAAGAAGACCTTCTGACCTTACATTTACCCGCTGTTCAACATCTCACAGATGCCACTTGGTCACTACATCAGAAGCTGGTACACGGACTGGAGAAAGGGCTCAGCAGTTAAGAACAGTTAAGCTCTATGTTCTGGCTCTTGCAGACAACTTAGGCTTAGTTTCCAGAATTCATACCAGGCAGCTCATAACCACCTGTAACTCCAGTTCCAGAGGATCTGACACCCTTTTCTGGCCTCTATGGGCACTTGCATACATACAGTGCACATAGACTCGTACAGGCTCATGCACATAAAAATAATCTCCTTAAAAAGCTGATGTGCAGTGGGTACATGGATAATTTAAATGCACACGCACTTAACTGTCTCCATCCATTGCAGTCGTTGCAATGATCCTATACAGACCCACAAAAATGTATGATAAATATGTTTGGAATTTAATCCGAGGGAGAAGGCTGATATAGAAAATTACCTTTCCTGCTATAGAGGTCCTTTTCTTGGAGTGACAAGAGTACCCTAGACCTTGCTCCTCCAGTTGTTTGTGGCTAACTCATTAGCACCATCAGGGAACTTTCTAGACATGAGAATAACAGGCCCAACCTCACATTTTAATATGGTACTGGGTGTTTGGTGGTTGGTATACAATGGTATGAGACACTCATTTGGTACATATGTAATCTGAAAGGTTAAGACTTGTGTCCTTTCTATGAAATTAAGACCACGTTAGGATTTCAAAGAATAATGAAAAAAATATCCAGTCTGAAGTTTCAAAGCCTTATCAGACTGTTTTTGTCACTGTCCTATCACTGTGAAGAGACTCTGTGACTAAGGCGGTTCTTACAAAAGAAAGCATTTAATTGGGGCTTGCTTTCAGGGGTTATGGGGTTATCCCATGAATCATCATGACTGCAGCAGGCAGACACAGTGCTGGAGCAGTAAATGAGAGCTTTACATGCCATGATCCACAGGCAGCAGGCAGAGAGAGAAAGACTCTGGGCCTGGTGTGGGCTTCTGAAACCTCAAAGCCCACCCCCAGTGACACACCTCCTTCAACAAGGCCATACCTACTCCGACAAGGCCACACCTCCCAATCCTTCACAAACAGTTTGCCAGTTGGGGACTAAGCGTGCAGATCTATGAGTCTAAGGAGGCCATTCTCAGCCAAATCATCACATGAACCAAGTATTATTTTTATTTTTTTACTTTTGAATAGCGTGCATGAATTATACATCCTGATAGAGTTTTAGGAGACCTCCATATAGCCTGTGCTGATTAAATCCAACCTCCCCTTACTCCCCACCCCTGCCATATCTAGTAAACACCATTAGACTTCAGGCATATTTGCTAAGGTATCTTTTTAAACTAGTATTTCTAGAAAGCGTCTTTCTGTTGTGTCTTTCCCTAACAGTTAGGCGAAGTATCCGGTGACCAAGGCCTATCATTTCTCCCAGTGAACAGATGTTCAGGCGTCATTAACTTGATAACAGCTGCTTCAGAGCAGGTGTAAGTAAGACTCTACAGTTGTCAACCACAATGGGAGATCACAGTTGGACTGTCCTGGCAGAGGGGGTTGCTTTTTGCCTCTTCCTAAGAAACACTGGGTCATGTGGCCAACTGGACCTAAAGGTGAGGAGATTAGAAACCTCTCATCCTAACATCAGTTCTTCTGAGTTATGAACTATGGGGTAAGATCTCGCTAATGGCCATATGATCACAGATGTAAACAAAGAGGCTGCTCGAGTGCAGAATAGACACCATGTACTCACGGTGGTTTGACCTTGAGCAAAGCAGCTAGTCTCACTGTGCCTCAGTTTCCCCCTCTATAAACAGGGATAACAATAACACTTGCCCTAGAGGGTATTGTGAGGCTAAAAAGGGCTTCCATTGACTAATTGTTTTTTATTTATTTTATATGTATTATCGTTTGTGTGAAGTTACACAAAGGGCATCTGATCCCCTGGAACTGAAGTTACAGACGGCTGGGAGCTACTATGTGGATACTGGGAATTGAACCCAGGTCCTCCGGAAGGGTAGCAAGCACTTTTAACAACTGAGCCACCTCTCCGGTCCACGACCATTTTCTTAAAGCAGCTATTGACACAGAACAGACATCATAGCTAAGTGTTTATTATTAAATAATTAAAATTGCACGTGGCTTGTTGAAAGACCCACTGGCTAATGACACCCAGTCAGCCAGCAAGGCACTGAGACCGAATCCCCGCAGTGTACCTGAAGGAGAACAGTGGAAAGGCGTTTCTACAGAGAGCCACTAGAAGCTGAGAGTGCTTCCGGTGCCGTCACTGGGTGGGCGTGGCCCTTCCAGCTTGATGCGACTGTGGACCCTATAAGAATACTGTCCGTGGTCCTCCTGTCCAACATTGTGGCTGTAGTTGAGAATTTCTCTGTGCCCCAATCTTTCCATTGTTTGGGAGTATAACTAAGAGCCGTGTCCAGTACTTCACTCAGTCCCACTGAGGCAGTGAGTATTGTGAGCAGAATTTCCCAACCATGAGACTTTCTTGTGCTGTCCTTGGTGTGTACCACAGACGCTCTGCCAGAGTAAAGAGTGGGTGATCTCATTAGCTTTTCCTCCTTATTTCGCTCTAGGCTTTACATTTTGGCAGCGTGCTACCCAAGACTAAAGAAACCATCTCCCCACCCCAATCTACTAGAAATAAAACAGCACAACCTCCCGAAACTCCTAGTGCTGCTTATGAGTGAAACTGATATTTGAGCACATGTGTTGTGTCCTGGGTCCTATGGGTGGAGCGGTGAAAAACACACAGAAAGTATACCTTCAAGGAGCCGACAGCAGAATTCAGGAAAAGACAGCGTGTGAAAAATAGTGGTCAATGTGGTGATATGTCATCAAGAGAAGAGGAAACCAGGACTGGAATGGAAGCCCTGGGGGTGTGGCCTTGAAGGGTGAGAAGATGATCACACCCTCTAATAACATAGAGGAGGGGAGAGGGTGGGAACAGTCTGAATCTCAGGGACACAGATTTGGATCCCTGAGTCAGGCTTCTGAACACAAGGGAGAGGGAGAGTGGTAGAGGAGCAACTCATTCCATTCTGTTTGATGCCATCTTATTCCACCATGCTGTTTACACCAGCAATGGGATCCAAAACACGAGTTTCAGAGCACTGTGGGACTGACAAGCTGTTGTTCTATTTTTCTCTCTCCAAATCAACCTCTTAGTAAAAGATGAGATCTGCCAAATAAAATTGGGATTCCTTTGGCTCCCTTTAGCCCTCAGAATAAACCAGTGAGACTGCCATTCAAACATACTTTTGAATGAAGCTAATATTAATAGCTCTGCTGCAGTGACCCCCAAGCCAGCAGGATTCTCCAGCCTTGTGAGTAAGAACAAAAGATTTTTGTTTGTGACAATAAAATTTTATTGCCATGTACTTCAGAGACCCATAGGTAGTTTTCATGGCTGAAGAGCCTTCAAGGACAATAAAACCTGTCAATTTTTATACACGCTCACCACGCGCCATATGAGGATCTTGTTCACAAGAAGTCTGATCCCTGCTTAGGAAGTTCTGTGTGGTATTTCCTCCTAATTGAAACAGACTCATCTGCAGAGAGGAGAGGTGCTCATCAGACTCAAGAAGTGTAGGGAACTGACAGGATTCCTGTGCCTACTTATAAGATTATGCGAGCAGCAAGCACTTGCTGGGGGAGACGAGAATCTGGACTGCCTGCAAACTGGGCAGGGAGCTCCGGGGATGTAGCTTTCAGGAGGCACCCCACACACATGCTGGTGTGGGACTTTTTGATAATACTGTTGCTTTTGAGTCAGCCATGCTTCTGTAAGTAATAATAATAAACTCATTGGTTCCCCAAGCTGGGCTTGTGTGGAGTGATTTCTTTGGTTTGTCATCAAGGAATTAATTAACTTGACAGACATTTGTGACATGTCTTTCTAGTGAAAGCTACATAACAAAAAAAAAAAAAAAAAAAAAAAAAGGCAACACCTCAAGAGATGAAAATATTTGTGTGGTCAACGTAATTTTTTTCTCTTTAAATGTCCCTTACCCCACAGTGGCATCCGAAATTAGTTCTGCAAAACCTCTTTCCAGTGTCCAGATGCTGTGGGTGTTTACCAGAATACCCACTCGTTTTGTTTCTTGATCAGATTTTGCCAGAGGATAAAATCTAGGGCTAGTACGTCATAAACAAGCACTGTACCACTGAGCCATAACCTCAATTTGACTGATGGCTTTAATTTAATCTGATAAATGCTCAAAATTTGTGGGCCCTAAAAGTTAATTATCTCTGAGTTCTGAGGTTCATAGACTAAAACAGTAAAGAGTTAGGAACCAAAAAAGAAATTGACTTTGATAATCTATATCTACAAGGTGAATTGGAGAGAATCCTCACAAGACACAGCTTTAGATGGTAAAGTGATGTCTATGCAAAGTAGCTCTCATTAATTCTGAACTGATTGGTCATAAAACCAAATGGCCTTCAGAAAGTACTCTAGCTATCTGAGCTTGAGAATTTGGATTCTAGTCCTCAGAGGCCTAAGGCTTACCTTTTAATATAACTTCCAAATGCTGAAGGATTGCGCTTCAGCTACACTAAAATTAGGACTAAGCAAAAATAAAATCTATCCTTAGCTATTTTGAAGGCCAAGTGTAGATTCGTCTTATTGAATATTGCATGTCCTGGAATATGCATTTTCTTCAAGAATAACCCAGTTCTTTTTACCAAAGGCTTTTTTTTTAAATTAAAATATGGAATGGCTTTTAAGCCATTTCAGAGGGAAAGAAAGCCTTTGAGCATGAGAGTCAAGGTTGTTAGGATGAGTTCCTACCTCAAAGAGGATACTAGGACACAAAGATGCACATAAGGAAAATGCCATATGAATGTGAAGGCAGAGGTCAGGGTGACAATTCTCCAAGCTGAGGAGCGCCAAGGACAGCCATCAAACTCCAAAAGCTGGAGAGAAGGTGGGCTGGATTCTCCCTCACAGTCTCAGAGGCAACCATACTGTTAGGGTCTTTTTTTTTTAATTTTTAAAAATAATTTTTTCTCTCATACAACTTATACAATACATCGCAACACCCCTCCTACCCTCTCTCCACCACCCATCTTCCCCCATCTCCCCCAGATCTACTCCCAATCACCACCCACAAACATCTCCCCCTCGCTTCTCCCCAGAAAAGAACCATCCCCCCCAGGGTTACAGCACAATCAGAACATGGCATAGTGGGATGGAATGAGGCCAGCCACCAATCCCCACATCAAGGGTGAGCCAGGTAGCCCAACAAAAGCAAAATGGTCTCAAGGGCAGGTAAAACAGTCAGAGACTCCCCAACTCCAGCCTCTAGTGGTTTTTCAAGAACGCCAATTCAGACAGTGATAAGATGTATTTAGGGGATCCTGCAGGTTCCATGTCTGTGGATTCAGTCTCTGTGGGCCCCTAAGAGTGCTGGTCAGTTGATATTGTGGGGTTTGTTCTCTTGGTGTCCTCAATCCCTCTGGTCTCTGTCTTCCTGTCTCTCTCTCTTGCGTGGGGTTCCCCAATCTCTGCACAATGTTTGGCCCCGGGCCTCTCCATATGCTCCTCTCAGCTGCTGGAGGAGACCTCTCTGGGATAGGTACCAATCTATGAGCAGAGCATGGCATTATTAGAAATCATTTCCAGGTTATCCAGTCTCTAGTTACTGGCCTGGCCTGCAATTTCATGCAGGGGTTCCCTTCTTTGGCATGGGGTTCTACCCTTGTGTTCTCAACGAGGATGTTGCGGGGAGGATAGGCCATAAATTGGAGGTTTTGTGACTGGGATGGTGTCCCAGTATCTCTACTGGAAGCCTTGCCTGGCCATAAGAGAGGGCCTGTTCAGGCTCCCTATCCTTGATTACTAGGGATCTTTGCTAGGGTCTCGCTCATAGATCCTGTGAGTTTCCACTACACTAAGTCTCCCAATTGCTCCCTAATTGTCTCCCAACTCTTGTCATCTCTCCATATACTTTCTTCCTCCATTCTTCCTCCCTCTGGTTCCCTCTGCTCCCATTTCTGTCCTCCCCTAACCCATCTGCACCCCCTGTTCAATTTCCACTCTACTAGGGAGATCTCTGTGTTCCTACTGGGGCCTTTTTTGTTGCGTAGATTTTCAATGTCTGTGGATACTGCCTTTTTCGTTTGCTTAGCAGTTAATATCCACAGATAAGTGAGTACATACCACGTGTATCTTTCTGGGATTGGGCTACCTCACTCAGGATAATTTTTTTTAGTTTCATCTATCTGCCTGCAAATTTCATGATGTCATTTTAATAGCTGTGTAATACTCCATTGTGTAAATGTAGCACATTTTATTTATCCATTCTTCAATTGTGGGGCATCTAGGCTGTTTCCAATTGGTTGTTATGAATAAAGTTACTATGAACATAGTTGAGCTAGTGCCCTTCTGGTAGGATGAGGTGTCTTTTGGATATATGCCCAGGAGTGGTATAGCTGGGACTTGAGGTGGGTCGATTTCCAGTTTCCTAAGGAATCACCATATTGATTTCCATAGTGGCTGTACAAGTTTGCAGAACTTCTGGAGGTATCACTATTCATGATCTCAAACTGTACTATAGAGATGTAGTAATAAAAACCACATAGTATTGGCATAAAAACAGACGTGTTGATCAAAGGAACCAAACTAAAGATCCAGACACACTTGTGGGCAACTGATCTTTGATAAAGAAGCCAGAAATATACAACGGAACAAAGAAAGCATTTTTAACAAATGGTTAACTGGATGTCTACATGTAGAAAATGCAAATTGATCCATATTTGTCACCATGCACAAAACTCAAGGCCAAGTGGATCAAAGACCTCAACATCAAACCAGATACACCGAACCTGAGAGAAGAGAAAGTGGGGAATAACTGATGCATTGGCATAGGAGAAAAATTTTGAAACAGAACACCAATAGCTCAGGCACTAAGACCAATGGTTAATAAATGGGGCCTCGTGAAACTGAAAAGCTTCTGCAAGGCAAAGAACACTGTCAGTAAGACAAAACAGCAGAATGGGGAAAAAAATCTTCACCAACCCCACTTCCATTAGAGGGCTAATATCCAAAATATATAAAGAACTCAAGAAACTAGACATCAACAAAACAAATAATCCAGTTTAAAAATGGGGTATAGATCTGAACAAAGAATTCTCAAAAGAGGAATCTCAAATGGCTGAGAAACGCTTAAAGAACTGTTCATCATCCTTAGTCATCTGAGAAGTGCAAATCAAAACAACTCCGAGTTTCCACCTTCTGCCTGTCAGAATGGCCAAGATCAATAACACAAAGCACAGCTCATGCTGGCAAGGTGGTGGAGCAAGAGGAACTGTCAGGGCCTCGAACCCAAACTTCCAGCCTCAGAAATGGGAGACAAAAGAAATCTGATGCATAAGCCACCCAGTGTGCGTGTTACTTTGCCTTGTCAAACCTAAAATTCTCAGGGTCTAGAAGCCCAGTGAGCGTGGAGTCTCACTCTCCATTGTCATCCACGCTGCCTTCTTCGGAGCCAGATGTTCCAAGGTCTGACACAGCAGCCACCTCCCATTTACTCAGGCTCCCTGAGGCCTGGCCTCAAAGCAAGCCCTCTCGTGTGTTTTCTGTCACTTTGTACCATGATCCTTTGAAGCATGGTTTTTATATGTCTTTGCTGATGAGAAAATGGCTTACAGAGCTAGGTATCATCCCTGAGGTCCACGGAGCTGGTGTGTAGAAAACGGGACTCCAAACCCACATCTCTGTAGCTCCAAAATGTGATGGTTTTTGATAACCGTAGTGTGTTCTTCTTTCCAGTTTGTAGCTTGTAACTTCAAAATGCTTAAAGGTCTTTACATTTACTAGCTGATGGCTACTTTTAGATTCCTACCACAAGTCCAAATACTTCTATTTTGTTCCAGATTCATGCTTTTTACTGAGGACAGGGAAATAACTTCCTGTCAGCACCCCATGAAAGCAGAAATCAGAGACCAAAATTTGAAGTTTTCTATAACTGACACTACCTTCCATTTTCCAAGCCCGTAACTGTGTACCTGGCTCCAAACTTACCACACTACATCATCTCTTCCATTCCTGGGCCAACCTTCATTTTTCAGATACGAGTTGAGGTGACTTGTTAAGGTTACATAGGGGGTGTAGAGTCAGGATCTGCCTGGAGAGTCTGAATCTTTGTTTCATTGTATATTATGTTTCCCCTGTTAAAGAGAATATACAAGCAAACCATGAAAGGACCATGTCCAGGCCTTGTTGGGGGAAAGCCTCCATTTATTCATTTATTCTTCACCTGGTCCCCACCAATTTCTCATCAAGAAATCCACATCCTTCCAGGCTGGCTCCTCCTGTTTGATCTACTCCTGGCAGCCATATTGAAATTATAAACGCCAACTCATTAGGCTTCAAACCTCTCTGTGACTTTCCACTGGGTTAAAAATAAACCCAAACACCTCTGGACCACCAAGGCTTTATTGCATCTGACCGCCTCTATTGACTCTCATCCTAACGCATGCATCTGAAGCCACCTTGTTCTAATTCTACCTCCTCAGACAGTGCTCAGCTTGACCCTGCCCTGCCGCCCTCCTCCACCCGCTCCCACACAGCTCCTCTGCTGAGCACAGTCTTCAGCTGCCCCTCACTCCCACCCTCTCCTGTAGCTTCAATGACACATCTTCGAAAGATCTTCTCTGACCCACAAACAAATGTGGGTCCAGGCCCTTGCTCTGCAGTATGTATTGATTCTAATGTGAAATTCTTTTGTGTATTTGCTCACTTAAACTTTTCGAAATTATAATATTAATTATATCATTTCCCTTTGCCCTTTGCTCCCTCCAATCTCTCCTATATACACCTCTGCCTTGATCTCAAATTCATGGCCTCTGATATACTTGTCTTTACTTGTTATATATATACAACACACACACACACCATATAACAACAATTAAAGAAAAATATATATTCCTAAATATATAAATACAACATGTCTAGTCTATATAATGCTATTTGTATGGATATGATCTCAGGATTGACCAACAGACAGAGACCATTACAGAAAGCAATCAATCAAAATGTAAAGAATAAGTTGTTGCAGAGGTTTATTTCCAGTTATGTTTAAAATGGTTGTTTTGTGCACTGTTGGGTGAAGGGCTGCCTAGGCTGTGGCATTTGTATTGTCTGCAGGTGTTGGCTTTGTGTAAAAGATGTTTGATTGCTCATGATCTGCACATGCTGTCAATAGAACACTCAAGGAGCTTAGGTATCAATAAAACCCCCTGAGATGAGACGCTTGGGGTTCTACTGTCCAGTATGGGGCTTGCTATGATAGTGGTTTGCCTATGCTGAGGTCTGGCAGGATTCACAACTAAGAATATGCCACCATGTCTTCCTTGGTGAGCCACCACAGCAGCGTACAGCTACAACAAGTGATCCCATGTTTTCCTGCCTTAAGTGACCCGTCTACAACACAATTCCTGTACCCAAGGCTCAGAGAATATTGCAGAAGGGAGTCAGAAAGATTGCAAGAGCCAGAGGAACAGGAAGTCCTCTGTGAGATTGTGCCTCAGAAGTGTCCGAGAAGCTATACCCATGAAGTCTCGCTGACATGGCTTTGTAAATTAGACCTGAACAAAGATGACCCCAACAGACGTAGACATGCCAACATAGAGGGTGGAAATGTTGAATGGCTCCAGCCTTAGAGAAAGACTACAGGCAAGTAAGGAACACTCAGAGTGGGAGAAAACAGTCACCCCAGGGAAGAGTTCTCCTGGTCAGTCCTCCAATACCAAGTGCTCAGCCCTGTTTGCTCACCTTTTAAAAATGAGTCTCCCTACTTAAATGTTGCATTCAGTGGGGCAAGGAGTCTGTGTTTGACTTGAGGTCTTAAGGCCTAGCACAGTGCCTGAGAAACAGTAGGCACGCAGCACTGTGTGCCATCAGTAAATAGATGAATGGAGGCTGGTGCCTACCAGGAACCCTGTGGGCACAGATTGCTTAAGGTGAGTTTCCATAATACAGCCCCTGAAAGGGATGGGAAAGGACAGAGACAGAAAAGGCAGTTGGGTCTGCTCATCCCTCTATGAATAAATGCACTGTGTTACCTGGCATGGCCCAAACTAGTCCTGCTTTGCCTCATCACATTCCCAACTTCTCTCCCTCTTGTCACCAGCAGGAAGTGATCAGCACAGACAACCTCTCACCCACGTCTGGAAAACGGTTTCTCCTTCTTCCCCATGTCTGTGATCTTTCTTTCTCTCATTTCCCCATCGTTTCCCTCCATGCAGAGTCTTGTGGTTCTAGAAGCTTATTATTGAGGGAAGAAGTGTTGGGTACGTGTTGCAGTTGGCCAAACATCGCATGCAGGGAGAAGAGAGGAGCCTGTGAGAATTGCCAAGTAACAGCTTTGCTGCTATCTGGTTGCCAAGGTAATCGTGAATCTTCAGTTGCTTGCTCTGGACCAGTCACAGCCAGCCATGGCCCCTAGTCACGAGTCTCTCTACAGATCAATGCGAGCTCTCTCAAAGCCATCTATATAAAGACCCTCCTACACACACACCTGCTTCCTTTGCATCTTCCTTTTCTCCATGGCCCCTTGGGAAGCAGCAGGTGTTCTGCTTGTGATCTTTGAACAGGTCTTGGATGTTGGATTCATGTCTAGACGTGAAGGCACTTGAGTTCAGGTAAAGGACAGAGACTAGAACGCAGAATAGCATTAAAATAACAGAATTCCAGTCTCTTCAAACCCTGGGTAGTGTTGCTTTCAAATGAAAGAGAAAGCACCCGCCTCTCTCCCTTCCCCAACCCTTTCTCTGCTGTCAGCTGTCACCCCTGAGAGACAGAAGAACAGCTACAGGTTTGGAAGAGCTCGGCGCTGTGTTCATCACACCATAGGAGACATGCAGGTGTCCCTTTGATCAGCGCCTCCTCCACTGTCTCCCCACTACTGGCTCCATCATGCCCCACCCCACCTCACCCCAAAGACATCAAAGAAAGAATATGATGATGGTCTTTTGTCAGTCTTCTGAGAGTTCTCAGTAACATTTTCATTTTCCTGTCAGTATGTCTCTAATTAGCTTGCTACACTTTGAACGTGTTCCACACGTTTCATGTATTAGAAGCTTTCCCCCTAAATGGACATGTGAATGGTTCTTAAGGTAGGACCCGGGAAAGAAGATTGTGTCATAGGGGCAGAACCCTCACAAATGGATGAATCCATTCATAGGTTAATTAAGTAAAGGGTCCCTGGGCGTCAATAGTGTATCTTTGTTATAAAGGTGAACTCTCTGACATATGTTCAATCTCAACACATGATGTCTTACACCAAGTCACAGTGTGGCAATAAGGCCCTCACCAGATTCAGAGCAGAAGCCAATGCATGCTCTTGAGTAACTTTTAAACAAATACTACATTAAGTGTATGTGCCTCAGGGGCATCAGTGTAGTGCCTTGCTAGAGAACTTGTCTAGCATGCGCACGATAGTCAGAGCCCTGGCTTTTATCCTCAGTGTGGCAAGAAAGAAATTATGGGTCTTAAATTCAATGGAGCTCCTATATCTACTTCATTTTGAAAGGCACTTATCTACCAAGAACAGACAATAACGATCTTCTGACCCTAACTTGTCTCCTTCATGGGAACGAGAGTAGAAGGATTTTTGTAACCTTTATTGAATTTGGTGGACAATTATTGATCTGGTCAGTAATATATAGAAGTTATATAAGTTGACACTGGTTTTCATTATTGCAGTGGGGATTTTACTGTTTTCTTCTCATCAGTGGATCTCAAAGTATTTAGATTCATTGGTTTTAAAAGGCCCTAAAATTCTAATAAGCAGAGGCAAGGGAAGGCAGGAGTTATCTAAAGTCACCTAAGTAGAAAGGTGTCAGAACTGGGATGTGAACTCATTTCATCTGACCGCAAATATTAGTTTTTCTGTTATTTAAAAATTGGGTTAAAAGTTGTATGGGGTGATTGAAAATTTGAGCACTCGCTGGATTGAGTATACTAAAATTAATTAAGTGTACTAATGGCAATGTGAATATGTTGGTTATTTTTAAGGACCTTATGTTTTAAAAGTAGACACTTAAATATGTTTGAGACATTAGTTATGGGTGGAATTATGAAAGTCTTGGATTTGCCTCGATATACTTTAGGAGGTGGGGGAATTGGTAGGGTATGATTGGTAGCGTAGGTGAACAAGATGGGTCATGAGTTAGGGAGGATGGAAGATGGGCAGGTAGACCCATGGAATCATATATTTCTCCATCTTTTCTATGCTTGAAACTTCTCATACTAAAACTTCAAACATTAACAATAAAAATGAAAGCCATATTTCAGTCCATATGCCTTCCCAAATAACAGTGCATATGACTGTTTACATCCCATAGTTTTCCAGGAAGCTATAAGGGCCAAGAGACCATCCCCATCACCAGTAACAAATGGGTTATTGCTGAGGGAAGCCAAGAGTCCCTTGCAAATGCAGGAACATGTCAGTCAGTGGCCAAAAATAAGCCCAGATTCTGACAGATGTCCCCTCTGAGAAAAGCACAACTGATCTGTCCTCTTCACTGGAGTACCCAAGGACCCCCCCAAAATAGCACCAACAATGCTTCACGGGAGTATGAAAGGCAAAAATTATTTCCGGTTCCTCCCATAATGTGTCTGTTGTGCTTTCTCTGTGTCTTGTCACCGAGAAGTCCTTCTGGCACCAGTAATGGGCGGGGAAATCATTGGAAGCTCTTTAGAGAACAATTTGACAATATCAAAAATTTAAAGACATTGACAGAAATTCTCTTTCTGGTAATTTTTCTACTGCTACATCCATATACAGATTATATAAGAGTATTCATCGTAACACTTTTTTTTATATCAAAGAATCACAAAGGACTTGGGCTTCATTCTTAGATATGACAAAATAAACACAGCTGTACAGAGCAATATCAAAATTCTGATTCTCAAAGCAATAGAAGGATGGAGTAAGGTTTCCATGGTTTAGGTACTCGCAGGGTTTAAAGACTGAATGAGAAAAGCTTTCACATGTAGGTGGAAAATTGCCTTCTACAATCCTGGGAGCCAACAGGTTGGGGACATTTCCGAATCCGGGTACTGAAATTTCAACAGCCAAAGAAGGTTGAGGTTGAGCCTGTGGCTGTTCGACTATGTCTGCTCTTGAAGTCCTTATAGCTGGCACATGGATGAGACAAGTCACGTGCAAAGAACTCTGCACAACTAGAGCGGCCATCCTTGATGGATCCTTCAAGTCTCCACAGAGAATAACCCCAGACGGAGGTCTTCACCATGACCTGGAGGTAGGTGACAAGATTGCTTTTTAAAATCCTGTGTTGAGAGGCCGGCAGGTTGGGCATGTTTCTGGCTGAGTCCTCTCCCATTTACCCCACTTCCACCCTGCCTGTTCAAGCAGCCAGACAGTGGGTGAGCGTGTGACCGTGATTGCCATCAGCAGTGCAAATCCCTCAACTTGCACTCCAAGTTGATGTTTCCCATTGCTTTCTTCTTCCCTCTGGGGAGCTCTCTTTTCAAATTATGACAAACTGAGCATCATATTTAATGGAGACATGACTAATATAGATTGAAACCTAAGGCTTTCTTCCTGCGCTTTGTATGCCATCCTTCTATAAATACACTCTGCTATCGTTTGGGTTTTTCAGCCTGACGCCTCACAGCTGCATCCCTCCACCTGTGGTCAACTGTGACCTCCCTTTCTGTGTGACACCCGTGCTGCACCGCTCTGCCTCCATGCTGTTTTTCTCTGGTTAACATCTTCATCTAAATATATCACCTTATATGTTCCCGCTCCTAGTAGATGTGCATGATATTAGCAGAAACCAGAATTATTCAAACTCTATTTTTATTGCACTATTGTCTGGAAGGGGAAAAATTAAGTTAGCAAAGGCCAAAATAAAAGCTGACAGAGAAACTATAGCTTATTGGTAAAAGAAGTGATTGCTTGTTACATAGAAGGGAGCCAGGACTACCAAGTCCTGAGCTCAAGGAGCATCTCCATTCACTTCTGACCGGGTGACCTTGTACAAGTGCACAGAACCTCTCTGGGTTCGATTCCCTTGCTCTCTCAAAGGAGGCATTTTGACCTCTTTATCACCAAGTTACTTCTTAGAGTCTCAACGTTTGATATGCTTTTCTGAAGTGAATTTGTAACTGGCCTCTTTTAAAGGACCTTTGGAATCCCAGATTTAGACAGAGATGACAAAGCCTGAAAATATGGGATATTTTATGGAAGTCATCATGTTGGACACACCGTGGAAACAAGAACGTGGGTGTCTTCCACCAAGCCCAAGGCTGGCGTTGGGAACACGGATGACAGGACAGGGTAAGAGCTCTTCTGCCTTCAGGATAGTTCCTAGTCCATTACAGTTTGCCACATCTACTCAGGAAAATGACCTGAGGAGTTATCAGGGAGGAATGAGTCTATCCTGTGACCTTCTCCTCTGAGCCTGGACTATGTGACTTCGACAGTCTTTCACATCTTGGGACCAGATCCTTGGCTTCTTGGCTCCATGTATTCAGGGTCTCCATGTATTCAGTAACAAAAGCTAAGAAGCATCTTCAGGAAGACTCTTCAAGTTCCCCTGGGGGAAGGAAAGAAACTGTGAGACGAGGAAAAGCAGCTTCTCCCCAGGTGGCTTTTCAATAAGTGAAGATGTTCAGGGTGACAAAATAATGTTCCATTGTCTCCTCCTGCAGGATCATCCAGTAATCAGAAGAATAATAGTCTGGCAACTCATACCATTTACCCAGGAACTCAAGATGACTCTTCCATGTTTAGTAAGGCCAACCTCAGAAAGCTTATGTTTAAGTTTAAGTCACCTCACCTGTGGGTGTTGAGAAAGCTTCCACTGTGATGTCAAAGGAATCAAGAAAGACATAAGTAAGATTGGAGACTGTTATCCAATGGCATCCCCATCATGAAATGTCAGCTCAGTGTCCCCACCAGGTCATAGTCTAACTTAGATTTGTGGCCAATGCAATTAACGGTGTCTTTATAAATAATGAACCTCCTATATGACAGTAGTCACATAAGATTTTAAAGGATGAAAATTCCTGTTGCTGAACATTTTTTCTGTATGTTTTATGTTTAGAGATTTACATATTTACCTTTTGTCACAGTAGCTAGCCCACAGTATTTAGATCAGTCCAGGTCTGCAGCCTATAAGCAACAGATACTTTCTAACCTAGGTATGCTGTGGGCTATCCCTTGCAGACTTGTGTAAAGTGTACTCTGCTATTTGCAAAGCTATGAAATCACCTACTAGTGCGCTTATCAGAAAAATGGCTCCCTTTTAAAGTGGTAGGCAAGGGAAAAAATGAGAACTTGAAGAGAAAGCCACTGGCAACATCCAATATGTGCATGCCAAGAAGCTTTGTTATAAGCTTGTACTATTGTCATATTTTAGGAAAAAATTATTGTCATCTATAATAACTCAATGGGTAAGATGGTGGAATGAGGGGGATTAGTGTGTGTTTTCAGCTTATGATTGGTACTCATGTTTTATGAGTGAATCAGAGTCAGTGGAAAGAGGTGGTTACCACTGAAGCTTCATTCTAGCCCCAATCTCTTCAACATCATTGTCAAAGAGCAAGATGACAACAGAAAATATATGCACACATATTGTGTCCATGTCTCAGAGCCTAGAAGAGTGGCTACTGTGATCGCAGTCAATGTCAAATTCAAAGCAAGTTTGCTTGGACTTCAAAAAAAAAAAAAAAAGAAATACAAAGTCCTACACTGTGAATGAGATCAGTCTCACAGGACAGAAAGGAAGGGATGCTGTGTGGTTAAAAAAAAAAAAAAAAAAAGACACAAAAAGCCATCCTAGTAATTCAGCTGACTGCAAGCTTACCAGGGCGTGGCTTTGAACAAAGCCATTGTATTCTTGATATTCTCCAAGTAGAAGTGCCCAGACACAAAGCCTTTTTCACCCTGTGTTGTGAGCTGGTCTCGGAGAACTCTTCACTTTCTGCCCTTTCCAGCTGAACTAGGCTGTGTGTAGAAACAAGCAACTGAGGTGGGAAAGGATAATTACCATAATGTAGTCTCTATCCCTCTATAACTGCAGATTCTGCACCCACGGATTCAAACAGCCACAGACAGAAAAGGGACTTGAGCCACCATAGACCCTGTTATGCTTAAGGGTTCTGAAAATATGTGGGGTTTTTTTGGTATTGTTATTTTTTTCAACCAAAATTTATTGACCATGCATAATTGTCCTTGAAAATTCAGTGATGGACATGATGAAAACCTTTTTACTCAAACACACGTAAAATGGAGCAGAAAAGTCTTTTCAAAGAACTTCTGATATGAAAGGTGTTGGTGTGTTTGTGCTATAACCCTCCTGTATGTTCTTCTTTTTGTATTTCTGTTTGTCTGTTTGTTTTTTGTGATAGGGTCTTGCTCTATATCCCAGGCTGGCCCAGAATTCACTATGTAGCCCAGGCTGCCCTCTTAGTGATCCCCTATCTCAGCCTCTTGAGTGCTGGAATTACAGCTGTGAACCATCCTGACCAGCTTAACCTTTTATTTCCTAGCTGGGGATCATTGGCTCCTGGCCTTCAAGGTCACTTTGCAGTCCTCAAGTTAGAATTCTATGGCTGTGTAATTTCTACTGAATTTTCTCCAATTCTTTCCAATTCCTGTGGGCCAATTTTTTCACCAGTCGCTAACCCTTATTTTGCATGATTTTCTGCTAGAATTCAGCTGGCCCACCAAATTTAGTATTGCCTGACAATTTGACAGGCATATACTCAATTCCTTTGTCCAGATGACAAAGCCCATGACTAGAATAGATTCACCCTTAACCCAGAGCAGGTGGCTCACCACTAGGTATGGCCCAGGCTACTCTCCAAGGATTCTTGCCAAGGACAGAATAGATGTAAGAAGACCTCAGGTTTTTCTGAGTGAAGTAAAGATACTTAACTTGAAATTTTATTACCCTGAGAAAAGGCAGCCTTGGAAACAAGTAAATAGTTGGGTAGATCTCAGTGAGATAAATGCATATGCATATGACCTAAGTTAAAAATAGAAGAAAGGGAAAATATGAAAAGTAGTCCAAATAGTTGAATCTTCCTTTTTAAATCTCCATAGCATCTGCATTCTGTTGACTAAGGGGCAGCAGGGTATCCAGCTACTCTGTTGACCAGAGCATCAAGCTCAGAATCTGAATTTAGAAGGCTCAGGTGCATAGACTCTATCCATCCATGCTCAAATGAGAACTCTTCCTGAAAGTTAGGTGGACTCCTACAGCTGCTTCTTCCTTGTTACTTCATCAGATCAGGATCCATGAGAAGCCCTGTGGCCAACAGAGCACCTACCAAGAGCCAGGACCTCTTAGAATCCAGAGAGTTCTCGCCACATCTTGTACCCCAGTCTTTATCTACTTCCTCACTTATTTCTGCTATCGATAAGAATAACATTATCTTATAGAACACTCTTGGCTATGGGCAATTTTATGTATCAACTTGGCTAGGCCAAGGTAACAAAATTCTTAGGGCAAATACTGAACTCAATATCGCTGCTATTTTTTAGATGAGATTAAGCAGAGTATCCTCGATAATATGGGTGGGACTTACCCAATCAGTTGAGTTTCCTAATTAAGAAGTGTGAGGTCCCCAGAAAGAGGAGCAAATTCTATCCCAGACTCATTTGGACTGAGGCTACACTGTCATTCCTTTCCTGGATCTCCAATCTGTCAGGGCTCCCCTACCAGTCGCCACCACTGGGTGAGCTGAGTCTTTACAAATTCATTCTCTCCCTCACAAAGATATAAATGTGGATATAGACAAATGTAAATATAGACATAGAGAGATCGACAGAGAGAGGTATACAGATATATTCTATTGACTTTGCTTCTCTAGAGAGTACTGCCTGATATTCTCTTTCCCTTGAGAAACAAAGGGTCAAGTTTGTTATTAATTTTTCCTTTGACCTCAGAAATAGCCTCACCCACAGCTTGTCCAAGAAAAATTAGGCTCCAGACATAGACTCCTTCTGCTTTCCAGTCCTACACTCAAGCAATCACCTGGGTTTCGGTGCGCCTTTGCTGCCTCCTTGCAGAGATAAGAAAAGTTGACACTCAGCACAAGTCTGGGCTAGTCACTTTTCCTAGGGTCCTCATCTGAAGGCCTCCTTTTTCCAAACCTAGACCATGGTCCTTCCCTTATTAGTACTCACAGCCATGCCCTTCTTCTTCCTGGTCTACAGACACATTCTGATGTGCCTTGTGTTTTACACGAGGAAGCAGGCATTCCCTGCAGCTTCTTATCGCTGTTCTTTCCTTCACAGCCACGCTCCTCAAAGTGTTTATTCCAGTGTCAACTCCATTATTTAACCCGCTATAGTCTACCTCTGTCCTCTCGCCATGCCATTAAATCCTCTTCGCTGAAGATACGAATTGCCTTTAACTGCCAAATCCAAAGAGTACTTTTTGGTCCTGACTTGGCCTGGCAGCTCCGTAGCCTGTGACACTGGCCATTCTATCTGAAGACATCTTTATTTTTAGATGCTAGGCCCCATCTTATCTCATGTCCCCAGTGTGAGGGACTCAGTTCTGATGGCAGAAGATAGTACAAGATCTCAATCAGAAACAACGCAATGCTTGAAGCACTGACTGTAGCTTGAAACACTGCTTAGTGCTACATAAAATATGAGTTGTACAGAAAGAAAGCCCCATTCTCTTACAATGATCTTTTAATTCTTGTCGTTGAAACAGAGAGACTTTCAGGTTTGCACTGGAGTTATTTTAACACCTGTCTAATGTGTTTGCTAATCATCCTTTTCTGAGCCAGTGTATGAGGAAAGGGGCTTCTTCTCTGTAGCAGGCAGAATGCTGAAGCGGATTCTTAAGTGTTTTCCTTGGTGATTGGTTTCTAGATTGCTTTATATTTATGGCAAGTGAATCCACTTTCTTGTTTATTATCGTAATAACACATTTCTTTTCAAGTAAACTAAGAAAAGTCAAGCAAACTGAACTGGACTAGGGGAAACACTACAGGGAAATGCCTGTTTGGGAGGACCAAACAGGTTCCAGGTTGGTGTTTCTCAGAATGCTGTCCATGGCCCCATGGCCTCTCACACTGCACATATTTTATGCATTTTTCTTATTAGCACTATAGATTCAATGACCTTTAATTTTAGATCTCTAACTCTCTCCTAAGTTATGATGCAAACTTAGCTCTTATGGGTAACCTATGGGCTGTCCCATTGGCATATCAAGTTTAAGAGTCTGTCTACTGCTAATCAGGCATGATAGTGTGCACCTTTAATCCTAGGAATCGGGAGGCTGAAACAAGTGGATCTCTGATTTCAAAGCCAGCTTTATCTACAAAGTGATTTCCAAGACAGTGGGGCTACACAGAGAAACCCTGTCTCAAAGAACAACAAGAAAAGTAAAACATAAAAATCTGTCTGCTTATCAGTAAATGGTAGCAGCCTATCCTCTAAATTGGGAAACTAGATACCAGCCTTGTCACCAGCCGTTACCACCAGCCAACACATAGGGTAAAGTCCTCTTTTACAAACCTGAGTGAAATTCCTCTTGTCTCTCCTATCGGCTATTGTCTTAAGTCAGGCTCATTGTCTCTGGAAGGAACTAACTGGCCTCCCTGATGCCAATATCAGACCCATAGAATGTATTCCGCATAAGGCTTTCAAAATCCAATTAGATGGAGCCATTTCTTGCCACTGCCTCAGGCTGCTTTCAGTTCATATAAAACCAAAATGGAATATTTTAACCAAAATGGAATCATTTTAACCTGCAATCCATAGATGGGCACAAGGGGGCCTTGAACCCACTGAAATTAACTGCAGACAAGACATAAGTGTTTCAAGGATAAAAGTCACAACTGTCATCAAATCCTCAGAGGGATCTTTGAGGTGAAGTGGAGAATCTCTTCTCTGAAAACACCAAGAAGACTAGCAAGCAGATTGAGGTATGGATGGCTGGGAAGTCTTTACCTCTAGCCTCAATTAGGCTTTTTCTGGGGAGCCCCTCTTTCATTGGTACCCTTTACCCTTCAAACACCTACCTTCTGGAGCCCTCAGATTCTTTAGAGGTGGGCTGGTTGACAAATAACCATCACTGTTTGTCATACAATCCGTGCATATGTACAAAACAAGTATGGTGAATATTGTGCTTCCATGATGGTTACGGAAAATATAATTAGAATATCTCAGGAGATCATTTCAAAAATCACTTTTCAAAATTCACTTAAAACGCGACCAACTTTGGAGGGGAATGTACATATATATCTCCTTCAGAGTCACAGAGGAGGAAATTGTGTGTTTGTGTGTGCACATGCACATGTGTAACAAAAAATATACACCTTTCATTATTATCAGGTACCCTGCAAAAAACACTCTGTTGTCCAAGTACCAGGTTATCAACCTCATTTACTAAAACACAGGTACTGTGAGGCTTGATCTTCACTGCCAACTGACATGGTGATTTGGGAGTCACCTAGGAGATACATCTGGGTGTGTCTTTGGGAACTTTCCAGAGTGTCTTGACTGAGGTAAAAGATCCAACCTGAATGTTTGTGATCCCTTGGGTTAGAATCTCAGGCTGGATGAAAGAGGGAAAGAAGAAGGTCAGATTCATACCAGCATTACTCTTTCTCTGCATCCTGATCCACTGAGATGTGAGGAATCCCAGATACCTGCTTCTGTCACCATGAACCATGCTTTCCCTATCATTGTGGACACTACCCTCCAAAATAAGCCCCCTCAAGTTGTCTTTGTCACAGCCATGGAAAAAGCAATTAATACAGATACCAAGCTTAGTGGTTATATAACTTTCACATAGTCACAGGGCTTGGAATACTTGCATCTGGGGTTCAAGTACTAATCTCTTTGATTCTATTATGAAAACAGCAGCATGGTGGATTTTTCCTAGCTTGTTATAGCCACAACATAAACTGCAAGAACAAAAATCATCATTCGACTTGTTCTTTACTCTGAAAATTGCAAATATTTTATCAAGGCAGGAAATAAAAACTATATGACCATATTCAAAAGCTCTGTACCCAGTCTCCCCTCAAACACGTTTTTTCTTTTTCTTTCTTTCATTTTTTTCTGTCTTTCTTTCTTTCTTTCTTTGTTTCTTTATATGTCTCTATATGTCTCTTTGTTTCTCTCTTTGTTTCTTTCTTTCTTTTTTCCTTTCTTTCTTTTGGTTTTTTGAGACAGGGTTTCTCTGTTGTAACTCTGGCTGTCTGGAACTCACTCTGTAGACCAGGCTGGCCTTAAGCTCACAGATATCATCCTGCCTCTGCCTCCCAAGTCTGGGATTAAAGGCGTGTGCTACCACCACCTGGTGATTCCCCTCAAACACTTTAATAAGACTGTGTTTATGAGTTTGGGGACTGCAAGGGTAAAGGTTTTATCTTGTTGCTTGGAATAACTGATTAGATGATTGCACAGAGATAAACTTTTAAGTCAGAGGCTTTCTTGCCAAGGTTTCTGTGAAGGCTCCATTAGCCCTAATGAAGTAGTATTCAGAACATGCTGGGGGCAGAAGGTCACTGTGCAGAGGACTCCAGGGACCAGACCCATACTGCCCCTTCTTGTCTGTTCCCTCTTACATCTAGCTAGGGTTATGATGACTTCTAAAGTTCAGAGAAGATTCTGGGTTCGCCACCACAGAAAAGAGCCAGTCTTTGTACTTGGAAGTCCCCTATAGTAACAGAGTAAACCCCAGACATTGGAAACCCAAGGACAGATACTATGAGGGACCTGTAAGGCAAAAGATAAAAACATCTATGACACAGCCACCTGCCAAGAAACAAAGCAGTAGCCAGCACCAGCGCCACAGAGACCGTAGTCATCACTGTCATGTCTGACCACTGACTATGAGCAGATACTGCATCAGAGAATTAATGTCTTATGTCACAACAGCTGTGGAAGTCAGCAAATTGATTTCTTCCTGCACTCCATTTTCCAACTTGGTTTTCTCTGGGAAACATCATGTGACTGGGCTCTGGGCTATTTTAAATATATATATATTCAACTTCTTTTGTACTCCCTAACCCTTTTTCCAGAAGACTTTTCTATGTCTAGCAATTACCATGATCATAAAATAGAAGGAAGAGGAGATTCTAAGTTTTCACATGGCAAGTGGCTCATCTGACACCCACTTGACCCACCGTATGTATGAAGCAAATGTTTAGTGCACTGGACCACTTAAATTTGAGACTTATCTCTTATAGTAACTACAGCTCCCTACATTTTTGCCCAAGCCCTCAAGAGATGCTGTTGCATCATTTTCAAATGGGGATCTTCTCAGCGCAGATATAGCTTTCCCAAAGGCCACACCCAATAAATTCTGGAGTCAAGATTCAAATCTAAGACATTTGGCCTCAAAGTTCATGCCAGTAGCAACAAGTTTTCTCCTAAGAAGGAACTATACAGATTAATGAGAGTATATACACAACGATGGCAGAGTGCTGGGTGTGTGGTCATTGCTAATTAAAGGCAGCTTGATGTCGTCATTCATGATTCCTGTGAGTGTCCGTGGTCCTTCGGAGGCTCTACTTCCAGCCACACCTTGATGCCTTTCTGTTGTTTCCTCAGCCACGATGCTGAGCCTAACTCATTCCTACTCTATGTCTCTATCTACCTCCTGTCCTCACTTTCTGTGCAACTACAGTATGTGCTGATGTCCCACATGCAAGCAGAGATGGTGTCTGTGTCATCTCTAGAATGGGATTCATTTTCTGTCATAAAGCTATGGACCTATCTGGGTCCTGATTTTTATCACCAGCCTGAACCTCTCCATGAGTCTGGAAATCAAATTGTAAATTGAGTCAAATTTGGGAGGGAGAGGTGTGGCTAATAAGGTAGAAGAGAAAAATCAAGGCTCCAAATGTTTGCAACAGGCTGGAATGATGGGCTAAAGCCAAGAAAAATTTAACTGAAAAACAAATGACAGAATCTTGAAAGGATAGGTCCTTAAAGGTCCTTGCCTGGGGCCTGTTATTAAACTCTTTAACTGGAAGGGGTTCCTCCCTCATGGTTTTAACTATTCTCATCACATCTGTTTCTGATTATCTTTGAGTGTATGAATAAATTACCTTATCTGCTTAAAAATCTTCCTAAATTCCAATTAAATGGACTGGGTGGCTTAGATTTTGAAACCCCAAGCTTTTATAGCTGCTGCATGGAAAGCTGACTTGCATCTAATCCCCTGTGTGATCTTCGCTTTGGAAAGCATCTAGTGAACAAACCTCAGTGTTCTACTGATTGATGCCATGCTTCTGGTGGGGAAACCAATGTGAGCCTGTGGGCTAGCTGGTCCTCTGCTCCCGTCACCAGAGGAAAAGGAGACACTAAGTAGACAAGTATGTATTCTTCTAATAAGCTAGAGGAAGATAATTAGAACGAATACATCCACTGTCCACACGAGAGACATGTTAGCAGGTTAATAGCTGATAAAGTTCCTTTCAAGTATAGGGGAAACAGGGTCAGAGCAAACCATGATTACACTGACAGGTCCGAGGACAAGGCCTAGGAATGTGTATCTGGACAAAGTTCTAAGACAGATCTTGTGTGTGAGGAGGAAGGAGGGGGTCAGAGGACAGCTTGCCGGAATCAGTTCTCTCCTTCCATGTGGATCCTGAGGATTGAACTTAGGCTTAGCAGCAATCGCTTCACCCCCTACGCCATCTCAGCAGACTTCTAGGTCAGAGCTTAAGCGCAAACGAACATATGAAGTAAGAAGAAGAACCTGGGCATAATACTTATTTGTATAAACAGAAGACTTATGATTTAAAACAATAATAGCTGTTCTAATTCATGCCTGGATTTATGTGCTAGTTCACACCTGTACTTGTCAGGGCTCTCTAGAGAAACAGAATCCATAAGAGAATGCATCAAAAGGGTCCTCTGTAGACTCACTTACGTGACACGAGCTAGGTGGTCCAACCATGGCTATCTCAACTGGAGAAGTTGAGAAACCTGTAGCTCTTCAGCCTGAGAGGGCAGGTGCCTTTGTGACCTCATTCCGGCACGAAAGGCCTGAAGAATTGTTAGAAAGCCTCTGGTCTTCAGCCCACACCAGAAGGTCAAAGTAGCTGAGTACTGATCTCATCGAGGACAGCAGCAGCAATAGCAGCAGAGGCAGTGATGGATATGTAAGGCCAAGCTGGTGATGAAAAACCACAGAGCAAACGAAGAGCTAAAACATGAGGACTCCATCCTTTCCAATTATTTTAACTGGAAGTCAGTTAATGTTTCACCATGTCCCTATCTACCCGACTGCCCATCACTGTCTACATTCCTATACATGTATTCATTATAGTACATGAGAGGAACAAAACTCCTCATGTCCCTTTGAATCTGCTCTGTTGGCTAGTTTTTGCCCTAGGGTCAGCAAATCCCTGGCGTGCCTGAAGGTATTTCTGGTCCTTTTAATCACAAGAGCGAATGTCTTTTCATAGTTCATGTGTCAATCCCTATGTAATAATTCATGCTACCTAGAGCTGGTGTCCCTATGCCCAGTTCTGTACTGCCTGTAGAAAGAGCAGGATAATGGTTAGACTTTCTCCACCAGTTTTTCCATCACTGTTAGCTGAAACTCAAGCTCTGATGAGGGTCAGGGAAGGGACTAGGGGAAGGCTACAGCTTCTATTAGGTGTATGTATAGCTTTCCCAAGGCCACACCTTAACAGGATTTCTGAGCAGCCTTCTCCTCCCCAGGGCTTACCCCAGTGGTTTCTCAGAGTCTCCTTTAGATTCCTATAATGCTATTCCAATGAGTCAAATGATGACTTCTCCAGTGGCTGCATACAACCCTCGGGCTCTTGAATTCAGGACCACTCCCCTCTGATTGGTTTGTTCACCTGCCCCCCCAGCCATGCTGTAAGCCAGGTCCCTTTAAAGGTGACTCCAGACTCCCTCTTTCCAGCATGTTACAATTTTGTTTCCTCGATAAACACATGGCTCTTTAGTTCTTCATGTAGACTTATCTCTGCTCCCTTGAGCTTTTTGCGTCTGTGTTTTTCAGATATATCAGACATAGAGTTCCAACATCTTTCAAGAGTCATATCAAGCTTTCTGAGTGGTCCCTATGACCTCGACTGATCGAAGCGGAGGGAAGCAGGAAAATTCTGTGGAGGAGTAGCTCCTCTTCAGTTCTCTAAAGCCTCCTGTTTTATAAGCTGGAGCTGAACGAGCTAATGCCAGCAAACTGCATGTGGTCCAGCAGCTGCCAGGAGATGGGAACATGGTGTGTTACATGATGCTCACCTTTGAGTACTCTGTGGAGACAAATGGATCACAGGAAAACTGGTACTAACCATCTCATCAGGAGTATATACAGAAAGCTCTTCTGTGTCAGTTGGCAGAGGATAGGGGAAGAATTGATTTGAATCTTATTTCTGTCGGGGACATCACAAATGAGAACAAATATGCAGGTATGTGGTAAATATGCAATATTAAAGATGCTTGTTCATGCTGTTCTGTAGCATTTGTGTAGGACTCAAATTGTTGGGCTAAAGGTACTGTTTGGGAAACAAATGATGAGGAAAGAGAAAAACAGTAAACCAGTAGCTGTGAACACAGAAAACTTCACACATGGACCAAGAGCCACAGGAATCAACAGCACAGAGAATCCCAGTAGCTCAAGGAATGGAAGTGTGCTAGCTTGCACCCTAAACCCTAAGAGTCTAGGCTGCAAGCTACATTACTACTCCTGCCTGGAATGCTCCAGATTCTTGAGAATGCTGTTGGTTCCTTCCATTGGCTTGTTTCAGCTCTGTTAATTCTCCCCGTCTCCTTTGCAGGCAGCTGTATTATATAATCTCTATGATCAGATCCAGTTCCAAGAGCCTAAAGGGAACTCTATTATTTAAAGACAGAGCATAAAGGCCAACTCCCCAGTCTTCTCTCAGAGTGATGGCAACTTGAGTGGGATCTGAGACTAAAGATGGGGAATGAGACAGTCTCATCTTCGTGTGTGTGCGTGTGTGTGTGTGTGTGTGTGTGTGTGTGTGTGTGTGTATGTGTGTAAGCAAGTCCAGAGGTTGATGTTGAGTGTCTTCCTCACTCTCTCTCTACCTTATTTTTCAAATCAGGCTCTCTCACTGAACATGAGTTTCATGGATTTGGCTAGACTGCCTGACCAGCAAGTTCCAGGGGTCCTCCTGTGTCTGTCTCCCCATAACTGGAATTACAGACATGGGGTGCTACACACAACCATTTTATGTGGGTTCTGGGGATCAAACTCAGGCCCTCGTGCTTGTATAGGAAGTTCTTTACCGATTAAAGCATCTCCCTGGCTCTTCAACTTGTTACAAGTGCTTACTGATAACAAGAACCCAGCTGCATGTACCAACAGAAGATTCTTGGAACCTGCTTGTCAGTATTACTAAAGATAACATGGTACATAATTGAACCCCATACTCTCCATATTGCCCAATATTACCAAGGCCAGCAGCTGGAGCTGGGAAAACTAAGAGCACTTTCTAGAGTATTCCAGAAAGCATGTTTGAGAGTAATTGAAATAAGCTGGATGAGTGAAGAAGGGACTAGGAAATCCCAGGAGACCAGACAAAATAGAGCAAGTACTACAAGATAAACAACAACAGCCTGGGAAGCTCTTGGTGGAACTGGGCTCTCGGGCCGGAAGCCTTGGTTCCTGAAGCTTTGAAAGGCAGCTGGGAATAGAACCACTCATCATTTCCCCTCACATCTAGGTCCCAAAGGACCAAAAGGAAGGAGACAATGGGAGTGCCCAGGAAAGCTAGCCAGCCGGCGTGAGTATATTTGAGAGATTCAGGATTGGCCCTTTACAGCCACTGTTCAGAGGGAACTGACACAATGAAGTGGTTTCCCTGTACAGCTTGTATACCAGCCTTAGGATTTTAAAACCGCGCTATGCTCATCAGCATGCGTCCGGCAGCTGTGCGCCGTCTGATTGTTAACTAACAGCTTTAGTATGGAGTCGAGGAGTCTTAGTGGTAGTAGTTCCCCAAGGTAGCCGAAGAAGGATGCTTTCATTTGGGGTGGGCTTTGTAGTAAGTGCCCTGTACGTTCGGCAATGTCCATAGCCCCAAAACAAAACCAGAGCGGAGTGAATGGGATAGAGAGAGTGAAGGAAAGAAAAAAAAAACGGAGGCTGACAGGATAGGGTGGAATGCTGAACTGTTCCGTGAGTTTTGAGGCCACGGGTGGTCTCCTCTGAAGCAGTGCCCCTGAGAAGAGTTGGCCATCTGCCCTGCTCTGCCAGTGCCTGGGAGGGATTTCCTAGTCAGCGTGTATGTTCATTCAGTTCCTCAACTTTCTGCACGTGCTCTGTCTGCTAACAGTCTCATGCTAAGAAATATTGCCCACAAACGACAAAGGGGAAAACAAATAGAGGTCAGTTTGATCCTTAGAGCCAGTTATGTGGCCACCGGTGCTCCAAGGACATCATCTGGTTCCTGTGTGCCCCACATCCTCCTGCACACCTTCCACCTCACCTTGAACGCTGGCTGTCCTCACTGTACCAGCCACTGGATGCTCCCAGGAGCACTAGGGACACCAGAAGATGACTGGAGAGCAGGCTGGGCAGCCACCTGGTATGCACAGGCATGGCTGTGAACTGCCTAGATCTGGGTGTGCAGGAAACTCAGAGGTGGGAGGTACCATCCTGGCTCTTGGGTGGCAGGTGTATTCATTTCAAATCCAGGCAGACAAGGGAACTTTGATCCCTTCTGAAAGAAGCCCATTGGGCTCCTCTGCAATCTTCCAGACGTTCCCGGGTTCCTCTGTGTTCCCTCCTTCCTTTCCCAGGCTGCCCACACCCCATCCTCTCAGCTCCCCACTTCCCAGGTGGGAGATGGTAGGAGCAGCTTTACAACCCCACCCCCACCCCCGGTGGGGAGGTGATCAGGTTCTATAGTGCTAGCTAACAAAGTAGGGCCCACAGAGCTTTGTGCCTCTATCTGCCTGGTGTGTCTCTTAGAGGGACCTCTTTTCATCCTGCTATAGTTGACCTCTCCTTAGCGCACTCCTGGTCTGTTCCATCCCTCTTAAAGTCTTGTTCTCGGCCTTTGTTTTTCCTCCATTTTGAATTTTACCTTAAATTCTCTTCTTTTCACTCATTTACATTTTTTTTTAAAGATAGGGTCTCATGTGACCCAGGTTGGCCTTGAACTTTATGCGGCCAAAGATGAGCTTGAGCTATTAGTCCTCCTACCTCCATTCTCCCCGGTGCTGGGATTACAAGTGTATGCCACCATGGCCAGTTTTGGCAGTGCTAGGGCTCGAACTCAGGACTTTCTACACGCTAATCAGGCACTCTACCAGATAAGCTATCTCCCCATCTCCCTCCTTTACATTATTTTGGTGACCATTACTCAGCCCAGTCCATCTCTTAGTCCTTTCCTCTCTTTCATTTCCTTTTTTGGTCCCTTGGCCTCAGCTAACCCCCAGCTGTGGATAGCAGGTAGCAGCAGTAGAATCTGGCTAACTGGCCTGCTTACAGGACAGTATAGAGATCCTACAGGTAAAGGACTGCCCTGACATATAAGCAGAGGATAGGCAATGTACTGTGACAACTCATTTTGACAGTCAGTGTTCCTTGTGAGATGTGCTGGTGCAACTTCATTTGGGGGCTAGTGTGGTTTGGTCTTCAATTTCAAAGATTCAGAAACTTAATCTTTTGGGGTCATTAGGAGCAAAATTGCCAATAAAGTTACAGTATTATATATACAAGAGAGAAGAAAGACAAGTGTCTGTGTGTTGATTCACTAGAGGAATAAAGGGTAGCAGAGATGAGCTCCCTGGTTCTGCTCTGGGACACAGGGAGGCTGTCTTCCTTAGCCTCACTTGCATGGACTTAAGGAAATTCGATTGAGTTCCAACCAAGGGGTCTTGGGAAGGACTGACTTATTCCACATCTAAATGCAGTCATAAAATGCCCGCATGCTGCAAGGGCAGGGAGGGCTCTGCAATGAAGACATACCACGGCAAGGATGGTGGGTTCCCGAGTCATGCACGGAAGAAGGATGCCTAACTACTCTGGACTCTGATGTAGGCAATGAATAAACATACTGTGTAAGACACTGAGCCTTAGAAATGATCTACTTCAGTTGTTGGTAATACTTATTTTTCTAAGGAAAAAATAACTTGTTTCTATTGTTCCAAATACTCACTTCCCAAACCTCATCAGAGCTTGCTTGGTTAGGATGAAATAGAACAAAGACTCCAAAGTTTATATATTTTACTGCAATACAACTAAAAGGAGCACACCTGCCTCAGTTCAGGGGTATCAGAAATGAGTTGATAGAAGTAAGATGAGAGGAGGTGTTAATAAGAGGGTCATTCTCCAGGGTCCAACTCTAACAAGGTATTCATCTTTTGGGTTAGAATCAGGGAATGAAAGAACATGAGAACCCAGATATCTTGGAGCTACTCTGAAGTCTAGGTTGAGCTTGATAGTCCCCAGGTTTTGTGATACATCGTGCCAAGTCAGAACGACTATATGCTAGAAAAAAAATAGCCAAAGCCGTGAGTCAGGAAGGCATGGTTAAGTCACAGCCAGATGCACATGTGTCTCACTGCCCCACCAATGTCTGCAACTGGATAACTAATAGATGTTGCAAGTTTTTAACAAATTAGAATTTAGCAGAATTTTTTTAAAAAAAAGAAACCGTTCATAAATTGAGAAGCACTCAGAACATGAGAGGTAGAGAGAGATCCATCCAGCCATATAAAGAAAATGGAAGTAAAATGCAGAAATAGGAGATTCCTTACAGCTGTGTCTACATTAATCACAAGTGGTCTGGCTAGTTGGCCCTCCATGATTACATGAAGTTTAACTGCTGTGACTGGCTAGGGTCTGACTATTTAGTACAAGTGTGTGTGTGTGTGTGTGTGTGTATGTGTGTGTGTGTGTGGTATGTATATGTATAGATACATATACATATGTATGTGTGTGTGTGGTGTGTATATATACATGTATATATACATATATGTGTCTGTGTGGTGTGTGTGTGTGTGTGTGTGTATTCTAAAGTTAGGTGACCAGTTTATTTGTGCATTACCTTTTTCATTTCTGTGACAAAAGCAGCTTAAATAAGAAAAGTTTTTGACCCACAGTTTGAGGACAATCATGGGAAATAAATGACAGGGAGAGATGCTCTGTCCATGACAGCAGGAGCTTGAGGTAGCTGGTCATATTGCATCCACAGAGATAAAATCTGGCGCTCCCCTCAACTTTGTCCTTTTCTTCCATCCTGGACCCCAGGCCGTGTAGTTTCTTCCAACTACAAAGGTGGCCTTCTCATCTCAGTTAAGCATCTCTGGAAATGCTCTCACAGGCACTCGGAGGCTTCTCTCCTAGATGACTCGAAATCAAGTTGACAATCAAGATTAACCACGTGGCGAGTATGTTCAGATAGGTTGCAGTTTGTCACACAGTGTGAAAACAGCCTTGGGCAAGTGGCCTCCTGCTTATTTAACAAGGTCTGGGTCCCAAACTGCTCCTCCCACATTTGCCACGGCTCCATAAGTGCTTCTTCTCTCACCTTATCATGGTCAGAAACCATAGAGTTCGTCCATCCTTTCTTTCTCTCCTGTCCCATGTGCAAACCACTAGTGGGTTTTGAATGCTCTATTTCAGTAAGTCTGCAAATCAGCCACCTCTGACTGCGATGCTGCCATTCTCTTGCCTACATTAGTCCATAGACTCCTAATTGGCCTTGCTAGCCTTGCTGGTCTACTACCTTTCCCGGCTGTAGTCATAAAATTTTAGTTTTAAAAATGGAAGACAGATTGTGTTTCCTAAACTCTTCCTGAGCTTGCCATCTCACTGAAAAAAAAAATAATAAAATTCATGTGATCACCATGCTCTGGGTTCGACCTCCTCATTAAGGTCACCTCCAACCACTCTCTCCTCTAGATGACACTGCCAATGCCCCACTCACCTCCCCTGGTGTGTCCATGAGATCCCTTGCAGTCTCTTCCCTATGCTTTAGGGGCTGTCTTATATCTACCTGGCAACAGTTTATGCCTTTATGGTTCCTGAAGTTATGTATACCAATGAGACAAGGCTGAATATGCCTGACCCCCTACTAGGGCAGGTCAGGAGCATGTTCCATACATTTCCCAGGGGTCTCCAACAGATCTGAGCTTGGCCCCCAAGTGTAGCAACTAACTCATTTATATCCCACTTAATTTTCCTTCCTTCCCTCTCTCATTTCCCCCTTCTATCACAGTGTTCCCTAAGATCATCTCTAGAATAAACCACTTGCACCGAAAGCTTTGCTTTGTGGACCGTCTGAACTAAGGTATCCTACTGACTCCAGCCATACAACGTAGAGTTCCTTGAAGATGCATCAGCTCTGCCTTTGAATCTTCCATTCCCTGAACCTGCACTTCCCTCTGCAGCCCTCCCAGTCTCTGTCCAAACACCGTCTTTCTGATGTATGTATGAAGTGCCTCCCTCTGCCCCAATAGAGTCTTTGCATGGTGATCTATGTATTTGTTGACTCTTTGTCCACAGGAACAATAAGTTTTATGAGGAGGGCTCAGCGTGTTATGTTCTATATTACACACTGTGGCTTTCTCAACAAGAATGGCTCCTGGCACACATTAGGTGTGAGTCAATATTTCTTGAGTGAATGGACACAAAGACAGAGACTGGGGAGGAATAAAAGGAAAGAATATTTGATACCAAAGTCCAAAAGTACACAGTGTGACTTAAATGACCATCGGTGGTAACTGTGCCCAAACTCTACAAGGTGAAAATGTTGCCACTGTATAAAGAAGGATTCAGGAACACACCCAGTTTTCATATTTTCTATAAAAGAATTGGGGGCTTTTTTCAAATGAAAGTAAGGAAGACAATTCCACAGGTCTCTGTGCTCTGTGGCTATTGTGTTGCAAGAAGGATTTTAGAAAATTTAAGTTGAATTTTTTTTTTTTTTTTTTACTTACGTGCATGTGCCCACATGTGTGTGTATATAAGCATGTAGGCATGTGTCCCCTATTGCATATATGTGGTTACAGGCCAACTTGCAGAAGTTGGTTCTCTCTAATACATTGGTCCTGGGAATTGAACTCAGGTCAGCAGGCTTGGTGGCAAGCACCTCTAACCACCGAACCATCTTGCCAGTCCATAAGATGCATTTTAAATATTAATCACAACATGTAGTTCACAAATTATTGTACTTTGCATAGTTCTATTTTTGAGGAATAAAAATATTCATGCTATTAAGTAGCTTTGTGTGTGTGTGTGTGTGTGTGTGTGTGTGTGCGCGCGCGCGCACGCGCACATGTGTGCATTCATGACCCAAGAATAGGATGCATTCAGATAGCATTTGATAGGTGCAGGCTTGCAGGTTGATGCCCATGAATAAAACAACAACCAAATATGGGAGCTAGTGCTGAGCCCTGTTCCTTGAGGTTTAAGGGGTTGGCCTGCGCACTTTGCTTCACGTCTCTTGTTTTTCTTGGCACTTCATCCCTGTGGTTGGTGATCCAGATCTCAGCCCCATTCATGTCATCCTCCAAATCCCGTCTTAACTGTCTCCCTGCTTGACCGTCACTTACGGTGGGCAGCCCCTCACCTGTCCTCTCTTGCCCTGTGCTCTTTTTCCCTGTGTGACACTTAGCACTGTCTGAAGCCACCTGTTTATTTTCACCTGCCAAAAATTGTTTTCACTATTGTCTACCTTCGTGGAGCATAAGCTCTTGAGCGGAGGCCATGTCTGTCTGACACAACTGTATGCTTGTACCAATTGCATAGCATACATTCCATAATGTACCATGGATACAAGATTGAAAGAAAGCAGGCAGGCAGGCAGAGTGCCAGGAGCTGGGCAGCCACCTGCTCACGGCTGATAATCAGCCATCAGGATGCACCCTCCCAGCTCCTGTGCCGAGGAGGTAGGACCTCCTCCACCTGCACCTGCACCTTCCCCCATCCCTGCTTTGCCCTACCATGTTGACTGCCTTTCTGATAGGCAGGGTCATCTGAGACAGGGGGAAGAAAAGAAAAATGAGGCACAGGAGGGTAGAATGGAGCACTAGGCTCTTTCAGCAACCACTATTCCTTATTTCCTGCCAGAGTATTGGCACCTTTAAAAGCCTTGGCTGTCTTCTCCAACTTCCCCACTCAATCACAAACCACAGTGCCCAGAAAAAAAAATAAAGGGGGAAAAATCAATGTGCTGAATCTTCACTGGGCTCAGTTGCAACTCCCTATAGCTTCCCTCTGCTGTCTACAGAGCACTTCTCCAGCTCTGGATGTCTCATGTTAAGAAAATGCCCTTCCCTATACCTAGCCCACTCCTACTCTGGAGAAGACCAGAGAAGAACGCTGAAGGTTTGGCCACTGCTCCTCTCCTCCCCTAATCCCTCCTCCTCCTTCCCACTCTGCCTTCTCTGCCTCACTGACCCAGCCAAGGACCTAGAAAGTCTCCCATCTGCAATTCCCCTTTTCCCACCCTCTCTTTTACAAGAGCAGGGTGAGTTATTCTGCCTGTAGTTGGTATGAGAAGAGAACCTCATCAAAATGACTTGTTTTCCATTTCTCCATTAAACCTAGTCAGTTTACCTCTCTCTCCAAGACTGAGCCATTTACTGTCCCAAGGAAGAAAGAGGTCTTTTGACTGAGTAGATCAAAGAGACAACTAATATCCTTTGGGGTCAGCCCTCATCTGCCTGACTGCTTACTCAGGCACTCTGTCTTGAAAGCTAAGCTTCGTAATAGGAAAGACTTGTGTGCCTGTATTTCTGTTGGTAGAATCTTTGGTCCTCTAAAGATGTCTATGTCCTACTCTTCAGTACTTGCAAATGTGTTACATCTCATGGTAAAGGTGAATTCAGGCAGCTGATGCAAGTAAATCTCATGACTGAGGTAGGAAGAATCTTGGATTTCCCAGGCAGGCTTCAGATAATCGCAAGAAATCTGAATCAGGAAAGAGAAGGAGACAAGAGAAGGTCAGCATGATGAAATGTGAGAACTAACCTCCTTTACCGGTTTGGATACTATTAATGAAAGGATTTTTTTTTTTCTTAACTTCTAGAAAGAATGCAGACTTGCCGACACCTTTCTAAACTCTGGGGAATTAGTTGCCATTTCCGAACTGCCAAACTCAGAAAATACATTTTTATTGTTGTGAGTCACTGTGTGGGAATCTGCTGTGGCAATAGTGGAGAGTTAATTCAAGTAAATTCTTATCTGTTGGATCGCTATGTACATACAGGTTCACCTTGTCTAGATGGTATTAACTTCCAGCCACTGTGACAAGTTGCCTGAGATTATCAGCTTAACAGGAAGACAGGTTTATTTAGGCTTATGGTTTCAAAGGTCTGCCTGTGGTCACGTGACCCTGTTGTTTTGGGCCTCTGGTGGCACACACATAGACTGGAAAGACTATCCACCAGATGGAAAGTAGAAAGCAAAGGCAGAGAAAGAGGAAGGAGAGCAGATGTGGTTTTACATGCCACACTTCTGGGACTTGGAGGGCTTTTGAAGAAGGGTTGCAATTTCAAACCCACCTTAACCCACATAACCCATTCAACTAACTCCCCAAAAGGAAGGGTCGTTATATCCCCTTTAAGGGCAAGTTCCTAGTGACCTGACTTTTTCCCAGTAGTCCCCGCCTATGAAAGGTCTCATTACTTCCTAATATGTCATGGACTGCCAATGACACCTTTAACACATGGACCTTTCAGGACACTTACCGCAGCACAGAGCCTGTGAAGTTCATTTTTCTCATGGGTATACCAGTTCTACTCACTGGGGATGTCTGAGTGTTCCCCTGGCCCCAATTCCTTGTTCAGTGCTTGGAATCACTGATCTTAATTATAGCCACAACCCATGACACCTCATTTCTAGTGCAGGATGAATTCTTCTGGTTACTGGGGAAGTTGAATGCTTTCTCCTATGATTTTTGGCCATTTTGAGCTATCCTTTTGTAAAGTGTCTCTTCAAAGCTCTTGCCAAATCAATATTGGGAAAAGAAGGTTCTGTGATGTGTGATTCATAGATATGTATGGTGTGTGTGTGTGTGTGTGTGTGTGTGTGTGTGTGTGTGTGTTTGTGTGTGTGCTTTCTTTATCTCCCATCCCTACCACAGAGCTCTAGCATCCTTGTCACCACCTGAATAGTGGCATGATAGGATCTAATACTTGGTCATTAAACATAGAGCTTCTACCTTTCTGGAATTTGGGGGGGGGGTGATAGGAGCATCTTTTGTTCAAATGAGGAGACTCCTGTTGAGCTCTTGGATAGATGCCAGTCACCATGAAGGTAACTAATATGAAGCCATAGTTGACAGTTTTAACTTGCAGCCCTAACCCCTGTCTTTCAGAAAAGGAGAAGAACTAGATGTGGGGTTAACAACCAACCGTCACCACATGATGAAGCCTCCATGAAAGTCCCTGGGAAACAGAGCTATAGAAACTTCTGGTTAGTGAGCACATCTGCATGTCACGGGGGTGATGCACCTCAGTTCCACAGAGACACAAGCTCAAAGCCATTCCAGGCCACACCCCTGTGCCTTTCCTCCTGGCTGTTCATCTACCCCCTTGACGACACTTGCTATGATAAACTGGTAAGATCAACTGTTCCTATGAGTTCTATGCGCCACTGCAACAAAATACAGAGCTTGAGGAAGGAGGGTGTGAGAATCCCTGATTTGTAAATAATCCAGACAGAAGTGGGTAACCTAGACCCCACTACTTGTAATTGGCCTCTGAGTTGGGACAGTCTAGTAAGACTGAGCCCTTAACCTGTTGAATCTGTACTTACTCTGGGGCGTGGTGTGGGGGGGGCAGTATCAGAACTGCTTCATGTGGAAAACCTACACATTTGGCATCAGACATGTTGAATATAGAAGCAAAACAAACATTTTTCCCAGTACCATGTGATTTCTTTGTGCTGTTGTAGTAAAGGAGGTATAGGATTTAGACTGTAACTCTCTCATTAACTATTCATAAAACCCTCTGCCTTCTCAAGTCACAAAATTAGGATTTTCTTTAATATTGTATGAGGGTTTTTTCTTTTCTTATTCTTTTTAAAAATTGTAGAGCAAACAGAAGCAGACTCTCACAAGGATATCATAGGATAGTTACCTTAACCATCTCACCACATAAAACACACACACCATATATACCCGGAGTTACAAACATGTATGGGGCATGAAACACAGCCACTTAGAAATAGATCTGGATGCAGTGGTCATAAAAGCTAACAGATCATTAGGGACATGATTTATAGATTAATAATTGCTGCACGAGACTATTTCATTCAGAGGCCCTGTGATGAGTGTTTTAGGACTGGCCTGTGTATTCAATGTTAGGATAGAAACACAATGTTCTTCAGCTAATATAACTCCTAAAATAAATCATTCATACAGTTGGTGACTCGCACAATCCATCCCACCACACTCTGCTCCATGTCAGAAGAAGCTTTTATTTAATTTAAGCATTTTCATTATTGTGTACTCTTATTGTGCACTGTTCAGTTCTGAGTCTTGGGCAATTGTTATAATAAGGTTACTAGTCAGAGGCTGCGGAGAAAGAGCAGCAATTCAATAATTAAAAGGCAACCAAGAATGCAATCTGTCAAGAAGTAAGAAAACAATCAGATCTGAAAGTGCACGAAGATGGGCTAAACGCCAAAACTATTAAAGCCAAATATGGCTGTCTCCAGTGGTGAATCTGTATGGAACATGGGCGCTTGTGAAGTCATCAGACTGACAGCATTAGTTGGGCCTCATCTGCCCACCATTCCTAAATATTTTCTCCCAGGATTCCATATGTATGATCTATATATATTCTAATACACACATACATTCTCATATATATATATTACGTGTGTGTGTGTGTGTGTGTCTGTGTGTGTGTGTGTGTGTGTGTGTATTTTGAGACAACAGAGTTTCTCTGGGTAGCCTTGGCTGTCCTGGAAACTCTGTAGACCAGGCTGACTCAAACTCAGAGATCTGCCTGCCTCTGCCTCCCAAGTGCTGGGATTAAAGGTTTCCATATTTTAAGGGAAGAAATATTTATTTAGAGCAACAGTCTCAGAGGAGTTTCAGCGTGCATGATGGGAAAGGTACCGTACCGTGCTGAATCAACTCCATCTGTAGATGTCCAGCATGTGATAGTGGTTTGTACACGTGGCCCAGACCAGACAGCAGAAACATGTCAGAACTCAAGGTAGGCACAACCTTCAAGGCCCACTCCTAGTGGCCTGTTTCTGACAGCCAAGCCACACGTCTTTCACCCCCAGAAAAGATGACACAATGTCTCCAAATGATGCCACCATCTGGGGACATTTCACGTTTAAATTATAGAGTCTTCTTCTCGTGAATACTTTCTGCGACATGAACACATACCCGTCTCTCACCGCTCAGGTAAGTAAAAGTGGGCCTTCAAAGCAAGAACATTGATCTCAGCATTTGGCACCAAAGCCAAGGGAGTGTCTGCTTAAGATCAGTCATGGAGGGCCAGTATGGGGACTTGCCTGCACTTGCTCACCCCGAGACTGGTCACCAGAATGAGAGCAGGTCCTATAATCTCCTCTCCCATCTCTTCCCTTTGTGTTTACTCTCCTTCCTGCCTTCTGCATGGCTTTCTGTGGTCAGGAAAAGTACATTTTAGGCCAAGACCCAATCTTTTCTAAATGTCTTTGGGAATTTCCTGTTAGTATCTGCTCCCATCAACATATTGAGTTGCTCAGGTTACTTCCTATGGGCTTTGGTCAGTTCCCACCCAGCCACACCTCGCTGCATCCCACTCAATCCCCATTTGACAGTCTCCACATTCAGAGTGGTCTGGTTTTATAAACCCAAATCATATCTTTCTGAGCTTAAATGGCTTCTCGACAGTTCGACCTCCTTAGCAGAGCCCGAGGACCTGCCTGAGCCAGCCTCTTCCCATTCTACCTTTCAGATCCTAGAACAGGTTGTGCCCCTTTCCACCTCGGGGCTTTTGCACTCACTGCTCCCTCTGAGGCCTGAGGGCTCTTTACACAGCCCAGATCCTTCTGCCTAGCCACCAGTTCCAACCTTTCAGGTCTCCACATTAGCACAGGTTCCTCAGAACAGCCCTCCAATGCCAGCCCATGTCTGTCTGTGCCAATATTCGCTCTCAGACAAAATGAATTTGTCCATCCCAGTAATTGTCACAATTGTTGGATTTTAGTTTTTCAGAGCACCTACTATGTGCTCAATACCAAATACACACTGATGGACAAGAACATGTGATGCCAAAGAACTTAGAGCTCGGGTAAGACAGAGGGATCGTGGGGAAGATATTATATAAGAAACAGGAGCTGGGATGCAGCTCAGTTGAAAGAGATTATTTAGCATGCACGAAACTCTGGGTTCCATCCCCAGCACTTCACATAAACCATGCATGGTGGTGAACCCCAATAATTCCATCTCTCAGGAGATGGAGACGGGAGAATCAGAAGGTCGAGGTCATCCTTGACAACATAGCAACTGAAGGAGTCAGTACTGGATATGTGTAACAATGTCTCAAAAAAAAAAAAAAAAAAAAAAAAAAAAAAAGAAGAGAAGGAAGGAAGGAAAGAAGGGAAGGAAAAAACCAACACATGAATGTATAACTGAAAATTGTCACTGCTCCTAGGTAAGGACAAGGTGCCAAGAGAAGAGGGCAGAGACTCCTGCCAAGGACTAGGGGCTAGAGGTGTGTGTGCATCAGGTGAGCTCTCATTAAGCCCTGAAGCCAAGGAGGAGCCACCCATAGAAATGCCTTTGTACATAAGGTGATCCCTGCCTACAGCAGGCAACTGGATGGCATGCATGGGCGAAACAAAAGCCAGGAGGACTGGGTGACAGTAAGCCAGAGGGACAGTGACACACCACCCCATAGGTGAGCAGGTCAGGAGATGGCACTGCTGCTTGCAAGCTCAGAAAGGACTCCAGAGATGATTCTAAGGGCGTTGAGAGGATTTTCAGTATTTTAAGCAGCAGAGCAGGGACACACCTGCTGGTACATGGCAAATGGACATCACGGAGGCAGATGTGAGTAGGGTTTACAGTGAGTCTATTTCCAGTGAACTCCCCTAGTGGAATCACAGTGTCTGTGTTGTTATGGTTGCACTAGATGTAGGGGAGAAAAAGAATAGAGAGGAAATCCCAGAGACTGTTTTCTCCCTAGTTTTAATTTTATGTGTATGGGTATTTTGCATGCATGTATGTATGCAGACCATGTGTGTGCCAGGTGCCCATGGGAGCCAAGAAGGGCATCAAATTACCTGGGACTGGAGTTACAGATGGTTATGAGCTGCCATGTGGGCACTGGGAATTGAACCCTATTCCTCTGAAAGAACAGCCAGTGCTCTTCACAACTGAGCAATGCCTCTAGTCCCCAGAGATTGTTTTTAAACAGCACAGGAGAAATGCAGAGAAGACATCTTGTATGAGACGTTCACATCGAAGCCCAAGTAAGCATACACATAGCATAGCTAACAGGAACCTGAGAATATTTGAAGAAACTCACCCGACCTCAGGGTTAATCTCTAAGTCAGCACGTAAGGCCAAAGCATAACACTTAGAAAAGGTCTATGGAAACCCATGGAGCTCCGAACTGCAATCTCCAGAGGCTCAGACATGAGAAGCTACTGGTTTTCTTTCTTGCGATGTGGCCACTGATACCACACATTCTCTTCTCCAACATCATCATCTCCAGAATAAAGAAAAATAGATCCCAGCTTATGGACATGGAAAAGCGAATATAGAAAAAGTAAGATACACTTTCTTTGCTGAATAGTTCAAATTGAACCACTGTTTGCCTAACATGGATTTACTGTACAGGCTGTTGGTACATGGTTCTTAAATATGGGTATTGATAAGGTCTCTGGGGTGAGAGGACGGTGAGTTGAGAACAGTGTTTGTCCACTGTTGCCTTAGGAAAACACAACTGAGCGGCTAAAGCTGTAGGAACTTCTTCTGAAGTTCTACAGGTTAGAAGTCAAGGTCAAGGCTTCAGCAGGGACACGCCCCTTCTAGCTTTCTTGGCCCTTTTTAGTTTAAAGAGATATCACTTAGGTGTCTGGTTCCTCATTACAAGGCCGTGTTTCCACATGCTGCTCTTGCTCACTGCCTGTGGTGGTTTGAACAAGAAATGCACCCCCGCCCCCACAGGCTGTACTTGGACCCAGTTGGTAGTGCTGTTTGGCAGATAGTCTATTTTTACCAGTTTTATATTTACCATAATATAGGGCAGAAGATACTGAGAACAACTGTGTATCAACTCACCAGTTCCCCCACTGGTAACCTCGCACATCGGTTTGTTGTTATTGTTAGCCAATGTTGGCTCGCTTTTGTTGCCCATAGTTTACAATAGGGCTCATGCTTTGTGTCGTACATCTCACGGGCTTTGATACATCTGTGGCACACAGGATAGTTTCACTGCCCTAGAAATCCCCCGTGTTCCATTTATCTCCTCTTCCTTCACCGGAAGCTGGGTAAACATTGATCATTTTGCTATCTCCATAGCCTTCCTTTTTCAGAATGTCAAATAGTTAGAATCAGGCAAAATGTAGCCTTTTCAGATTGACTCCTTCACTTAGCAATCCCCATCCTATGCCCCCTCTTGATTCTTTATTGATAGCTTGGTAGCCACCCCCACTCTGTGTGTGTGTGTCTGTGTGTGTGTGTGCGTGCGCGCGCGCGCGCGCATGCACCTGTGGAGGCCAGTGGTGGATGTTGGGTGAATTCTCTTCTTCTCCACCTTACTTTCTGAAACAGCGTTTCTCACTGAACCTAGAATACATTGACTCAGCAAAACTAGCTGGCCAGCGAGCTCCAGATATCCCCCTGCCTCCACCTCCCCAGCACTAGAATTACAGGTGCTGTCTTTTTTTTTTTTTTTTACATGGGTGCCTAGGACCCAAACTCAGGTCCTCATGCTTGCATGTTGTGTGGCTGGTTTTATGTCAACTTGACCCAAGCTATCATTTTCTGAGAGGAGGGAGCCTCAACTGAGAAAATGCCTCCATAAGATCATGTTTTAAGTCAGTCTGTGGAGCATTTTTTTAAACCAGTGATTGATGTGGGAGGGACCAACCCATTGTAGGTGGTGCCAACCCTGGTCTGCTGGTCCTGGGTTCTATAAGAAAGCAGGCTGAGCAAGCCATGATGAACAAGCCAGTAAGCAGCACCCTCCACAGCCTCTGCATCAGCTCCTGCCTCCAGGTTCCTGCCCTGATTGAGTTCCTGCTCTGACTTCCCTCAATGATGAGCAATGATGTGAAACGTAAACCTTTTCTCCCCAAGTTGCTTTGGTCCTGGTGCTTTATCAAAGCAATAGTAACCCTCGCTAGACCACATGGCAAGCACTTCACAGACGGAGCCATCTCCTCAACCCCAATTCATTTTGTTTTGTTTCTGAATAATAGTCTAATTTAGGGATGAGTTCCCAAAAGACTTTACTTGAAAAAATGACCAAAGACTATCTTACCTTAGAATAAGATTAAAATAAATGTCCAAGAACTGCATTCAAAAGAAAACTAGAGTAAAGATGGAACTTGATGTGAAAGGATAGACAGAGAGATCATGAAACTCCCTGCAGATAGTATGTACTGGCAGAGAATGGATTGTGGATTCAGGTAGTGTATACTGGTAGGGGATGGATACAGATAGTGTGCATTGGTAGGGGGTGGATTGTGGATTTGTCATGAATACAGGAGCCAACAATATTTGTCTTACATCTCCTCCTTGAGGCGCAGGTCAGCTACCATAAACCTGTTTCCCAAGAGGAGGGCCTGAGCACACCCTTCCTTCATAATACCCGAGCCTCCTTCTGATACTAGGTTAAAAAAATAAATAATTATCAATTAGAATAATATAACAATAATTAAAGTCCTGGCTCTCTCAGACCAAACCATCCTTGGCTGAATGATGACACATAATTCATTGCTATCTGTATTCGCATGAGTGAGTGAAGAAACACAGACTAGATTCCAGACTTGGGGACTGAAGGAAAGGGAGGAGCTGGCAGAAGAATGGGTCACTATTGATCGTGTAAAGACGCTGGAAATACTATGTAAAGCTCAAAACCTTTTCACCAGGTGCTGAACACTGTAGAGGGACTGTTAGCATCAGTCTCCATAAGACTCGAGCCAAAACTTCCCTAAGATCCATAGCAATACACTAGCCTGGTGCTGGCCAATAGACCAAAACAGAAAATAGCTTGCGCAGTTTGTCTGCCAGTCCCCCTCTACTGCTGGATCTTTAGCGCCACCTCGTGGTATGCTTCTCAACTGGCTGCGTCACAAAGAGGGCTGAGGGGGATGGACCCAAATGCCTTGGTATAAAGCTGCAAGGATTAAAGCTTTCCTCTTAAGGTCCGAGATAAGAGACTCTGTGGTAATGAACAAATCGAGAGCTTTAGGATTAATGTCAGAGAATTTCAAGCTGCACAGCTTAATCTCAGCAATTACACGCACAATTAGTAGCAGGGTTTTATATGTGTACAAATCATTGTGAGATTTTGGACATTGAGCAATTTCGGACAATGAGGCCAAGATCAAATGTTCAATCTGTGCAAAGGCGACGAAGAGCTGAGAAGTAGAAAAGAGAATCTGACCCAGCACAAGCCTTCATCAAACTCCCAAGGCCAAATGTCCAGTAAATGAGACCGAGACCCCAACTGGGTGAAGTGCCTTTGGCTTTTTGCATTACTGTTCAAAGCAGCCTTTCCTTTCTAAAACTGTTGTGCTTTACCAAAATTGCCTTGGTAGTCTAAGGATGGGCCGCCGGCTTTATTACAGTCTGAACCCACAAACGAGTCTCCCAAAGGCTTAGGTCACAGCCTCTCAGGCAGGAACTAGAATTATCTTAATGTGACCAGAAATTTACTACACTTGTTAAACACACATTAAATATCTGTAGGAATGACTCTTGTCTCCTTTATTTCCTGCAAAAAATTATCCCCCAGTGTATCTTTGTTTTTTAAGTATTTCATGTGTATGTGTGTGCGGGAGCCCTCGGAGGTCAGAGTGGCAGATGGTATGAGCTGGCCTTTGGGTGCTGGGATCTGAACCCCGGCCCTCTGCAAGAGCAATGAGTGTACTTAACTGCTGAGCCATCTCTCCGGTCCCCTATATTTTTTTAATCTTGGAGAGTGATTACTAATGAATGATAATTATATTAATTGTACTATTAATAAAGGATAGATATTTAAAATCTAACAAACATCTGGCTTGGAATTAAAAGGAGAACTTGTATTACAGACTAGGTGATTTGACATCTACTAATTTGTTTAATTGGAATGCTATCTTTATACTGATGAAGAAACAGAGACTCAGATTTTAAATGACCATCCTCAGGGTCATACATTAAGGGAAAGGGCTGAAAATTAAATCTATGTTTCCTGTCTTAAAATCTAGTAGTATTTTTATCATATTGCTTCAGTCCATTGGACCCAATGTCCAGAAGTCTGTTTTATTCTCAATGTTAATGATACTTATAATATGTGCCAGGCATCCTTTTGCAAATTCATCATGCTCATCTGCACATCAGACTTCCACCAAGTTTTAATAGAAGTCACATATTTAGCCTAGTGGTCCCCAAACTCATGGAATTATTGTTGCTGGTGGCGGTGGTCATCATGCTGGTGGTGGTGGTGCTGCTGCTACTGGCGCATGTGTCTATTAACTTTCCTCTGCAATAATTCTTTATAAAAATACTGCAAAGAATGCTAGCCTGCAAGGTAGTGTGCTGAAGAGTCCTACTGGACAAGTCCAAACTCAGAGAGGCGAAGCGTGAACCCAGTGAACACCCAGTCCTCTGAAGTAGGTCTTGGACACACTTGCCAAAACAGTTCAAAGCATAATTTCATGTTGAATACTTGTTTGTAACCATCCTTGCTAAAGAAAGAATTCACATACGAGAACAGGATTTTAATGACTTAGTGCTAGTCACCAGCAGCAACAATGAAGATGTAAAACGCATCTCAGGTACCCCCTAACTTCCTTTGTTGTTTCCCCTCCTCTCGGGTTGCTTCCCACTCTTGCAGCCGTCTTCACCTCTCCATTTCACGCCACTGGGATTTTCTTAGTAGGTGTCAGCTCAGTGACAGTGAACAACTTGATCAAGGTGCTATTCAGCCAATCATCAGTACTTTGTGTGTCATGGGACTTTGTAGCTGGATCCAATAGCCTCTAATTGGAAAATTCAAAATGGTATTCATGGGATTTGGAAGAAATAGTATCTAAGACTGTGTGTGTAAGACTCTTTAACCTCGAACTCGCCTGTTGTATTTTCCTATGTCATTCAGCCGTTGCCAGTGGACTCATTATGCCGTGCTGAGTGCCTTTGTTAGAATATGGCTTGAATCTTGATACTACACTTGGTATCAACCATTAGAGACAGGGCGATAGCTGAGTGATGGTGGCACACATCTTTAATCCCAGCACTCAGGAGGCAGAGGCAGGCAGAACTCTGTGAGTTCAAGGCCAGCCTGATCTACAGAATCAGTTCCAGGACAGCCATAGTTACAACAGAGAAGCCCTGTCTCAAAAAAAACCTAAATAAATAAATAAATAGGGGGTGTGTGTGTGTGCTGAAATCAAGGTAATTAAATCTGCGTTGCTACTGTCATGAATACATTCATGCTGTCTCTCAGGAGTGAGTCAAGTTTACAAAAGGAGTGAATTAATTCCCATGGAATCAGGTTGTTTTAAAAGGCAGCCCAGTGCTCCCCACCTTCTTGCTTCCTTGTTCCTACGAATGCCATTTCTGCCTGTGGCTCTTTTCCTTTCTGCTTCTCTGCCATGTTGTCATGCAGCCAGGGAGCCCATCACAAGATGTCGCTGCTGTTAGTAACAAGTTGTTTGGATTTTTGTGCCACAGAATCATGAGCACAATAAACGCTCTGTGTGTGTGTGTGTGTGTGTGTGTGTGTGTGTGTGTACATGTGCATGTGTGTGCGTGTGTGTGTGTTGCTGGTGGTGGTGCTGAGGAGTGAACCCAAGGCATTGTGCGCATGTGCTTTTCAACAGGAATGTATAATAGACTATGGTGCTTCAACTTACATTCCAGTCCTAAGCCTAGCATTGGAAATTCAGGAAGATGGAGGGGGTTGGCTAACATTGATTCAGTAATTTCAAAATTAGAAAACATAGATGACTTAGTGAACATGAAGAGCACCTCTGAACAGTGTATTTGTTAAACTCCCTCTTAATGGTAAAATTCTGAGTGCTTTTTTCTTGTATTAAGAACTAGATAACAATAGTAATGCTTACCAATTCTACTTAATACTGCCACAGTGAGAGAGAAGTAAAAACAGATGTATGCATTTAGATGATTACAAAGAAGTAAAACTGCCTCTGCGAGGCAGGCTCCTGTGAGACTGAGGGCACAAAGGTGGACCCAGCCATTGTCCCAGCTGACTCCTCTTGGATGATCTCTGTCTGAGTCATTTCTCCTCAGTTTATCTCGGGTTTTGGAACTGCAAGGCTTATAGACAGATCCTCTCATGATGAGAATGGAATTGGTCCCTCTGGCAACTGCAGACAAGACACCAACAGGACTTCATAGAATCAGAGATAACGATCAACCAGTGAACAGTGTGGCCACAGAGTCTTGACTAAATATAACTTTATTTCTCTCTTTGTCTTTCCTCTACAGAAGCTCATAAATCTTCTCAGCAACTCCAAGGCAGGGCTTGACATGCTGGCCCTTCTATGGTAGGGCTTAGGATGCTGGTCCCTCCAGGGAAGGGCTTAGGATGCTGGTCCTTCCATGGTAGGACTTAGGATGCTGGTCCTTCTAGTGCAGAGCTTAGGATGCTGGTCCCTCCAGGGAAGGGCTTAGGATGCTGGTCCTTCCATGGTAGCACTTAGGATGCTGGTCCCTCCAGGGAAGGGCTTAGGATGCTGGTCCTTCCATGGTAGCACTTAGGATGCTGGTCCCTCCAGGGAAGAGCTTAGGATGCTGGTCCTTCCATGGTAGCACTTAGGATGCTGGTCCCTCCAGGACAGAGCTTAGGATGTTTGTGTCTCCAGGGCAGGAGACAGGATGTTGGTCCCTCCAGGGAAGGGCTTAGGATACTTGTCTATCCAGAGCAGGCCTTAGGATGCCATTCCGTCCATGGCAGGCCTTGGGAGGGTGTGCCTTCTGGTGAAGGGCTTATTAACCTGGACCTTCCTTTCCTTCCCAGTATGGCCACACTGAAGATGTTTCTTTTTCCCACTGCAGTACCATTGGCTCTAAGGTTACAGATGGTTGACCCCTAAAGTCAAGCATCTCTCCTGTCTCCAGTGACATGCAGATGTAGTAATCTTTCAGAGAATCCACCCACCAACAAAAATACTATAAATTATAGTTCAGCTTAGTGATGTAAGGGTCCAAAGGGAATATAAAAATATATTTCTATATTCTAACAGCAGTCAGCTAGAAATTAAAATCGAAAACAATTAAACAATACCATTTATAATATTTCTAAAAATACATATACTTAAGAACATAAGTATATACACTTAAACATTGTTGATATTAATTAAGTGACATCTTAATAAATAGAGATTAATAGCATGTTTGGGGTTGTAAATGCAATATTGTTGAAGGGTTAAATACTTTTTTCTCCCAAGACAGGGTTTCTCTGTGTATCACTGGCAGTTCTAGGACTGTAGACCAGGCTGGTCTCAAACTCACAGAGATCTGCCTGCCTCTGCCTCCAGAGTACTGTAACTAAAGGTTAAATATCTTTAAAATAGCCTACAGATTCAATATGATTTGATCGCAAGTCAAGGGTTCTAAACTTCCCATAGAAATGTGAAGAACCTAGGAGAGGTGGTAACATTTTGAAAAAGAATAAAATTTGACAACATATATTGTAGGGCTGTCCTAGAGCTAAGATGGGGTTGAAGGGTGCATTGAATCCCAGAATTTTTACCCTGAGAGCAGAAGGCATTTGGCTGCTCCCCTTTCTTACTCTGAGGAATCCCAGCTAGCTCCAATGCTGCCGTGCTTCCCAGCATGCTACTGATAAGATCCTGTCTCTTTAAAGGAATGTGGCCAGGTTGATGCTTATCTGACCACTGAGGCTGGAAGGCCTTGGGCTGGGCTCCTCTCATAGCCCCTGGGAGACAACTGCCCATGCAGAAGAGGCTTCCTCAGGGACTTTGGCCCCAGCCAATGGCAATATGACCACCTAGGTCTGGTTGTGAGTCTCCCACATGCAAATGGAGCTGGCCCAGCACCACTGCCTTAACCAATGGCCCTTCCCTCTCTGCCCTGTAAATGTGGCTCCCCTTGCTTCAGTAAATGGAGCTGTAGTCACTGAAAAACACCTCTCCTGGAATTCATTTCTGGTTCGGCTATCAGCCTCTGGCAGAAGACCTGCTTGGTCCCATGGGCCTGCCGCCCTGAGCTCTCCTCTCAGAGCTGAGTTGGTGGCCAGTGGCTGAGCTACCTCCTGGGGAGGGGAGCGGACAAAAGAATCAACAGTATACTATCTAGTTTTAAGACTTTCTGAAAAACCTTATTAATCAAAGCAGGGATACATTAGTCACCTTTCTCATTGCTATGATGAAGGACCAGAGCAATGTAAGGAAAAGTTAATTTTATTTCAAAAACTGAGGGCACTTAATCATGGTGGGGAAGGTGTGACAGTGAGTGTCTCTAGCTGTGCTGGTGAAAGAACCATGCGGCTGGTCACACTGTGTCCAGGCAGGAAGCAGAGGGATGAGTACAGCCAGCTCTCTCCTTCTTCCTTTTTAATGGAGTTAAGACTCTAACCCATGAGATAGTGCTGCTCACATTTAGGGCAGGTCTTTCCCCTCAGTTAAACGTCTATGGAGACACCCTCAGAGCCATACCCATATATGTATCTCCCACATAACTCTGAGTTCTGTCACACTGACAGTCAAGACCAACCATTACAAGTATGGTATTGGTGACCGGATAGATACACAGGTCAATGAAACGAAAGAACGAATCCAGGAGTAGATCGGTATATAGGCTGACAACTTTCCAAGGTAAGTCAGAGGTAGAAATAATGATGTTTTTGTCAAAGAGGAGAACTGGGTGGCCATATGGGGGGGAAACAAACCTAATAAAAAATAGCTTAAGGCCAGGCGGTGGTGGCTCACGCCTTTAATCCCAGAGCTCAGGAAGCAGGCGGATCTCCGTGAGTCCGAGGCCAGCCTGGTCTACAAAGTGAGTTCCAGGACAGCCAGAGTTACAACAGAGAAACCCTGTCTTGAAAAACAAACAAACAAAAAACAATCTAGTTTAAGACAGATTCGAGAGCTAAACATAAAATGAAAATTATAAAACTTTTTAAAGGAAACATGGGAAAAACTTAATATCTTAAGTTAAGCAAGAAGTTCTTAAATAGGCCAGAGAAACATGTATACACTGAACAGAAAAAAAATCACTGAATTATCTTTACTGAGCTTAAAAGATTTTGCTCTTATAAAGGTACTATTGTCAAAATGAAAAGGCAAAGCATAGAGCAGTAAAAAAAATATTGGCAAAACATATAAAGGAGAGCTTGAAACTAAAATGTATAAAGAGTTCTTACAATTTAATGAGAAAAAGATTACCTTTTGAAAATGTGCGTAACATCTGAACAGCTGCTTCATCGAGGAAGATCTACTGTAGACAATTATAGGGATCAGGATGTCTGCGGATGAAAAACTGGGCTAAATGCTGCAGTGATGTGTGTCTTCTGGGACTGCGAAATTCTAGGAATGCGAAATTTCAAGTAGTTTAGAAAATAGTTTTGCCATATCTTAAAAAGTTAAGCATGCTCTTAACTATAGAACCCAATTTTTATTTTCTTTTATTATTTTTCTGCTATCACTTTTTAAATTTACCCAAAATGAAAACACAAACATATGTCCACACGGACACAAACGCAAATACTGAATTCACCTTTATTCGTGGTAGGAAAAAGTAAGTGTAAATATTCATCAACAAGTGAATGGATGAACAAATTGTAACAAGTCCACAGGATAGGTGAGGACTCATTCATAAAAGGAACACAGCATCCGTAAAACACTGTGTTGCAAGAAGCCAGAAGCAGAACAGTAGAAACCGTAAGGCTGCATTTATAGGCAACTCAGCAAGAGACAGATGTAAGAGGTGGTGAAGTAAACAGACTAAAGGTTGTGTGGTGCGGGGATAGGCTGGGATGGATGTGAGGGTTGACGGGGAAGGGTTAGCACCGAGGTGATGGTGAAATGTTCTGTACCGTTGCTGTGGCCAGTATGGCAGTGTTTCCCTTTACTAAAAGTCGCCCATCTCTATACTTACTATGGGTGTATTTCACTGCATTTAAATTATATGTAAAGTCAAAATTATATTGAGGAAGACATGTTCTATAAAAGGTAGGTACTGGTGAATCTGTGTTTGGTAGTTCTTGAGTAGTTCTCTGTTAGAAAAGGAAAAACAATGGTGGTGGATGACCCATGAACCAGATTGTGTGGAAGTGTGGAAGAGGCAGGCATTCTCCAGAGTGCAGGTAGGTGGAAAAGCCATGAGAGGGAGGAGGCAGAATTCTGAGCTTGCAGTGGAGGAAAGCGCTGTCAGGCATTAAGTTTGAATCAATATGCACAGTCTTTTGCATGTGGGAGGGGAAGAAATGAAGGATGTTCCTGACTCATTCACTCATTCAACCTTATCAAGTATTTATTATGTCTACAATAGGAGATGGGTATTTTGTAGGGAAAAAAAAACCAATATTATCTCACTGTATAATTAGGAATGCCATCAAGGAAGGGATGCTAGGCACAAGATAGTCAAACAATTCAATATCTGATTACAGGTGAGACCAATCAACGATGAGGAAGCTAGGGAAGAGTTAGAAATAGCTTCATTATTTATCTTATTTTTCACTAATTTGATGGTGTGGGGGACTGAACCATGTACTTGTCTGTTGTGCAGGGACATTGTCATTCTTTAGAGTTCTTTTGTGTTTGCTTTAGCACCGAGCTATACTCCAACCTTGAGGAATCATGTGCTTAAGAGAGTTTTCTTGGGTAGAAATGGAGGTGAACACAGGACAGTGAATGAAAGTCAGCTGACAACTAAGTGGAATGGCGAGGTGAAGGCTTTGAGGCGAGGGAGAATTCGAGAGTTCTGACATAGAATAGTACTATGGAGCGCTGGGGAGATGACTCAGTCGGCACAGTGCTTGCCGTTCAAGAGTGAGGCCTGAGTTCAAAATCCTAGCACCCACGTGAAAAACTGGTGGTTTCTGCCTGTGATTCCAGCACTGTGCGGTTGGACATGGCAGGGACCCTAGGACTTGCTAGCTAGCCAACCTAGCTGTATTGGTGAGCTCCAGGGTCAGTGAGAGACCCTGTTAAAGAATATGTGGTGGAGAGCAATTGAGAGAGACATCCAACCTTGGCCTCTACACATGCAGACACACCTTTACACACACTCGTGCATGCAAACACACACACAGGTATGCATGCACACTAATTATTATAGATGAATTTTAAAGGATTACTATAAGGATGAAATCATAGGAAACAGAAACATAGCCAATACTGGCCAATATTTGATCGATAGGGGACTCTAGCAGAGTGTATCTAAAATTTAATTATATGAAGTTCAAGGTTTTCTTTTAATGTCAAAACATTTCAGTAGCCAATTACAAAGGCAAGTGAAACCAGAAAGTATTTGTAATAAGCCAAAGGCTTGTCGTCCTTACTTCAGAAAGAATGTGCATCAAATTATTAGGAGAAACATTCAAATATTGATCGACTCCAGTCACTATTAAATGATTTTTCTGATACAATTTGATCCCTTGGTCATGTAGGTAAGTTTATAGAATTTAATAACAGACAGACACATAAAGGGAAAATGTAATAAAATATAAATAAAAGACATTGACAAATATGATGAGAAAATATACAGAATCCTTTGTTGTCTGGTATATGGGGACATCTTCCTCTCCCCTGAGACCTTTTGGTTATTTTTCTGGCAGACACAAAAAGAATTTTAAGTCTGGAACCATTTTTTATACTAGTTTTCCCCATTTTGTGTTTTTTAGAATTTATTTTTATTTATATGCATGTATCTGTGCGAGTCTACACCCCATGCGGTGGGTATCTCAGAGGCTAGAAGAAGGCACGGGCACTCCTGGAGCTGGGATTATAGGCTACATGGGTGCTGGGAAGCAAGCTCATGTCCTTTGCGAAATTAGCAAGCATTTGTAAATGCTGAGCCATCTCTCCAGCCCCTTGAGATAGCCCGATCACCGAGGCAGTGTAATGGGAACGTTCTCCTGCAGAGGAACGCAGCTTCCTGTGTGGACGGGCAAGTTTTTACAGAATGGCTTCGTGGCCAGTCTCACATCTTATCACCATCACCGCAGGACTCACGCACTCATCCCTTCGGTCTCATTGGTGCTGAGATGGAGGTCTGAGCTGGAACCTCCAGCCTCGGCAAGCGTATTACCACACGCATTTCCATTCTGGGATCATGTCCTGTTTAGTGTCCAGCCCTGTTGGAGTTCTTTCTTTCTTAACAACTTAGCTACATACTCTGGATAATTTTGTTTTGTTTTTATCTAGTCTTTATAGGTATTAGAATACAGAGACTTTCAGGCCTAATCTACCACGCCCAAAATGAAATTGTAAATGAATCTTATAGATAGGTTAGATTGCTGTTGCTCTCTGGTGCCCGCCACCTAAAGAGAGATTCTTATTTTATACAGATGAAAAGATGCAGCTGTTTTCATTGCGTGGTTGTTTATTAGAATGATGTTGCAGAATTAGTATCTTGACTGAAATGTTAGTTTTCCTAAACAACAGCAATGACAAACCAAACTAGACCACTAAGAAAACTGATGGATGTTATGCTCCTAAAAAGGAAAACGAACCACCAAGTTAACAACCAAAATAAATGCATCACCGGCAGAATTTTTCCCTTCTTACTTCAGAATACTTAGAAATTGGATTATCTGGTAGACTGGGCTTTGCAGAACAATACTAGGTCTGGTCTTTGTCCTTCTAAACTGTCATACAGAACAGGCAGCTGCACTAGCTGGGGCCCTCGTGGGGTGAGGAAGAGGAAGAGGCACAGGATAACAAGGAGTCATATTAAGACAAGGAGACACCCTGAAGAAAAGAAAGAGAACTGATAGGCACAGGTGACAAGGAGCTTTGCAGGGGGTTCTCTGGAAAAAGAACCCATGAAATGATATGGAAAATATTCTGTCTCCTAGGAAGCCATTGGTTTCTTGAAAGGCCTCATTTACATAATTCCAATATGGCAGTTGTAGATTCAGTGGATATTAAAGGTCATAATAAGGAAAGGATTTTAAGCATAAATACCACAAGAACACCACTTCATATATGTATATATATATGTGTGTGTGTTTTTTGCAGGAAACACAGAGTCTAAAGAAGTATCTGTGTGCGTAAAGTGAGTAAATACACCAAAGTGAATATTAAAAGAATTTGCTCACATTTTCCCGGATGGAAGCTCCGACACCGGGGAAGCATCTGCTCCCACCACGGAATTCATCTGAGGAGATACAGGAAAGGCTACAGACAGGCAAAAATACACCCCAGCATCTTCTTCCTGGAACTCTTCCCAGTTAGTAATGCATCTATGGTAAACGACCATAGGCCGGGTCCAAGAACCATCGACATGACTGGAGAATGAATCAAGAACAGTAAAAGGTTAAGCATATTATTGAAGTCTGCCAGCGATTTCTTCCACTGATTTTCACTTATTTCCTGCCTTAAAGCCTCAGTGTTGTCACATTAAAAACAATGTCCCCACTCTGGACACCAACAGCCTGTGGTAGATTGTCGAGTTGGTACTCACGGCTCCTGCCTTTGCTCTAAACGGAATCCACTATTGCACATAAAAGGATGGATAGAGTTCTGGCGAGCTCCGATACAGACTGACGACTTGGTTCCATGACATCATCAAGGATCCCGGTTCTTTCTCTCTCTTCCTTCTGTCATCCTCTGTGGTGTGGCTCTGCCTCAGGTGGCTCCCTTCATGGATGAGTGACGGTGGTGGCAGCAGTTGTTAGCACTGTGTAAATACTCATGAAGAATATCTGTACGGAGAAAAACAGGACCACTAGATGGTCCTGTTAAATTCATTTTTATTTTATGTATATGCATGTTTGCCTGCATGCATGTACGTGTATCATTTGTATGCCTAGTGCCCGAGGAGGCCAGAAGAGAGCATCAGGTCCCATGGAACAGGAGTTACAGATGGCCATGAGCCACCATATTGATGGCGGGAAACAAAGCCAGACGCCTTAACCACTAAGCCACCTCTACAGTCCCAGGTCAGTCTTTTTTTTTTTTTCCTTTTACATTTCACTCATTTAAAGTTTGTGTTCACTAGTTTTAATATAGTCACAGAGCTGGGCAGCCACCACCATCTCCATATTTAGAACATTTTCCTCATCCCAAAGAGATCCCATGCCCACTAAGAGTCACTTCTTATTTCTCTCCAGCCCCCTTCTCCCACTTCAACATCCAAACCTGGATTTGGTTACCAGTACCGACACAGTGGCTCAGAACCATTCATCATTCCAGTTCCAGGGACTCCAACACCCTCCTCTGACCTCTATTGGCACCAAGCAAGCATATGGTACACACACACACACACACACACACACACACACACACACACGGGCAAACACTCACACATAAAATAAATAAATATTTTTAAAAGAAGAGGCTGGGAACATGACTCAATGGTGAAAACGCTTGCCTCGCAAGTGTGAAGATTGGAATTGAAATACCCAGAAACCCACACAAATGCTAGCTTGGTACGGCAGTCTGTTATAATTCCAGCCTCTGAAGGCAGAGAAAGGACAGCCCTAGAATAAGCTGGCTAGCAGACTAGCCCTGTTGATGAGCTCTGGGTTTGACTGAGAGAGCCTGCCTCCATGAATAAGGTAAAAAATCAGTGAATGACGGTTCCCAGCATTAACCCTGGGCTTCCACAGGCATGTATACTTGCAGCACCATGCGTACATACACACACGCATCACACATGCGCACACATATGAAAAATGGGAAAAATAAGTTAAGAGAGCGAAAATTTATTTGTATTCACAATTTTAAAGAATTGGATCCATGTTGCCTTGCTCACTCTGGGTCTCTAGCAAGGCAGAACAGCTGTTGGGGACGCCTTCCTCTCATTGTGACTACAAAACAGAAGGACAGGGTGAGGGTAGGGGTTTCGATATGCCCATCACAGTCACACCCACAATGCTTTACTTCCTCTAGCCAGGCTCTGTCTCCTAAAGGTTTTACCATATTTTAATAATAACTTCAGGAGATGTTTCAGAGCCAAGGCACAATGTGGGCGTCTACTTGGAATTTAAATGTTCCTTATTGAGTGACTGTGCTGCTCTTGTCTCAAATCCTCCCAATCCTAGTTTTAGACAGAGGTCATTTCGCTATAATATCTTCTGAGCCAAGCCAATGTTCTCAGGCTTGGTCTGCACTAACCAGAAGCTACTGGCTTTCAAGATGGTCTGGGGTAGTTTCCTGCTGAAAGACTATACTTCCCAGGTCCCTTGGTGACTATAGAAGTCTTTTTCCACCCCTATAAAGGGCTGCACCCCATCTTCCAAAGAAGCCCCCCCCATGAATAACTATGATCTCTCTTAAGGTCAGACCAAACTTCTCTTTCTACCTTCCATCTCTCTACAGCTGCCTTTAACTAATGGAACAGTCTGAAATCATTTTGGGGGAAATTCCACAAATATTGAAACACCAGGTAGCTATGAGGAAAGACTGGACAGAGGGAATAGGTATGATGGTATCTTAAGTTTACTTCTGCGGCTAGACAGAATACTACAAGTATAAATGATAAACAAAAAACCATGGGCCGTGGTTCTGGAGGCTGGGAAATCCAGCTGGTGAGAGTCTGTGTGTAGTAGGATAAGCAAACACTCATGAGAAGTAAAATCAGGTCAGACCCAACCAGCAGGAAGCTGTTCCACAATAATGGCATCAATCCATTAATGAGGACAGAGTTCTCATCGCAATCATCTCAGTAAATGTGTGGTCTCTGCTCACCACTCCAACCTGGTACTGAAAATGGCACTTAAACTTGAACATGGGTTTGCAGAGGACATTCAAGCCATAGTAGATGAGTAGGGAAGAAGCATGGAGATACTACATCTTTGTAGTGTCGATGAGTCCAGGAACCTACCAATGGTCTTACACAAACAAAAAGCAGAACATGGATAATAAACGTTAATACTAGTCTACTGAAAATGCAACATCAACCTGGCACAGCTTGGATTCCCTAGGAAGCATACTCCAAGACAATGCATGCTGATTTCTTGTGGCTGCTTAACAAATTGCTACGTACTCTGTAGTTTAAAACACACAAATCTTACAGTTTTGGAAACCAGGAATCCTAAACGTGTCTGCAGGGTTGCAGCTTTTCTGGCTCTTGGAGAGAATCACAGGCAAACTTCAGAGTATTAGGATATTCTGTATGGTCAAGTTTGCGCTCACATGCCACGCCCATGTGGCAGCAATATTGAATTCTGGTCTTGAGAAGTCCTAAACCCAGAAATGAATGCAGTGATTCCTTCACATAAAAGATCCAAAACAAGACAAAAGCCCTAAAAAAGGCCACACACACACACACATACACACCCCTAATGCACAAGGGATATTTTTTCTTTCTTCTCCTTCTTCCTTTTCCTCTTTTTCTTCTCCTTATCCTTTTTCTTTTGTTTTTTCTTTCTGAGACAGGGTTTCTCTGTTGTAACTCTGGCTGTCCTGGAACTCACTCTGTAGACCAGGCTGGCCTCGAACTCACAGAGATCCACTTGCCTCTGCCTCCTGAGTGCTGTAGATTAAAAGCGTGAGCCACCACCACCTGGCTGGAATTATTTTTTAAGGCTTTTATTCAATATTGTTTTCTGATTGGAATTTATCAAAGTTCACCTGTTCCCATTTTCAGGAACCCCTCACCACTACCAGCCTGCCCCATCCCTAAAGCATATGCTTAACCTGCCCCTTGGACCATTCCACAAATCTCAAATTTTTCTAACCTACAGTTAAGCAATTATAAAAACCCATTTCCAAATATAAACATTTTAGATAGTTGGAAAAGAAATTCTGAAAGTATTTCACTGACTTCCTCAGTATCAAACTATTTTAGAACTCTAAGGAATATTTTTTAAGGTATGATGCTCTTCCTTCTTCTAATTTACAAGTGGAGAAAGTGGTAGGAAATTCATACTGTCTTGATGTAAGTATAGATCCAAACTTAATGATATAGAATACATGCTTGCCCCTAATTGGATTTGAGCAGGTAGGAGGCAGGAATACCCAGACAGGAAATAGGTAGGCAGGAGATGCCCAGGTAGGAAATACATCAAAATGAGTGCTCAGCCCTGATCAGGCCTAATGGGAAACACAAAGCCTCATGTGATCTGCCTTTAATTCCCCCCTCCCCTGTACCCCCACACAGGAGTCACATGATGGCTCCTGGCCATCATGAAGGGATCCCAGGGGAGAATCTCCATGTAGTCCTGGCCAGTTTCCCCCATTACTGGCCAGTATTAGAAGTTTGCTTAGATTCAATCAAACTTTGTGGAAATGGTTTCTTTCTCCACCAGATTTAGGACTTTCACCAGTGAGAATTAGGACACTGAATATGCTTTACTGTACTGAACCTCACTGGACGTTTTCATTGTTCTTCAAGCATTCACCTGGAGTTTAAGTTAATAGAAGAATGAAACTAATGGGAGAGTAGATCTCAAGCCCTTTGGTAGTGGGCACGATGAAGGTATTAAACATCAACCCAGCCTAGGAGCCTGTCACCTACATCTTGGCAGATGCTCTGTGACAGAATGATGGAAGGAAGAGAAGAAAGTTATGCTGTTTGGTTTGATCACCATGGGGTTGTTGTTACAGAATTTAAACTATCCAAAGGTAAGCATCAGCACTGTGTTTGCATAGCTCTCTTGTTATTTCAAATCCACTCACTGAACTGTGGCTAGAGATAGGTGTAAAACCAGATCACACAACTCTGCTTACTGAATCCTATCCCAGAAAGGAATGTCCAAATGGAATGGAATGCCCAAAACGTTTTTCCCTGTAGGGAAAGGAATTGTAAATTCCAAATCCAATTGAGAGTAAGAACACCACAATTGAGCCAAATTTGAAGCAAGCAAGCTTTAATTAAATTAATTAAATACTGGCCAGGAAGATGGACTCTGACCAGGTCCATTCTGAGATATACCCACGGAGTGAACCTGTCACCTCCAGAGTTCCCACAGAATGGCCCTGAGTCATGTGGCACTGGTGCTTAAAAAGGCAGAACCCATAAGGCTACATACTTCCCACCAAGTTCAATCAGGGGCAAGCATCTATCCTGACATACTTCCTGTCTGAGATAACTCCTGTTTACAAGTGACCAAGCACATCTGGTGCATTTAGGTCAACTAAATGGGATATTGGCACTCTCTACCCAAGATTCAAGGAGGTTATCTGTCCTTGAGCAAGTGAGATTACAGGATTATGTCTTTCTGTATCTCACTTGAACAGCCCTTCCTAGCACTCCAGGAAGTTGTCCTTGTTCTATAGATCTCTTAGGCACAGTAATTAGAATTTAAAACATTATTTTTGCTTTTACAGATTATAACTTCTTTGTGTTTGGGGAAGACTCCTGTTAAAAAAATAAAAAAGAAAGAAATGAAAAGAAAAAAAGGGAAAGAGAAAAAAAAGCAGATTAACAGAGAAAACAAGCATTAACATATGAACACCAGGAAGAAACTCAGAGCAGTGACTTAGGACTCTAGCGCTTGGAACAAAAAATAATGACATTCAGCGAAGCAGCAAAATGTGTGTGTTGGGGGCTTTATTTATTGGCAGCAATTTAGTGGAAGCTAAATGCATGGCAGATAAAGATAAAATAAACCACCCTAATCCTGATAAGGGCCTAAGCTGACCTCAGCGGTTAGCCTTTGTAGTCTGTGGACTAAAGTTCTGTGAAAAAGAGAAACATTTGGTGTTCAAGTCTTCAGGCTCATGGAGTGATTAGAAAGAACTTCGTAGCTGTGAAGAGATGGAATGTCTCAGGTGGAGAGCCAAAATTATCCTATCTTACCTTTAATAGCCATTTGCCACCAAGCTTTCTACCTAACCGGTCTTGGTGACTACTAGGTAAAGCTTTGGGAATGAGGTAAGCTTCCACCCACCCAAATCTAAGAAGGTCACCGCATAGCATCTGAAACTTACGGAAACTTAGAGATATTTCTCTACTTGGTTGTAACCTGCCTATCTGATGCCTTAAATCAAATCATGACTTTATTCTATTCTGTGACTATAAATGTTCAAGTAATCTCTTCCATGGTGGAACATGCCATTCAGGGCAACTTGAATCCGTGTTCCAAAACTATGGCCATTCACACTTGACTCAGAATAAATTCATTTCCTGTTGACTTTCCCTAGGGAGTCACCAACAAATAATATGTTTATTCTTCCTAGGTAGGGTAACAAGGACAGACTCCAAAGAAATGACGCCACCGAAGTCTAGATTTGTAAATCAAGGAGTTTGATTGGGGTTACTTATAGCAGCATGGGTGAGGAATTATCCACAGGAACATGGGCAACTCACAGGAGGCAACACCGCTGAAGAGTTTGTTTTTGTTTCCCACTCAGCCCCTCTTTCCAGCAATCTTTAATTGCTTTTTTGTCCTGTGGGAGAGGTGGAGACCCTGTAGGGATCGAATGTTAATGGGTCCGATCTTGTGAAGCTCTCAGGTGAGTAATCACAACTGTTCCCATTTCAAGACAGCAATAGCCAGTCTCGCCCTCAAGACAGACTTCCACAACTTCTCTTTGTAGCAAAGGCTGTATTGTTTCCTTGACATCTCCCTGGTCGTGGGAGGTGGCAAGATACAAAGTCTTTGTAACTGCCTTGGTCTTAGACAAGCAGAGAGAAAGCAGGAACTCCCCTGCATCTGCTCCTCATCTTCAGCTCCGCAATCTTTATATTTTGAGGAGGCACATTTCTGGCGTCCCACACCCCCTTCCTCTCCCGCTTCATAGCCCTGCTTCTCCCTAGCTCTGTCCGCCTCCCCCACATTGGCCTAGGGCTTCTGTGATTTTGTGCTTGGTCACCCCACCCCTTCCGGGCTGTCTGTTCAGTGCATCCTGCCCTGATACCTCCAGCTCAAACCAGTTGTTTAGTTTAACACAGTCACCCCGACCCCACCCCCATCACCGGTTTCCTTTCCCTTTGTGTCATTTACCAGTATCTAAAATTGTCTTACTCGTTTAATTACTTTCTGATTTAGTATCAAATCGTAAACCTGTTCTTATTATTGATTGTGAACTTTCTAGAAACGATTGGCTGGAAATGGATGGATGGATGAAAAATTGAATGAAAGACTAAGTGAGAGACAGGGAAGCGGCTGCTGCGAGATCACCCGCAGGTCCCAAAAGGGCTCGGCCCTGCGCCGGAACCCGAGGGCGGCGGGACCGGTTTCCCTTAAAAGAGAGGGGAGAGGTTTGCGAGAGCACACAGGAAAGGCCGGGCGCCGAGCGGCGGGCGGAGGTGAGTTCGGGCAGCGGAGCGCGGGCCGCTGGGTGTGTGTGGCCCGGGCTGGGGTGCAGCAGTGGGTTGTTGGGTTGGGCAGGGCGTCCGGGAGACCGGTCTGGCATCCCAGGATCTGCCGCGCCAGTGCTGGCGGCGGCGGGGTGGGGAAGAGGGGAGGCTGGGCTGGGCCGGCTTGGCACGCGCGCCGGTGGTCCCTGAGAGTCAGGTGTTGTCCAGGTTCGAATCCCAGATCTGTCCCTAACCCGTTTTCCCCCTTTCGCCCTCAGTCACTTTTCCTTTGGCTGTGGAGTACCCCCGAAAAACGGGGCCAATAGTATTTGAACCATTGATGGATGGGTCGGTTCATTCATTCTGTTTACTAGGTTCTGCTGATATAGATGGCTAGAACCTGCCCCAAGGAGCTTTCGCTTTAGTGAGAAACCCCCCACCTTCCTTTTCAGAAGAATTTGAGAGCCTAAGGAATTGGGAAGAATTTTCTCAGAAGGAAAAAAAAAAAAAGGTTAATTTAAACATAAAATTGAGATTTTTAATTGACATTAATGAAAATGAGAATTCTGGCTACTGTTAATGTAGTACATACAGTGAAGGCAATTTAAATACGGAAAAATTTACAGATTTTATTCACAATTCATCAAAGCTGATCTTCACAGCCAAATTAAGTAGTAAGGACAGATGGTGTTTCTTCATTTTACTAGTGAAGAAGCTTATTGACTTACCCAGGGTCTTACCGCCTCTAACTGACAAAGCTAGGATTTAGTTCAGGTGCCTGGAGCAGTCGTGTTTGCACCCTAGGCTGCCTGCATCTTTCCCCCCATCTTTTACTAATATACGAATCATTTATGACAAACAGTGAGTTGCATGGGATCAGAATGGCTTTTACAGAAGACAGTCCAAAGTCAGGTGGTGGTGGTGGCACACTCCTTTAATCCCAGCATTCCGGAGGCAGAGGCAGAGGCAGCTGGATCTCTGTGAGTTCGAGGCCAGCTTGGTTTACAGAGTGAATTCCAGGACAGCCAGAGTTACAACAGAGAAACCCTGTCTTAAAAAACCAAACAAACAAACAAACATCAACAACAAGACTGCCCACTGAGAGTGTCTTCAACCTACTAGTATTCTTTCCATGCCTCCTTACATTTGGGTGATTTCAGCAACACTCATACCTTTCCAAAGGTTCTGTGTCCTAATACCATCTCAGTGGGAATCCAGACGGCCACATACAGGTTTTGGAAACACAGATGTTCAGCCCATTGCATATAGCTAACTTTTACTTTGTGGCTCCTCCTATTCTGCAGGACTCTGAGAATTCCCTGACTCTGTATGGCTCCTTTAGGTCCATCCCAGTTAGGCCCATTTTTGTGGATACAAGATAGATCCTGTCCTCATCCCCCAACATTTACTGTGTTGCGACTTGACTTGTGCGGTTGTATTGCAGCAAGGGATTTAATGATTATGAGCATTTGAGAGTGGGGCTTACTCTTCCCTGCCCTAGCTCTTAACACAGAGCAGGTGTTGTCTATTAAAGACCTCTCCAATGAGTAAGTGTTTAGGGCCAGATGGTGAGAGGTCAATAATTACATGGGCCTTTGGGACGTTTTCTGCACTAGCCTGGATGGCTTCATTAATGTCTGCAGTCTGGATGTTTCTTCTTAAGAAGGATTTTAATCAAGGGAAGTTAAAGGCAGAGATAATTTTCATCTGCTTAGATAATAATTTATATTCATTTTAGGAAACAGCATTTCATATATGTTGCAATTTTAAGATATCATTTACCACCCTACAACGTAGAGGAAATATGTGTAACTTCTGCTTTTGTTGTCAGTCTTTTGATTAATAGTATTATTCAAACACAATTGGGATAGCAATTGGTATACATGCCCTGCTAATTTTACTTAACATTGTATTTTGAGTTTTTTTTTCCCCCTTCATCTGTGAAAATTCTCAATTAAAAAAAAATTGAATTGTTACATGACTCATCCACGTAATAAATGTTTCCAGAATAGGTATTATGTGTCAGATCTTACTTGAGGCACAGAGGTTCTGTCATTGGTTATATCACCACCTTCACAGGAGTTTACTCCAGTGTGATAAGCTAAGTAGCATATTAGTAAATATAAATATCATCACATGATGCTATGCAAGAACAGAATAAGCATATAGTATGCCACATTGTTTTTCAATAAAGAGCTAAGCAGGAGTAGATAAGAGTATCTTGTTGCATTTTGTCATCAGCGAATGTGTTAATTTAAACCTAATTTATATGTGAATAAGAATAGCTCCTTGTAATTTGCATGCCTTTGATTAGTAAGTTGAGCATTTTTTATTTAGCCACATGCATTGGATTTTTTATGTATATTCTCTGCTGATTTTCATATTGAAGACCTGGTGTTTTCTCCAGTTTTGAATAAGCTATTGCTGGTATTTTGGGTACCTAGCCTCAGTGTAATGGACAAATACTCAATGCGGTGTGGTGGGACAGTAAGAAGAAGAAGGCTGGATGTGTTTCTGCCCTTCTCCTTCTTTCTAATATGGATGGGAAAAGGTGATCAGATAAGGAAGGAGAGTCAAGGTAGAAATATGTGAATAAAGAAGGAAGCAGAGATCAGTGAGTGGATGAGAAGATGCTGATGATGAGACTAGACAGGAAAAGATGAGAAGAACAAGAGCAGAAGTGGCAAAGAGGAAAAAAGAGAAGGAAAAGAGGGAGGGGGGGACAGTAAAGGAACAAATAATAGGGTACTCCATGATATCTTGAATAATTATTTTCTTTTTCTTCCTATCAAATCTATAGGAGAAGATGACTGCGTTCTTTAAAACACTTCGGAATCATTGGAAGAAAACTACAGCTGGGCTCTGCTTTCTGACATATGGAGGCCACTGGCTCTATGGAAAGCACTGGTAAATATTGATAGTCCCACCCCCTCTGCACCCCTCTACATAATGATCTAAAGGGCCTGTGTTGAAATCTTGTTCAGTTGCATTTCTCTATAAAATACTGTGGCTACACAAAGATATTCAAATAAAAAATGAAGGCAAAAGCTCCTTGTAACCTGTCCTCTATAGTTGAGATTATATGAAACACTAGCTGTAATATTCACACATCAATGCACATGGTTAGTGAGGTTGAAAAGAAAGCAATTTTTATTCTCTTTATCATTTGTAAAGGAATAGCCCTGTGTGAAAGCTAAGATCTACATTCCAGGGGCTACATTCAGAGGCCTGTGTGTTCTGGATGGAATGTAGACACACTTTTAATCCAGTATTCAGAAAGCAATGGTAGCAAACATCTTTAATCCAACATTCAGAAAACAGTGGTAGCAAACACTTTTAATCCAGTGTTTGGAAAACAATGTTAGCAAACTCTAATCCTAGGCAGAAGGCAATAGTGGTCCATGCCTTTAATCCCTAGAAAAAAACAGTAGAAGCAGACACAGGAAGCGGAACTCAGGAGTCAGTGGTATACAGAAAGTGATGTCTGAGATGAGTCAAGAGTGAACGGCAAAGTGACTAATCAGAGAAAGAGCTAGCAGAGTAAGGGCATACCCAACTCTCACAAGAAAAAGTGGGCTCTCAGCTCAGTGAAGGAGAGTTACATAGGAGTAAGAGGAGTCAGTTGAGAAGCAGTTGAAGCAGTCATTTGTGAACTGGCTGAAGAGTCAGGAGTTGAGAAGCAGACAGAGGAGTCAGAATCAGAACAGAGTAAGTTGCAGAGGAGTTACAGAAGCTGAAACTGGAGTCAGTTATAGAGAGTCATTTGAAACAGTCAGTAACAGAGGCAGGATGGAGCACTGAGAGCTCAGAGAGAGACACAGAGATACAGCAGAACTCGGCAGAAGAAGCCCAGAACAGAGAGTGAGTTGAACCAGAAGAGTCAGAGTTCAGAAGGAGCTAGTCAGAGTGGCTCAGTCAGCAGTAGGTCTCTGAAAGCTAAGGTTGAAGCCTTCTAGGTCCAGGCTAACAGGGTAAATGTTCTAGATTGTGTGGAAGACGAAGCCTTCCAGTTCAAGGATTAAGACTAGATTATAAAGAGGTCGAAACACTCTAAGGCTCCGGTCCATGAACCAGTGATTTAAGTAGACAAAAGAATAAAAGCCTTTCCCCCAATAAACGTCTACATCTGGTGAGTCTACAACTACAGCTACAGTCATTGAAGAAATTGAGGCCCATTCTGGACAGAATAACATCCTCTCCCAAGTTAGTAATAAACTGAAATTGCAACTCAGGTATCTCTTTGGGATTACTTCCCAGTTTTTCTACTATGGTTCCTATCTGTCATCCTCTGGTTGCTAGATACTTACTGACTTTGCTTTCTCCATCCCCTGGGACTATATTCATCTGTTTCAATAGCCTGGGTTAATTTACATGAGGTCACAACTTAGCATCCTTTGTGTTTGAATAAGGAATTCAGTGTAATGTGTTATATCAGCCTTCAGACATGGTGGGAGAAGAAAGTGCCAGGTCTTCTATCCTGGCTTTATATGGTAAGATTTAAATAAACAGAAATTTTTGTATAAAAACTGGAGACAGCCAACATAATTGTAGTCCTTAAGTTATCAGCTGCCTCTTACTTGTACCAGCACAGAAATCCAGATGTATTCAATATTGCTTTGCTAAACAGGGAAGAGTTAGGATTTGTATTGGAAAAGAGATCCATATTTGATACTCTTATGAGCATTCTCAGTTCACTGATGACAGAAAAAACTTGACGCCGCAGTGTGTGGTCTGATATTTTGCAGCTGTGTGGGTTCCTTCCTTTCTAACTGTCCTCAGAGCTACGCACCAAGTTCTGTTAGCCAGTGTCCATGCAGCTTAGCATCTGTAAGGTAAGAGTGGTGAAGCAGATTGTTAACAAACAGGCTTTCCCTCTCTTCTCTAACCTGGGGCCTCAGGGGAGCCTCTATGGTCTTTGCAGGACCTCTAAGGCACCCCGATGCTGGATGCTGGCCCATTGGGGGCTCCTCCATCCAGTGGGTGAAGATTTGAGGAGCTCACTGGGTTCCCATTTTAATATGTCTTCAGAGGTCCTCTGTTATTCCCTGAATTCATAAGACATTTAAAAGGCCCTTCAGTTCTCCAGCATGAAGAGGCCTCACTCTGAACAGGGTTTGAAAAGCTTGACTGAAGGCCTCATGTGCTCCTTCTCTACCCTTGAAATCTGAGGTTAGGGCCACAGGTGCAATTCCTGGGGTCTCATGCTTCTCCTTTTCACACTTCTTCTACATACTTTGATACCTCGTGTGCCCTTTTGCTTCAAATTGTAGTGAAGAACATGATTCTCCACTGTAGCCATTCGCGAATGCGTGTACAGGTCAATATTGTTGAGTGCCTCGATGCTGTTGTGCGAAAGATTCCTGGGACTTCTTTCTTTTTGCAAAACTGAAGCTATTCCCATTGAAAGATTCCTGTTTTCTCCCCTCCCCTCCTGGCAGCCAGCCTCTGCTTTGTTTTCCTGTGAGTTTGACTGATATGTACCTTCAATGTAGGCGGGATCGTCCAGTGTTACCCTTTCGTGACTGTCGTATTGCACTTACAGACTGTCCTTAATATTCATCCACGTTATAGAATGTGGCATTGCCTTATTTCTAGAGGCTGAATAATTAATATTCCATTCTGTGTATGTCATACTTGACCGATTTATCAGTGGAGGTTTGAGTTACTTCTGGCTGGTGGCCATTGTGAATAATGTTGCAATGAACTTGGGAGAGTGAATTCCTCTTAGATTCTTTTCCAGTTCATTTAGATATATCTAGAAGAGGGGCTGCTGGATTGTATGGTAGGAAGTGCTATTGTTTTTTAAGGAGCCTTCAAATTGTTTTTGGTAGCAGCTTTTACTGTACTGACAATGGTGCAAAATAATTCTGGTTTCTCTGTATCTCCATTAACTTATGTTCTAATGCAATCGGTGTGAGGTATGTTGTGGTGTTGATTTACATTTCTCTAAAAATAACGAGAATTTTTGTTTTCTGCACCCTTTGGCCCTTTGTATTTCTTCTTTGGAGAAAAGTCTGTTGAAGCTCTTTGCCCAGTTCTTATTTGGGCTTTGTTGCTGAATTGTATGACTCCTTTATATAGTCTAGATATTAACCCCTTAGGAAATACATGATTTGCGATTTTTTTTTTCTCATTGTGTATGTTTGCCTTTCAGTTTGCTGCTGTGTCGTTGGGGGCCCAGAAGTTTTTAAGTTGATGTCCCATTTCTGTCTTTGCTTTTGTTGCCTGGGTAGATTTGTGTGTATGGTGAATGTGTCTACATATGCGTGTTGGTCAGAAGTCAGTGTTGGTGTGTTCTTTACTTGCCCTCCACATTATTTTTTGAGACAGTTACTCATTGACCCCAAAGTTCACTGATGGGGGCCACACTAGCTAGCCAGAAGGTTCCGATTATCCTCCATCTCTGCTTCTCTGCTAGGATTACAGATGCCACACTGGCATTTCACATGAGTGCTAGGGTTCCATGTTTAGGGTCTCATGCTTGCAGGGCGAGCACTTTACCATCTGAGCCATCTCCTCAGACCCTGCCTGAGCTTTTGATATTATATCCAAGAAATCATTGCCAAATCCAGTGGCATTAAGTTTTCCCCAATGTTTGCTTCTAGGAGCTTCATAATTTTAGGTGAGATTTAGGCCTTTGTGTTTAATTTTGTAAATGGTATAATGCAAAGGTACAGCTTCACTGTTTTGCATATGGCTGTTCTTTCCCTGCTATGTGGTCTGGGACTTTTGTTGAAGTATTTGGACCATATACAATGGAGCTTTTTTTCTAGGCTCTCTGTTATGTGCCATTGGCCTGTGTATCTGTTTTTTATGCCAGAATCACATTATATAGCCTTTAAGAAGTTGTGAAATTAGGTAGCGAGAAGCTTCTGACTTTGTTCTTTTTCTAGATTATTTGGCCATTCAGGCTATTTGAGATTTCATATTGACTCTGAGGTGATTTTTTTTTTCGTATTTCTGCTTTGTGTTGTGGCCATTTTAACAATGTTATCTTTCAATCCATGAAGACATGTCTTCCTGTCTGTTTTGTGGTAGTTAGTGAACACATCTCTCACTGTCTAAATTTGTTTCTAAATATTTATTCCTTTTGATCTTCTTCTAAGTGTGATTGATTTTTTAATTTCTTTATGCATTGTTCAATCAGTGTATGGGAATACAACTTACTTTGTTAAGCTTTTTTCTGTCTGGCAGCTTGCTGAAGTCTTGCTATGTAGCCCAGGCTGGCTATGAACTTAGGACCTTTCTGCCTCAGCCTTCCAAGTGCTGGGATTATAGGTATGTGCCACCACCTGGCACTTGTAATTTACTTTTCTTTCATTCTTGCTCTGACTCAATTCCCCTTTTACCTGTACTGCTGGCCTTGCAGTCTCACAGGTCCTTACCACAGCTAGACTGTAAAATGTAAGATATATTTCCCTGTATCTCTATCTTCCAAACTCCTGCTGCTCCTTCCCTGTCTTTCTCTGTTTCTCCTCTCTGACCCGCTCCTTACCTCCCTTCAAGCATGAGCAATCCTTTGCGTTAGGCCCTCTTCTCATGTCGCCCCTCCCCTGAATGCTCTCACCTGCACATGCTGTCTTTGTTACCACTCTAGGTGTCCAGTCCCAGGTTTGTGTTTGTCTCTATAAAGTCCTCCTCTTCTGAACTCCAGACCTAAATGTATGTTCAAGTGCTGTGCCAGCTTGCATTGGATGTCCCCGTAGTCTTGTGGCATTTGAACACTTGGTCCCCAGTTGGTGGTGCTATTTGGGAGGTGTGGCTTTGCTGGAAGAAATACATCACTAGGGTTGGGTTTTAAGGTTTAAAAAGCCTCACACCATTCCTAGTTTGCTCTCTCTCTGCTTCCTGCTTGTGGGTCAAGGTGTGAGCCCTCAGCTTTCTTCTTCTGCTACGATGCCTTTGATCTGCCATCATGGACCCTCAATCTCTGGAACCATGAGCCCCATTAACTCTCCCTTCTGTAAGTCGCATTGGTCCTGGTGTTTTATCCCAGAAACAGAAAAATAACCAATACAAGTATTTACAATGGGTTGCTTCCCAGGCATCTTTAACTCAGTACCCTAAAAGCAATAATCCTCTTGCCCAGCCTGCTCCTCAGTTATTGGTACTATCTATTTTATTTCCCTGGGTATTTGGACATGGTCTGTTGCTCCTTCTCCACATTTCTCATATCCTGTGTATAGATTCTAAATGCTTTCAGGGTCTCCTAATGCATTCTCTTTCTTTTGTTTGTCCCCACGTGCTGTCACGGTCTTCATCCACACTGTCCTCCTTCCTTGAGTGGATGCTTCTTAGCTTCCCAGCTTTTTGACTGTTCCTGTTTCGCACACCATTGCCATGCTGTTATCTTTCAAGTCAAGATTGATGTTGCTTTTAGACTCAGATCCCCAGTTCTTACCAGCTGTGAACGTGGCTTCATCTGCATATATCCATAACCTTGCTGCACTCTGCATTTTAGCATATGGCCTTCAGGTCTTCCCAGGTGATGTGATTATTATGTTTCAGAGTTCGTGGAAGGGCTTTTACATATCACATTCTTTTCCAGGAAACTGAAGTTTCTCCAAGTCTCAAGTACTATCTTTCCAAAGAGATCTTTCCCCTCTAAACTAGGTTAGACAGTCTTCCTGATTTTCTCCATAGTGCTGTGAACTCTTCCTATGTAAAACACTCATTGCTGTTGTGGGGCCAGTGAGATGGTTCAGTGGGTAAAGCGCTTACTGTGTAAAATATGAGTATCTGATTTGGGATCCCCACCGCCCACATAAAAGTTAGCTATGACAGTGTGCATTTGTAACCCCATCTCTGGAGACAGGACAATCTCTGGGGCTTACTGGCTAGCTATTCCAGTCAAAATGTGAGTCCAAGGTTCACTGAGAGACTCTGTCTTCAGAAAAAAGGTATAGAATGATAAAGGAAGACACCCAACATTAATCTCTGCCCTGTGCAAGTACTTACACAGATGAGTACACTTATATACACGTGTATAACACACACACACACACACACACACACACACACACACACACACACACACTCTTAAAACTACTCATTGCTATTGTAATGATTTGTTCTGTTTGTCTTCTTTTATCATAATACCATATAGACTTTATCTTGCGCAGTATTTTCCTGAAGCCCCTGCGCATAGAAGGGACTCAATGCACATTTGTTTATGGTAGAGGAAACACGAGAGAAGATGAAAGGGTGAGACTCAGAAGCTATTGTATCAGCTCCATTGGCTCCTCCTGAACTCACACATCCAGGCTGTTGAATTCCCCTAGAACAAGTAATGTGCTCCATCTGTAGTCAGGTTCTTCCTTTTTTCACAAATGTCAACTTGTAACTTTACGTGAAACTTGAAATATTCATGAATTTCTCTGTTTCATCTTCTGCTCTCTCCATACTCAGACAACGTTACCTCCCATTTTTAAGAGAAAATTAAAGAGCACAGACCAGTTTCCACATGCACACCTTTGCGTTCTTTTCCTTCAGTGGACGAGGCAGCATCCTACTGCCTGTCATTCTGCCTCTCCTGTGTGCCTGCTTCTCATCGTCTGCTCCTTCATTTGTGTCCTTTATCTCAGTCTTCTGCTTCTTCCCTGTTGATCAAAGTCAGTACACACTTAAACATTTCTTCACTCAAGTGACAATTCCATTTGTCTACTGTCCTATCTGTCTTTACATTTATACCAGTTTTTAACGTTTACCTCTTAACCTTTTCTGCCATTTTAAAATCAGGTAAGTAAAATTTGATTTATATCCCATCATTTGAGTGAGCCTGCTCTTTCAAAGTCATAAGTGGCCTCTTAGTTTGATGAGTACTTTTCAACCTTTATCTGCCGCATTCAATTGTCTTTGACTCTTTTCAGTCTCTTTCAGGGTGTCCTTTTGTTTTGTGTGTTTCATTCTGGTATCCTCCAGACTCCGTCCTTACTCTGCATATTTTCTAAGTGGTCCTCAACCTCATGTCTATTTGCAGGTAAAAGATACAGATTCTGGGAGTATCGTGCTTTTCTAGACCAGTGCTTCTCAACCTTACAATGCTGCCACCCTTTAATACAATTCCTCGTGTTGTGGTGACCCCCAACCATGAAATTATTTTTGTTGCTACTTCATAACTGTAATTTTGATACTATTGTGAATTGTAATGTAAGTATCTGATATGCAGATGGTCTTAGGTGACCCCTGTGAAGGGTCATTCGACCCACAGGTTGAGAACTGCTGATCTAGACAATCACCTTCTCTTGACATTCCATGTAAATAGAAGGGGTGAGGGGGCATTTACAGCAGGTCTGGGGGGGAAAAGGTCTATTTTAATTTATTTATCTGGGATTTTTTTGTGCCTCTTACTAATCTTTTGGTGTCACATTTATTTGCAGGCTTTAATTCATTGTTTGTAGTATTTATAAATTTCTTTTCTGTTGAGGATGTCTTCTATTTTTCCCTTCTCCCAAGTTTCAAAGAAGAAAGTCTTTTTTTTAAATTTTTTTATTTTAAGATTTCTCCTGTATAATTTTCCTGCTGAAGGCTGCTGTAGTTGGCAGGAGCAGCAGGGATGGCTCTCAGCGCAGCTCTGTGAGAGCAATTGGAGAGGAGGAAATGACCCTGTGTGCTGAGAGTAAAGAGAGTTTAAGTATTGCTCATTCCTCTCCAACTGCTCTTACCGAGCCTTCTGGGATCCCTGGGGAAGATTGTGTCCCAGGCTGCTAGTTCATCATGGCAGCAATTTACCTGTAGTAGTTTTTCATACATTTCTAGCCCTTTCAGCAGCAAAGAGCCTGCTGATTAAAAAGTAACAGAAGAAAGGAAGCAGCGTGGTATGAAAGTTGTCCCTGGAGTCAAGCAGCAGTGAGACATCCAGCAGTGTGACCTTGGGCTCTTGAAGCTTTACCTTTCTTCAGCTGTGGAATGGGCATAGTAGCATCTCTTTGGGTTATTGAAGGATTGAATAACGTAACTGCGAAAGTCTAGTGTATTCTGGGCAGGAGTTCAGTAAATTCTCTGAGTAATAACCCAGTACTTAAAGAGTTAAAGCAAAGTGCTGCTGGTGTCTGGGCAATGAATGACATGAGAGGTATCCAGTGGGACAGGAAGACAAGGAGCTGCCAGAAGACTGAATGAGATCCGGGCTCTTTTTATTTTTCCTTCCATGTGTGATAAGACAATTTGAAAAAGTCTAGTTTTAAGTCTAATGCAGGTACTGAAGAGATGGCTCATGGTTAGTACTTGCTGCTCTTGCACAGGACCCGAGTTTGTATCCCAGTACCCATAGAGTCTCTCACAAACCCTTGTAACTCCATATCAGGAGGATCTGATACCTTCTTCTGACCGCTGTGGGCACCAAGAATATACATGGTGCACATACATATAATCAGGTACTCACACATTAACATAAAATAGATGTAAAATAAATCTTAAATTTCACACAGCATTAACTTCAGAACAACAGTGTACAGCACATTAGGACCAGCAAGACGTACCTAAACACTTGATCTGACTTAAGCTCATATTGTTCCATCACTGGAGGCTTTGTCCTTGCTTAGTTCCTCTGGCCTTTCTCACTGTGTTTTGGTCATTGGGCCTTTGCACCACTCTTAAGCTAACTCCTTTGGCTCAGCAATTAACAATGGCTCTAATCCCGCTACTTTCTGAACCACACTTCTCAGCTTATGCCTTTGGTTCCAGACTTCTAGTGGTAGTTCTACCACCTACCCTTGCTGAGACTCCTTTCCACTTATTTCAAGGGAGTATCTAGCATCTCAAGCTGGCTAGAATTCCTGGTGAAGATTTTTAAAACCTCATAGTTACCTTGTTGTTAAAGCTTGCAGAGCAAATATAATACTGTAGCCATGGTCCTGGGCCCTGTGCTCAGAGATTTTTATTAATTTTGGAGATTTTTTTTCCCTCCAAGTCCTATAACACCAATTATGATTATGTCTACATTTGGCCTTCTTAAAAATGGTTATTAAGTTTTCTATAGGGTTTGTTCAGTGCGATTCAATTGTATTGAGATCTTAATGATAGTAGCTAACAACCAATGTTGCTGGGTGTGATTCTCAGCTCTCGGTATTTATGACATTGTTTTATTTTCCTAATAATTTGATAATATGTTTATTAGTCTCATAGTAGCATGAGATTAATAGCTACATACAGATGAAGAAACAGGGGCAATGAGAATAAGTCACTCTGTGTGTCAGAGCCATGAATCAAAACCAAGATGACTCAAAGTGGTTCTTGTCTTAGGTTCCCTGAGACATGTAAAAGCAGGGAGTTGAGCTTCTGTTATGCTGTGACGCTCATACATTGTAAGAGAGCTTATTACAAGAGTGCTTTTGTCTGTGCTTCCAGGCCAGTCTTGCCTTTGCACTTGCTGCATATGTGACTTTCAGCAAGCGTTTTGATCTTGTTGATCATCACTGTATTAATCTATGTAATATACCACAGCATTGTTGGGATGCCTGTGAGATGCTCATACCTCCTGGCAGGTATCGAAAATAACACTCATTTTTCTTGCTTAGAGGTAAGGCTGTATGTGCTGCTCTTGTTCAGGGAGCGCAAAGTAATTGCCATGGGTTCTTTAGGGGAAAAAATTAAAATTTTATTATGCAAAATTGAAACATAAAATAGATGGAATCTATTTTATAAAAAGTCATCATGTAAACAAATGCTAGCCTCACCCTTGTTTAGTAATTTGTAAGAGGGTACTGATTTGTACTAGGCCCCTGCACCAGGCCCTCAGACTAAGACAGTAGAGCAGTCTCACAGCACATAAGCTGTGGTTGCATGCTGACGGTGTTGTGCCCAGTTAACTGAGTGGTGAATAGTCAGCTGAACTATAGCTGATTGCTGGTTGATGGACTAGTTATAGTCAACCAGGTTGCTTTCTCACTGCCATTTCTCAAAAAATGTCAGATTACTTAGTTAGTTGAAGTTCTTAGAATTGGCCTTGGTTTGTGGAGCTGCCCAAGTGACCAATCATCTTGATTTGCTTTGTTCAAATAAATTCAATTAGATTGATTAACCACAAAAATCTCTGTTAGCACACTGATCTCATTTTACCAGTTTTGTCTATTTTCTTCTATAATAATGTTATAAAGCAAATCACAGAGATCTCATCTTAACACGAATACCCCTGTACTTTGACTCCAATAAGCAAGACTTAAATACAAAAACAAAAAACCCAAAACACAGTGCCATTATGATAAACCTAATAAACGTAATTTTTCATGCCATCTAATAGTCTGTATATTTTTCTTACTGTTTCTACATTGTATGTTTTACAGATTTGTAACATAAAAGCTAAGTTTCATACTTCATTTAGTTAGCCTGTTAAGTCTGTTAATCAGAAACTTACTTGATTCTTTTTAAAATTTTTATTGTATTACATATGTGCTCATGCACACATGCTCACATGTTTGAGTTAGTGCATGCCACAACATTATGTGTAGAAGTTAGAGAGAATCAGCTCTCTCTTCCCCACCATGTGAGTCCCAGGAATTGAACTTAGGCCATAAAGTTTAATGACAAGAGCCTTTACCCGCCGAGCCAGCTCTCTGGCCTTTCCCTGCTTCTTTTAGTGTAGGTATAAATCTTCTCTGTAGAGGTTTTCACATACTAAGTTTGGCAGATAGTTTCTGTGTAGCAGTCCGCACTGTGCAGAGCCACCTTGGAGTCTGAGAATGACCTTGATCTTGACTTGAATAATTTTGATACTGCATTCATCATTTTTTTTTAAGTTTTATTAGAAATGTATTAACAGGCCTTTGTTGTTTCAGTGTGGGCTTAAATTTTGCACCTTAGACTAATGCCTTGCTTGCCTTGTTCTGGCCCTAATTGTAAGTTAATTTGTCCCTCTATCCCTCTGTGAATTGTCAGTTGGGGATTAGATCTAGATTCTTAAGCTTTGCACTTGCAGTATGGACCAAGGCCCACCATTACTGATGACTCCTAGGAGTGGTTAGGAATGCAGAGTCTCAGGCTCACCCCACATCTGCTGAGGCAGAATCTGTGTTAACTAGACCCTCAAATGACTTGACTCTGTAAGGCATGTTAAAGTTTGAGAAGTGTTGGTCAGGAGGTGTAACTTGATTCGGTGTGATTTATTTGGCAAGGGTATGTATTGGATTTCTTATGGTATCACTTGAACCATGTGTCCTGTTGTTGGTAATGTTGCGAGTGATCAGGGGATTTGAATGCAACCACTAAACTATTGAAAAAGAAGGATCATTTCTCAGAGAACCCTACAGTAGAATTTGGAATTGAACTTCAACTTTATATTCAACTTTATATCAGTAATGTCTTATTTACTGATCTGTTGCTGTGAAGAGACACTATGACCACGGCAGCTTATGAAAGAAAGCATTTAATTGGGGGCTTGCTTACAGTTTCAGAGAGTTAGTCTATGACTATCATAGGGGAGAGCATAGTGGCAGGCAGGCATGGCATTAGAGTAGTAGCTGATAACTTAATCTGATCTGAAAGAGGAGAGAGAGACAGAGAGCCAGAGACAGACAGACAGAAACAGGGAGACAGACACAGAGAGGGTTGGGGAAGGCCTGGCAACAGCATGGGCTTTATAGAAACCTCAAAGTCCCTCCCCCCCCAATCCATCAATAAGGCTGTATACCTCCTAATCCTTCCTAGGTGGTCCACCAACTGGGAACCAAGCATTCAAATATATGAGCCTATATAGCAGCCATTTTCATTCAGAGCACTGTAAGCAGTGGTGCTGCCCTGGGGAACTTCAACTCTTCATGTTTGGATTATCTGCCTATAAACTGGAGGTAGTAGACATTGATAGTACATCTTCTTGGGAAGGGAAACCTTCATGAGGGAAACCTAAGAAAGATGTCATTTGAGTTGGGCCTTGGAGACTTAGTGGCACAGCATTCTAGGAGTGGTCAGTTGTCCAAGCATGAACAGGAAATGGCAGTATAGTGGATTTGTGGAGACTGGTAAAGAGTGTGACTGGTGTTGCCTATTTTCGTTGGAGTGTGGAAAAGCCAGGTTTTGGGAGGCTTTACATGTAGGATACCTGTATTTGAATAGTAGTAAAAATCTTAAGGGAGAAGACTATTAAGAACAAGGTAGCATTCTAGAAGTTTGACCTAGCCTCCTGTGCGGGGCACATTTCGGAAGTTGACCTCAAAGCTACTAAAGGCCTGAAATAGAGGGTTGCATAAGGAAAGGAAAGCAAATGGCTGATATGAAGCTGTGGTACTGTGAAGAATACAACATTGAAGGCATGTCGGCATCTCTGGTTTTAGTTTTGCTGCCTGTCAGCTTCACAGCCTTGTTGAGTTACTTAAACCACTTAACTCTGAGCCTCAGTTCCTTATCCCCACATGAGGGATAATTATATGTGTTTAGCAGGTGAGTTGCAAGGACTGAATGAGGAGGTGTGGGTCAAGTGCCTTGTACTATGCTTAAGTTTAGCTCTCTGCAGATGCTAGCTGCTGTTACACTGCTGTTACATTGGCTTGGTGTTTGGCTAAGGCAGAGGAACGAAGGAGAAATGATTTTATGGTTTGAAGACTGGTATAATTGGTGATTCAGAAAGAAGAAAGTCACCAGGGAGAGTTGGTTTGAGGAAGAAGTGTTATATTCTATTTTAAGCACACTGAGTTTGAGACCCTGACAGGATAGGCAAAGGGAATGTGTTAGCTGCCAGGGGTAAATTATGCATGAGCCACTCTTGACTAGAGTGATATTTTTTCTTTTGGTGGAGATTGTGGTCTCAGGAATGTCTTATGCTTGGTTCCCAGTAACTCTGGATATCTGAAAGCAGATGCTTTGCCCCGGTACCCGTTCAGCTTAGCCTCTGACTGCAGGCAGTAGTCTGGGATCAGGTTGCCTCCCTGTGCAGCAGCTGCCTTACCAGTGGCTGATGGTAGGAGGTTTACTCCCCTTCATAGCTTCTCTTTGTTTCAGATTTTGTTGAAATTTTGATAAAGCAGTTTGTTTTGCTCTTTAGTCATTTCAAGACAGGCTGGTGCTGAAATTGGGGTTTAATGGGTGCTATTTAAAGGAGCTCATTTGTGGGCAATTAAATAACATGCTTGTCAGCCCAGATTTGATAGGGAATCAGGGAACCTTTTTTTTTTTTTTAACTTTTAAATACAATGGAGTTTAATTATATTCCTTTCTTTTCAACTCTTTTGTTAGATTATGTGGAAAACAGATTTCTTCCTTTAAAAAAATATTGGTATCTGTTCATTCCTGTATCTAAGGGGGATGCTAATATGGAAGACAGGAGGTACAGTTCAGTTATAGTTTGTCCTTCTGGCTTCCCATAATTGGGGAGTTTTTTTATGTTGTTGGTTTTACTTGCTACAAGGCCTGTACAGAAAATCTTCAGAGCTGATGCTGAAAGCTGCTCTTCTCTGGGCAATGACGAGCATTTTTCAAATGTGTCATGCTTTGAAACATTAGAACACTGATATCCGTAGCTACTAACTTATGTGTTTTCAGGTCAGAAGTTGTCCAGATCTGTCAGCCTTCTCGAGCCCACAGTGAATACTGTCTCATGTGGGATGTTTATAGAGCCATTTGTCCTAGGTTTCTCTGGGACCCAACACACACAAATAAATGCATTAATTAAAAATGAGTTAGATAGGAATAGGAATCTTAAAAAAAGAAAAGAAAGCTAGAGGGCGAAGGCTGTCTCTGATGGCAGCTGAAGCACCCCTCAAGGTGGTGCAGTGTAGACCTCGGCAGAAATGCAGCCGCCAGTCAGAGGTGGAGCTTTTACAGAGTGCAGAGAACTCGGTCCACTTACTCATGCTTCCATGCATATCAGAGTGGTGGGGTAGGAAGAGACGTTGCTATCTTGTGGGAACTTGAGTCTAGAGGAAAAGTGAAAGCAGAATAATCTCCTATTGTAAGGAAAGAAAAAGCTTGCAGTATAAAGACTTCCACTTCCAGTTCTCTCTGTCAGTGGATGGGGGAGGAGGGTATAGACTGCAGAATCAACTCTGGTTAGTGAAAATTCCTACTTGGCAGGCTCACAGGACGACTTAGTCATGAAAGAGAGCCCCTCAAGGATGCCATCTTTTGTTAAATAATTTCCTATCCTGAGCTGGAAGGGGAACAGGCTGTGAGGAGGAAACCTGAGAAACCAGGAGGTACTCGAAGTATTCCCAAGTAGTAGCTCTTTCTGCACAAGTGTAGACACGTGGCTGCCATCTGATACCAAGATCAGAAAAAGGTGGTTTGGGGATTTCTTGTCTCAGAGTGTGAAAGAATGGGCACCAAATGAGAGCTGTTCAGAGCAGCCTTTGGTTTTGTTAGAGTTGAGGCCTTTCCTTCTTGGGTATAGGTCGAGTCTTTGTCTGGTAGATACTATTGGCTTAGTAATGGGTGGGGATACATTTGTGGCCTTTTTCCTAAGCTGATTTGCAAGAAGAAAGACTACAATGGCACTCCAGTACCGTGCAGTGAGATAGTATGGAGTGGACTGAGGACAGCGGGCAGGGCTTTGTTATTGCATTTCTACTGAGAATGTCTGTAGAAGACAGGAGAGTGCTGAAAGAGACCACACCGTGCCGAGAAGCAGGGTGTTCAGGTCTAGTGCTAAGCCTCCAGTCTCTTCTAACCGTGTGCATGTCCCCAAGCTAGAGGTTTCCCCAAACTAGGACTATTAGTCATTTTCTAGGAGCTCAAAGGAGTTGGGGAAACTGCTTAAGTGAGCATGTTCTCTTTGCATGTCATTACCAAAATGAGAATCACTGCTCTAGTGAACTTTGTTACTAGTGTGGTGGTGTCATACCGTTTAATTGATGGGGGCTGGGATGTATGGAGAGAGATTGTAAAGCAAATGGGCTAGATCGCTTTTAAGAACTCTCTCAACCTTAAGATTTCAGGTTTCTAGGAAATAGGGCTTGGGTTTGGACACCTTTGACAAAAGCATTTATTTGATCTGGCTGTTGTTTGCCTTTTGTGCTTTGGCAGAGAAACGAAGATAGTAAAAGCATGGATTGTAGACCTAAACATCGCTGTCGGTATTCAAAAGTCCATGTTTTGACAGTGAACAAGCTAAAATCTCTGGGTTAAATAACAAATCTTATTTGTTAAGTGTTTTCACATTTTGGCAAAGTTCTGTTGGGATTGTCACTTCATTGTTGACCCCCTCTCACTGGCGTGTTCCCCATTCTTCTGTATGCCTATTGTGTTAAATTCATTGCTTTCTAAGAAGTCGCCCCCCCCCCCCCCCCCCCGCTTTTTCTCTCCACTCCTTTCTGTTTTAGCAAATAATTTTTGGGAAATGGCTTTTGGCTTACTTTATATTATTATTTTAAAATGCCTCTTCTACTGTTGAATTAAGATACTAAGAAGTTGCTGAACACATTTGTATACTTTTCATTAGTCCAGGAGGCTGGCATACACTCTGTCTCTACTCATGTGCTGGTAGTTTGTTAACTTTCTTGTTCTTTACTTGTTTTCACTGAGCAACATGACTGTGATGATTTTGATGCCAACCATTGCCTGTGTGACTTCTTATTTTTCGAAATATACTCTTATCACATTGAAATGAAGTCAGTTGCCACTTAGTATATTATTATCAAGGGAATATTTTCTTCCTTTATGCTTTCAGGACTTTAGGGAACTTCCTTATCATTTTGTGCTTGAGAGAGTTAAAAAGATACAACTCTTCCTTAGTGTCCATCAGAGGGAGGCCGTATGATTAAGATATCTGGGAACAAGGAAAGACAATGTCCATAACCAGAAATAACTAGAGCGGAGGGTCCCAAACCCTTTCAAGACTCTGACATTTGGATTATCGCTTTGGTGTTCTAACCTGTCACAGTGACCATATTTTTTCTTATTCCTAAAGAACTGGACATTCCTTAGGAAGGAAAGATTGAACATTCTTTCCAGTAGGCTGCACTCCCCTCTGCTGGATCAAAGGTCTGCCTCGAGGGCTGAGGTTAGGTCTGATTGCTGTTTTCTCACATTTAACAGAGGCCCCTGCAGCAGTCTTATTTTGGAAGAGGGATCTGGGGCATGAGGAAGGGATTGAACGTGTCATTGGAAAAAGCTTTCCCGTCTGTAGTCACTTCTTTAAGATTCATTCATAGCTTCGCTGTCATTTTTTTTTTATTATTATTTTTATATCCCATCAACAACCAGTGGGCACAGCCCCTGGCAGTGTGATGACTAATTATTTTAGGAAGCCCGAGTAAGTCAACATGGTAAACATCTAAACTTGAAATTTGTTTTGTTCAAAGCAAAGACAGTGTTTGCATGCACCAAGGGAAAACTGATGGTAGAAATTGCTGAACAATTTGCCTCTAACTGTAGTGGGAAATATCCTTTTTGGGAAATAGGATGGATCAATGTAATTCTCCTCTCCATGTAAAGCTGTTATTGAGGTAACAACTTAATCTTATTTTGCAGTCCTAAAGTAATAAATAAAACATTTATGGCTTGGAATAAATTGAGAGCATCCTATTACCTGTAGTAGCAGGCAAATTCATATTCTTTTAAAGCCTCAGGCAGTAACATCAGCAGATTTTTTTTTCTTCCTTATTTTCTAATCCAGAAGCTTCTAATTTCTTTCTGTCAAAAGGCTTCCATTTCGGTTCTGAGTAGGTCTTTAGGGACCCTTCCTGATAGGACTACATTTTGGAGCACCTCTTGTAAATTGTATTTACCATTAGTGCCGGAAGGCATCTTGCTATATAGGAAGTGCTTGGGCTGCCAGTTGATGGACAGTTTTCTGAGTTTGGTAGCTAGGTCTCTGGCTCACATTCAGATTCTTGATTCATTACGTATTTGGAATTTTCTGACACTGGAACAGTTCTTGGGCTTCATGGTATACAGAAAGGAACTCCTTGCTTGATTTTTGCTAGTACCGGTTGCATCCTGTTCTGCTTGGGCCTGCTCACACACAGCCTGAGGTCCTTCTGACCTGGCAGTGTTCCTTTGACAGTGTGGGCTTTTCGTCACTATTCCACAGTGACTCTTATCTTTGTCCTTGGCTACACTGAAGAGCTATCTCAGATGATCTGCTGGTTCAGGACTGCCAGGTACTCATACCAGAATGACCTTCGGCTTCCCTTCAAGGACGAAGTGTGCCTTCTGAACACAGTGAGTCAATTTTCCTGTCCAAACATTTGCCACTGATTTATTAACAAGTATTTATTGAATTCCCACTATCTATGAGAGTCTGTGCTGTGGGTTGTATAGGAGAAAATACTGGCAAATTATCCATTATTTAAAGAAGTTTATAATCCAGAAAGGAAGACAAGACAAGCAGTTTCATGTAGGGTAAAGGCAAGAGTGGCTTTGTATTTGGTCATTTTTTTTTTTCTTTCCAAATTTGTGTTAGTTACTTTTCATCTCTATGACCAAATAATGGACAAAAATCTTTTGAGTCTCGGTTTCATGTGAGTTACAGTTTATCATGTGGTGATGGGTCGGAAGGCAGGAGAGTGCGGGCTGGAACCAAGGCCAGGGCCACTTCAAAGGCTGGCCCCATGATGAGCCTTCAGTCATCTGGCACTACCGCCTAAGTCTTCCATAGCCTTTAAAACAGCCACAAGGTGAGACCGAGTGTCTGAAACCTGTCAGAGATATTTCAGATTTAAACCCTAACATCTGGGGGGAGATAAGATGGCCAAATTCTTGGAGGTCTGAACACCAGTACCTTTTAGGAGCAGCAAAACATGAAGTATCAAAGCATCATCAAAGGAATGATGGGAGATAAAGAACACTTAAGCCTTTCCTGGGTTATCTACCAGCGCCTTCACTCTGACTTTCAAATGAAATGCAGAATTAGTCTATTGAGATTTACTTGGTGTTCTGTCAGTGTAGCAGCGTGTCCTTTCCTGCTTCCCCATCTCGTCCTGTTCATAGAGGTGACCCCACCGTTTACACAGTGGCTGCCTGAGCTCTAACCTGTATTCCGAGCTGTCCCCTAGTCCCCTTCACCTGGCCCCTCTCACTTTCTCAGGTAGACAAAGCCGGAAGTAAACACAGTTCTCTCTACAGCTTAGCTCTCACTTTATATCCAGAGATGCTACAATACCTGGCTCATCATAGTTGCTTAATGAATTTTAAGTTATTTTTTCTGAAATTCTATCAAAGCCATATTTTTGAAACATTTTTGGAATTTCTTGAAGTGGCTTTTAGAGCTTCCTATAGATCATCAGAATATAGTTGACCATACGTACCTGTAGGCTTGGCATCTGTGGATTGAGCCAATTGCAGATAAAAAGTGTTCAGAAAAATAACTCAATCTATACTGAACATGTGTAGATTTTTTTTCTTGTCTCTGTCTGAACAATATGCTGTAACTGTTTATACAGGTGGCATTTATCTCGTATTACATGTTCTCAGTAGTGATCTTGGTATCTGTGGTTGAGGAGGGATGTCCTAGATCCAGTCTCCTGTCCATCTCAGTTCAAGGACTCTTCTTTTTTGAGAATGTATTTGTCTTTTACAAACATCCTGGTTCAGAGAGTAAGATCAAGATAGTTTATATGATTTAGATATTAGAATTAACTATGATTATATTGGGATTTTCTTTGTAAAATTTAAGTCAGTGCATATTCTGGCTTTCTTACAGGTGGCATTGGCAGCATATTTCATTTTGCACATTAAATTAAAATTCTTTTGAATTTGAAGAGCATTTTGAAAAATCAAGCAGTATTAATAAGCTCAAGAGACATACGATCTTTAAAAATACTTCTCACTGGGTAACTATCAAAATGTTACATGTAGCAACAAAGGATTTGGGGAGAAATGATCCAAGGTACTACCTTATGTTCTCATACATAGGAATGGTTCTCTTTAGCTAGTGCCTGGGAATCATGGCTGAAACAAAGCAAGGCCGAGTTCTCCGCTCATGACCCGGAGGAGCCAGTGCCCTCTGGTGGCCTGTCTGGCACAGTGGCAGGACCTTGGAAGCAGTAGAAGGAATGAGAAAAGATGGAGAGGACACTCTGTAGCATTAGGAGACCAGATTGCTTAGGCATAGTCCACAGGGAGGTCATGGGATAAACACTGGAAGCAAATGGAAATCAGCCTACTAGAGATAACATTAAAAGCAAGAGCTTGAGAGGATCCAAGCGTAGAAGACTAGAAGCAGTATTGGTATTCCCAGGGCCACATGGAAGCTAGATGGTGATTGGTGCAGACCGGGGGTCTTTAGATGCCATCATCGCTACAAAGAACCTGGTAGTACTCTGTGCCCACACGTGACTGGGGATTCGGTGTTTCACCAGTGTATATAAGGCAATATCCAGTGTATATAAGGCAATAGGTGCGAGATACCAAGAAAACTGCAAAGGCTTATCAGTGTGTTATTTTTATAAAGGAAGGATCTACCCCAGATTTACCTCATAGTGTATGTGTTTGGGGAGCTAATGTTGGAATGATTCTCTAGGGCATTTGATGAAGGGATGCAAGGAGAGAAGCAGAGCATGTGTTCAAAAGTGTTGGGTGGGGGAGGGGAGAATGTGCGCAACTCCCCTGCCAGCTGGGCAGCTGTGCAGAGTTACACAGCAGGTGAGGCCTGCAGGGCCCTTTGCGGACCTGACCTCATAACAGCTCAGTGCCCTCAACACTATTAAAGTGTGCTTTTGAGGTACTGGAGTCATTATAATTTTCGTGGGACGTTGTCCTAAGGTTTCTGGTCAGTCACCATTTTGGGATATTGTATAGCTTGGCTGTGGAAGACAGGTTATCAGGCAGCAACTGCAGTGAAATCTATAGATTATTTTTAGTTCTCATTCATCCTTAACTATCAATATCAGACTTGAAATTACTCCCCAAATGCCAAATTCCAGGCCTCCAATGCTATAGGGGCGGTCAAGGAAGAGAATATAAGCGAAGTCACCCTTTTTTCCTTTAAAATTCTTTTCTTCGGTTGTTTTCTTATCAATATCAAGTGTGTAAGTGCAGACTCGGGTGTGGAAGATTGGCCTCTGCAGTCATTCTGAGCCATTTAATGTGCTCTCCTGACACATCTTGGAGACTTTTATATTAAACATATGATTATATTTCCATAGAGTGTTTTCATTTTTGGAAACCAAACTTTTGCCTCTTATTCTCATTTGTGATATGATGGAGTATCTGGTAGTGATGTAAAAATAGAGTGGACTCAGATAAAATAGTAGCAGACGCAGCTAAACATCAGATTTAGCTTTGGAAAATGACGTGCGTAATGTCCACTGGATAAGAAAGACGCGTACATCAGTTCCCTCTTGTTGCCTAATAACTTGCAGTGTAACACACTGTCCATATTTATCTTACCATCTTATGGGCTAAAGACCAAGGCCTGAGGTTCCAAGCTACTTCCTGACTTTTCCAGCTTGGCAAAGCTGTTGACATTCCTGGGCTTACAGCCCCTTGCATCTCAAAGCCAGCAAATGACCACCCTCCCACAGTCACACGTTCAGACCATGGCCAGAAAAGCTGCTCTCCCTAAAAGACCTTGTGGATAATGCAGGGTGCCCTCCCTATCCCAAAGCCCCAAATTAATCTGCACTTTCCTGTTGCCATCTGGAGCCACAGATCTTCAGGTTCTGGAGATTAGGATGTACATGTTTCAGGAGTCTAGGGCAGTATTCTGCCCACCAGAATATGGAAATAGCTAATGCAAGCTTTCACTCATTTGTGTTTCCCAAATGTGCTCCTGTCTTGGTATCAGGTCTTCAAGAAATCTTCACTTAAGAGACTTTCTTTTTTTTCTTTTACCCCACCAGTTCTGTTTGGGTCTTAATCTCTAGGAATACTAATGCTGGGTCTCTTTTGTTTGCTTTGATAGCGATAACCTGCTAAGAAGAGCAGCCTGTCAAGAAGCTCAGGTAATGCTATTTTCTGTGATAAAATTAAAATGCCTCTTATCTCTATGGTGCAGGAGACAGAGCTACTCTAGGGACTTACACAGGGTCTTGCATCAGTGCAGTTTGACTATTTTCTCTCCACCTCCAGATGGATCAGGCTGTCAGCCAACTCTGAGTGGAATGGGTGGAAGTTAGCCATCTGGTAAAGAACAGTTCTGACGCCCACCCTGTTAGACTTGTTTACTTCTGGATCACTCCCAAGAACACATAACTGGACTGGCTGAAGAGCTAGGAGTCTGCACATGCTTGCAGTTATCCTTGAAGATCTGGCTTAAACCAGAGTCATTCCTGACTGAAGGATAGTGGAGCAGAGCAGATGTCATCTGATTCCTACTTTTAAACCCCTTCTCCTCAACATAGCTGATTCAGACCGTTGCACTGCCATTCGGGTCTATGGGATTCTGCTTAAGCATTTAGCTGGCTGTGGGGATGATAGTTGAATTGTAAATTCTTTCATATTTAAGACCCTGACTTTGCTCTCTTCTTTATTTGTACATTATACCATGCAGATGGATTTCTGTGACTCACTGCCTTATTGTTATATGCCATTTAAGCTTATGATGTCAGAAATGGCTAAAGATTATGAAAGTTAAAATGGCAAAGAGAGTGTATTTGGTGGAAGTGGTTGACAAACCTCATGTTTGTTTCTGAAGTGTTTTCATAGATGATAGTGACAATAGATACTATTAATAAATCTTTGGTCCTAAATATGCTTTAAGAATATTATTTTATTTCTGCACAGATATACCATTTAGTATAGCTTCAAAGTATTTAAAAATTACTTTAAATAAACTTAAAATTTTTCTTTTAAAGATCAACATGGTGGTTCACACCTATAATTCCAGCTTCTGGGAAGCTGAGGCAGGAGGATCACCATGAACTTGACTCCTGGGATACATAATGAGTTTCATGCTAGCCTGAGCTATACTGTGAGATTCTCTCTCTCTCAAAAAAAAAGCTTTTGAATTATTTTTTAATTGATAAAATATTTCTAACTACATATGAATCTCAGTATGATTCTGTACATGTATGCAATGCTTAATGATCAAATCAAGGTAAGTATTGAGTAAACCTTAATACTGAGTTCCAGGTAGTTCTGCCCATACACCTTCCACTTCTGTTCTGAATCCCATCCCCTCTTACTTTCCCAGGACCAGGTCTTGTTAGTTACTGCCCTGCATGCTGACCTCCTTACTGCTCTAATCCTCCACTCCCCTGCACATGTTTAACTCCTTCCATGTGACTAAAGGTGGATTGATCCTCACAGGTTCCTCTACTTTTCCTATGTTTTATAGTCTAAATTATTGAATGATTTAAAAAAAAAAAATCATGTAAACTCAACTCTAGTTTCATGAACTTCTTAATCCATTATGGATCTAGGACTTGAGTTACAAGTATGGTTTGGCATTTTAGGGATAAGAAATGAGGGCAAGGAGGGACAGTTGAGTACTATAGATCTGGAATCTGGTTGGCCAGAGAGCTGGGTTAGTTGCTTCATTCCTGGTGGAATTCTCGAATAGAATGGATTGGAACAGAACAAATTATGATATTTGGAGATTTAACAGCAAAATGTCAAGATCTGAGTAAGAGTAAAAAAGATAACATAACTGATAATGAACCAGGTAGTTTTTATAAAGAAAATTGTCTTTTTGAAATATTTGGGGAAAAAAAAGTGTGTTGAGTGTGTGTGTGTGTGTGTGTGTGTGTGTGTGTGTGTGTATGCATGTCTGTGTGTATGCATGTCTGTGTGTATGCATGCACATGTGTATTTGTGTGCCTGTGTCTGTGTGTGTACTTGTCTGTGCAGATACATGGAGGCCAGAGGTTAGCATTGGCATGTCATCTCGATAGTTTTCCCACCTTATTTTTTGAGACAGCATCTCTTACTGAGCTTGGAGCTTCTTGTTTTGGCTAGACTGGCTGGCAAGAGAGCCCCAGAATCTGACTATTTCACCTCCCAGTGCTGGGTTATTGACATAGACTAACACTCTCAACTTTTTACCTGGACGCTGGGGATCTGACCTCAGCCCCTTATGCTTGCAGAGTGAGCACTTTACTCTGTTTACCCATGGAGCCACCTCCTCCACACAGAGGGCTGCTCTTTTTAGAAGCAGGAGGCAGAAAGGACCTCCAGTGGACAATGGGAGGTGGCTGGTTTAGAATGAGTTACTACTCAATACAGTATTTTCATATAAATTTTTTCTCTAATCTTTATTCTTCTCGTCTAGAATTCTGCTTCCATAGACTAGATTTGCCTTTTAACATCTAAGACCTGAAGTTTTTGTCCTTTTTAGTGTCGTTTCAGATTTAAAGAAAAAATAGTGTAAACTCGACACTAGTTTCACAAACTTCTTAATCCATTATGGATCCAAGACTTGGGTCGCAGTTGTGGTTAGGACTTCTAGGGAGTAGGGAATGAGTAAGAGAGGCCATCTAGTGCTGTAGCTGTGAATAGCTGGCCTGTCCTTATTCTTTCCACCAACTGTCTTCTTCAGTCTAGACATGACGGTAGTAGCTCCCATTCTTGTTGACGTTTTGAATCCTCACATTTAACTCTCTGCTTCTTGATTCCATTCAGCCTTAGATCCAATAGAGTAGAAAAGGTTTGAGTAATGGGTATCTTCTGTGTAAACAGATGTGAAAATTAACTGGTAATGGATTCTTGGGAATACATTTTAGTAATAAACTGAAGGAGAAAGGATTGTATCTTTGAAAACTGAAGCCCCATGGTCAGACTTCCCTTCCTCATAGCCCGTGGCCTTGCAGGTTGTATGCTTGTAATGAAGTCAGCAATATTTTCTAGAGAAAAGATACTTACCACTTGTAAGTGGAGCAAGGCTTTTGTCCTAATGTAAAGCTGGGCTTGTTGTCCCTGAGTAATGGCATACGTTTGTTGTGTTGCTTGTGGTTCTGTTTTGGGGTCATGCATAAGCTTTGTACTTTGACTGGAAGTAAAATCTTTGGGGATGAAAAAAATGTATGTGACCACTGGCTGGATAAAGGACATTTAATTGAAAACCTCTCTTTTTTCCTTTTCAGGTGTTTGGCAATCAGCTCATTCCTCCCAATGCACAAGTGAAGAAAGCCACGGTCTTTCTCAATCCTGCAGCTTGCAAAGGGTATTTCATTTGTGACTTACCATATTCAGTTTTTCTAAAGGCAAAGGACAAAATCCCCACAAAGGCCAGTGGTCAGACTGTGTAGGACTAGCATGACAGGAACTAATAATCTGGAACCACAGGAGTTATTCTCAAAGTGGAATTATCAGTTACTGTGAAAATAGCCACGACTCAAATCGATGTTCAGCAAACACCAAGGATTTGTATCAGCTTGGGAGTGGTCCTCTTGGGAATGATAGTTCTCCTGCTTTGCATAACTGTGTTAGGCTGTCATCACAGACAGGATGTACATAGATAGCCAAGAACACTGGACTCAGGAGGACAGTGTATTTGTTCCTAAGACAGAAACTTCCAGCTGGTCTTGGAGGATGATGTTCACTATTCCCAGACAAGGGTGTGCTCTACAGGGCAGTAACCCAGGGATAAGAATGGCCCTGCTCCACAGTAACTGCTGCATGAAGGGATTTGGGGAATACAGTGTGACGAATAGCTGGGCTTCTGCTAGAAATGGTGTACTTGCTGGTTAGTTGATTGTATCCATTGTATCACACTGAGATGGAGGGGTACTGTGAAGGCAAGGAGAGGGTGTGGAGGAACTCAGAATTACCGCAGGTGAGGAAAAAGGGCCATAAGTAGAAGAAAGTTTCCAGTGTTTGGTTGGAAATATAAATACAAAGACATTGACTGATTTGAAAGAAACAATTTAAAATTTACCCTTAAAAAATTGAATGAAAGAATTGAAGAGGAAAAAAATAATAGCTATTATTGTTCCCAGTGTCTAGATCAATTGTGCTTTCTGAGGTTTGAGTAATTTATGAGTATATATTAGGTTGGACGCTATAAGATTGAAGTCATATTCATATGACATCAGTACGAAGTAGTAAGGGGCCGGATTTTAAGTGTCCAGGGACTGTTGTCTGGAGCAAAGAGAAGCAGGGCCCCCAAAGTCAGTTTCTGTAAGATCTTTTGGGGAAGCTTGAGCTTGACTTCACAGATAAGGGGTGTGTTGACCTCTTCTGTAAATTGTACCTGCAGATTATGCAGATTAACCTTGCTTAACAGAACATTGCTAGGCTTAGTAAAGGTCACTCCCTTTCTCCATAAACACGCCAATTTTGTTCCATATCAATAAGAAACGATACAGACAAGACTTAAAACACCACAACCAAAATACCTAGTACATCAGTCACTGTGGCCCGGAGAAGGCAGCAGAGACATTGTGTGTCTGTGTATTCTGCTTCTATTCCTGCTTCTAGAATATTCAGAGTTACTCAGCCTCCCAAATCTTCACTTTACTCAGCTATAAAACTAAACAACAAAATAGACTCCAAACCAAAACACATACCTTAGGAATTACCATGTAGAATACACGTCTTTTGTATTAAACATGACGGTGCTTATAAGTGCTGTTTGTAGAGAGATCTGGAGCCTGCTGCTGCCCCTGCCAGTGCCTAGCTGTGTCCAGATTATTCTCCACTTGGCACTCTCACTTTACAAATCCCCTTTGCCCTACAGTAAAGATAGCTATTTAGTGTACTTGTCCTTTAAAAATCTCTACTCTCTGGTGAAAAAGTTTTGGCAGTTCCCTTAAGATAGAATCAGTTATTGTAGGTTCTTGCTTCTAAGGATATTTGGTTGTGGGGTTTGGTGATTGTTTTGTTTTTGCTGCTGTTTTTTCCCCCCAGCCCACATTGTATTAATATTCATTTTTTAATTTTAATTTTTTAAAGATTTAAGTCCTCCTTACATAAAATTGCATGTACTAATAGTTGCTTTTTCTTTTCCACCTGTGTGTGAGTGGGGTGTGTGTATGCACATGTGTGGGTGCGTGTGTGCACGTGCATTAGAGGTCTGAGGTTGGGACGGGGATCATCTTCAGTTGCTCTTCCACTGAGGCAGGGTCTCTCAATCAAACTCAGAGCTTGCCAATAAGGCTGTTTTCCATAGCCAGCTTGCTGTGGGGCCCCCCGTCCTTGTCTCAGGAGGCCCGGCTGGCCGTACTTACGTGGGTTTTGGGAGTCTGAACTCCAGGTCTACACTTGAGCTTGTTCAGCAAGCCTTAACCACTGAGACATCACTCCAACCCCCATTCACATTTTTAAAGTTGAAGCAACTTCTTGTTTGCAAGTGCACTACTTTATCTAAAGGCAGGGTAAGATGCTGTCACAGATGGCCTTTCCTGAGTGCATTGCCTCCTGTAATAAGGTGGACCTCTGCCTACGTCTAGGACATGGATGCTCTGAAAGTCCAGCACCTTTTAGTTTCAAGTTTTTACTAATTAATGGCACCATTTTGTCACTGTGACATGCACTAACACATAGTGTATAATTTATTGTACAGCTATCTCATTATGTAGGACTGGTTTAAAGCTTCAGGAGAACCTGAAGAAATAAGACAACTATGTGTTTAATGTTAATAAATAATACATTAAAGAGTAATTGTCTTGTGTGGTGCCTGCATCTAGAAATTGCTGTAAGTACATAAAGTTTTTATTCAGGCCTGGTGCTGTTGTGCCCTTAATTACATAATCAATAATGTATTTCTTACTGGCAACACTTGTTTTTCAATCCGAAGAAAAGTCTTTGCTTTTATTTTAGAGATTTTCTGAACCTGTGGCAAGCATATAAAGATGTGAATAAACAACAAATGTTCAAATCATTTTTCCTAAACTCACAGGAGGCTACAGATTTGTTATTATTGATATGGCAGATTGAGACTTCGTCAGAGTTTTGTTTTTAGGAAATAGATCTGATCCACCCCCAGCTATACTATTCCTATCATTCCAGTGGTAGAGGATCCTTTGCAGTGTCCCCAGCTTCACCTTTCATATTTGGGTTAGGGTGCAGAAATGGTGAGGAGGAAAGAGGGGGTTCATTTCCACGTAGCTTTCGTGTTCATATCCTGACAATTACTCAAGCACCAAAAAAGGTGGCAAGAATTTAACTTGCTTATATTCTCCCTTAGGGCCTTGGTGGTTCCTGTGAAATTTTGTGCAATCTTTTCGGTTCCTATCTTAGTTTATGATAATGGATGTTTGTTTTGCATGCCATTTTGTGGTTCTAGCTTTTCGGTAAAGATGGTAATGTGTTCTGTGCTCAACTCTTCAGTATTCCTCATTAGCTGCCTTTGCATTTCTCATATAAGCATCTTTAAGAAAGGTGAAGCATGCATCATTGGGTTTAAAGGAGACTGCATTGTAGAATGAGAGCTAAGTAAGTATGTAGGGGTTAGATGTTTTAATACTTCTTGTGTGTGTGTGATAGTTGGAAATACCAAGATAAAAGGCCAATGAGTTGGTATATTTTGACATTTATTTGATTTCAACTTTGCCGTTTGTGCAGAGAGACCTTTTGTGACCTCTGCCTTTGATCCCTAGCTGTTTTTGACTGGAATTGAATTTGAGTGCATTAATGGAATGATGTTCATGAGAAATGCACAAACCCATCCAAAGACTGCTTAATGGTATCTCTAATTGTAAGACATCACAATCATGTTTGCTTTTCCTCAGAATTTGTCTATGTTTGGAAGAGATTTATTCACTCATTGATTTGTACCATTGAAATATCTCATCCATAATTTTAGAAGTTGAAGGATTCAAGAGTTAATAAGGACTGGTATTTATTTTTTGCAAGCTTCTTATCTAGTCCTAAAGACAGTTTTGAAAACTATCGTCATCGTGAATAAAAAACATTGCTAATGGATAGATGTGTTAAGTACTAGAGGAACAGAGATGGGCTTCTGTGCTTGGGAGATGTAGACTAGCTTCTCACAATTATCCTTGTTCGTTATCTATCCTAATAAATGTCTTTGACTTTTCCTTTCCTAGCAAAAATTCAGCTGTCATGGAAAAGTCTTTTGATCTCTCCATATAAGTTTAAAGATTTAGGAAGACCCCTAGTATTTAAACTTTAAAAACGATGTGTCTCTTTCCAGAAAATCATGCTGATTAGTAAAGGATTAAGTAAATCTGTTTTGGTCTCCTGGGCCATATGAATAATGTCACAGTAAATACCTGTACTCCTTTTATTAGAATATAAGTAAATTCCAGTAGACTAGACACATGTGCTGTGAAAGTGTGGGTTCTGCAGACAAGCCCTGTTTTCTGTTGTGTTGTATCTGCTCCTCTGCTGTATCTGCATTGGGAATTCTGAGTGGATCAAGCTTTGTTGTTGTGAGTGGAGCCGTATCTACTGTTCATTGTCTAGAGAATATAGCATCCCAAATGTATATAAGCTAATTGTATGAGACAGGGGACAAACTAGTTTTCTATCTATGGTAACTTACTGTTGAATTTCCCATACTGAAACAAATAAAGAGAGTTTGTGTTCTCTAGAACACATGGTCATATCTTTATTCTCAGCTTGAGACTGTGTCTTAAAATAATTGTGTGTGGTTTTTTTTCCCCTTTGTCTTCAGCAAAGCCAGAACTCTATTTGAAAAAAATGCTGCCCCAATTTTACACCTCTCTGGCATGGATGTGACTGTCGTCAAGGTGAGAATGACTTTAGAGTATTTATACAAGGCTACCACATCTAATAAATTCTCTGCTCTTACATTCTAAGCAGAACTCAGTTTTCACTTAAGACAAGAAGAAAATTAATGTTGTGTCTTACTCTATTAATTTCTCAAAGAGGCTTTGTTTTCTGCTGGTATTGTCAGCTTTTCATTGCAGCACAGGCTCTGGTGGTGTGTGGGGCACAGGCTCCGATGGTGTCAGTCAATGCGGGGCGTTTAAACTTTGTTTCCACTAATTACTGTGGTCTGCTACATCATTAAGATACAGAGTCAAAGATTTGACTCTCCACTTAAAGGATGATGGACATGCTCTTCAAAACTAAATCCGTGTGCCCATAGAAAGGTGATAAGAGAGGCCAGTGATTTCTGTGCTTTAGTCCAACTGGTACCCCAAACTCTGTATCACAAAGAAAATACCCTCCTAGACCTATGAAAGACAGTTTTTTTCAACAACAGGGAGGGTTATGCATAGAATTAGGGAAAAAATGCTGTTACTATGTAGATCACTCAGGGATTGTTAAAAATTCTATGGCCAAAATAAGAGATGGGCTTAAAAAGTGTAAATGGGAAAGAACACAGAGCCAAGGATGGTTGGTAGGAGACTTGGTTTAGCAGGTTCCCCTGGCTGACTACTGTGGTGTCTGCTTTAGCGAGGCCCTAGTCCTCACAAACATAAAATCATAAAAACCTAAAACTTAGATCCGACTGCTCCAATATTGGAGCAGGGCCTAGAGAAAGGGAGGAATGTTAGGTCTGAACAATTCTTTCTGAAAGAAAAGGCTTCCACTGTGGAAGAACTGCAAGACCCACCCCCACCCTGGTTCCTGGGAAAAACTGCAAAAGTCCCTTCCCTGAACCAAGTGGCAGACTAACAGGAGCCAGGATATACCTGCCAAATGGGGCTTAGATAACCTGAAAAAGGACCCCCCATTCTGAGAGCAACCAATCTGAGAAAAGAAGCACGGCAGGAGTGGCCCCTACCTTATCTGGCCAGATAGCCTAGAGGCCATAAACCAAATGTCTTTACTTCGATGGCTAACCAGATATAGCTTAAGAATGTGGACAGTTAGCCCCTTGAGCACAAGCCAATCAAAACTAATCATTTGTAAACTGCATTTCTGTCACCCAACTAGAAACCAGGCTACCTCACTCACCTATGTTAAAACCTCCTCTTACTGTCTATAAAAAGGCCAGTAAGCCTTTGTTCAGGGTCGGCCATTTCACCTGGTATCTGACCCAAGCATGTGGTTTGCTCTGCAGAATAAAGGCTCCTTGCTTTTGCATCAGAACTGGGCTCCTGATGGTATTTGAGGAGGGGGATTTTGGACTCTGGGTACAACAGGGCACAGGCTCTGGTGGTTGTGTGGAGACCCTGATACTTTGCATCTGAGAGGCAGCAGGTAGAGTTATCTCTTAGTTGTCAGAGTGTGCTCCCCAAATCCTCCAGTTTGAGTGGTTTAATTTCTTGGTACTTCCACTAGCAGGTAAACATTTTCTTCCTGGTAAAGAAAGAAATCACCTGTAATAGGTGATTTTAAAAAGTAAATTATTGGCACTTTTTAGATTTTAGTAAAAAGAAAAGGGACAAAATAAGTTAGAAGGAATTATAAATTTTAGACAGTGTCTCAGGTTTCCATTTTGGTGAAACTCAGATGGCATATAAGTGAGTGTGTGGGGTATGTCTTTAGTCTAAACCAGCCTTCTGCTACTTATTTTTAATTAATTCAAGAAAATTATGCATATGAGTGTTTTGCCTATATGTATGTATGTGCAGTACATACATGCCTAGTATTTATAGAATCTAGAACAGAATCTCAGGTCCCCCGGAACTGGAGTTACAGACAATTTGAGCCCCCATGTGGATTCTGGAACTCAAAACCAGGTCCCGTAAAGATCAGCAAGTGCATTTAACTGCTTAGCCATCTCTCTTGTCCCTGCCCTCTCCAGTGTTTTAAATCTGTGTTTATTTCTTTTTAAATTAATTTTTCTATATTTTGAAATGATAATTGCACTGTTTCCCCCTTCCATTTCTTCTATCCAGAGCCTTCCATATACCCCTCCTTGCTAAAATACTGTTTTTAATATTTTATTTATTCTTTGAGAACTCCATACAATGTATTTTGATAGTTTTCATCCCCCACACCTCCCCCTAATTCATCCCAGATCTGTCCCCCAATTGCACCGTCTAATTACCCAACCCCTCCTAACTTCGTGTCCTTTAAAAAAAAACCAAAAAAAAAAAAAAAAAAAACCAAAACCATTGAGACAATTTTGTGTTGCCATCCACTGGAGCAGCAGTTCTCAACCTGTGGGTCTTGACCTCTTTGGGGGTCAAACAGCCCTTTCATAGGGGTCGCCTAAGACCACCTGCATATCAGATATTTGCATAACAGTGGTGTAATTACAGCTGTGAAGTAGCAATGAAAATAATTTTATGGTTGTAGGTTACCACTACATGAGATATTAAAGGGTCGCAACATTAGGAAGATTGAGACCCACCACACTGGAGTGTAGCAAACCTACCAGGGATCAGCTCTCGAAGAAAGCTATCTCTTCCTTTCCCCAGAAGCCATAAGCCATCACTAGTTCCTTAATTAGTGGTGGCAGCTCCTAAGCCACTCCCTGCTCTATCCTAGAATGTTGACTGGACTGATGTCAGTCTATTTCTAAATTACGCTTTGAGTATCTCAGAGAGATTAGAAGGTCATGTAGTATAATTTGCCACACAGTTTTGAATTCTCTTTTCCTGCTTGTCAGACTTGACTTTGCAGTTGTTTGCCTTTGGAGTTAGGAGAAAGGGAAGAAAATGTTTACCCGAGCGTCTATAATGTGCCAGAGTCTAGGTATGAGTGGCCTTAGGGTGGTCGTATAAGAATGGTGTCAGTAGTTCCTTGTCATTTGTTGAAACTCTTGGGTAAAACTCTGGGCCTGATGCTTTCCTAGAGGGAGACACTGCATATTGGGTGTCTTCCATAGTACTACAACCGTGTAAGTTCTGTTTCTCTTGGCAAGATAAATTCTTGAAGGAATTCGTTTCCATAATTTGGTTTTCAGATTAGTTGGCATCGAGTTCTTCGTAATGCCCTCTTGCTGTCTTTGAACTTCGTGTAGCTTCTGTAATGTCCCATGTTACCCTTCACCTGAGCAGGGCCTGCTTCCTTGCATTATCTTCATCCCCCAACCCAGTAGTCTTTAAGACATTTTTCAACCTACAAGGTTCCTGCCAAAGACCCAGTTTGCCTATTGATCGCCTCATTGACAAGGTTGGTTCAGCTCCAGTCTTCCTTTAAAAATGATTTCCTTGGTTTTACTTTATTTGCTATACTGCTCTTCTGACATTTTCACTGGTTTATCTCATTTCCTTCTGACGGGAGATATTTAAAGCTGTAAACTCTGTTGCTTGCTCTGTGTCCTACCACTGTTGACACAGTTTTTTCATTTCATTTCATTTCTAACAATTTTCCCATTTCTTCCGTGATTTTTGCTTGACCCGTGAGTTATTTGATACCTTTTAATTTCCAGATCTAAAGTTCTCCTGGGTATTATTTTGTTACTGATTTCTGAATTAACTGCATCGTGATCAAAGAAGTATTCTATATAATTTCAGAATCTTAAAGTTTATTGGGATTTGCTTTTGGGTCTGGAAGTTAGCCTGTTTTTATAAGTGCTCTGTGTATGCCTAAAAGTAATTTGTATCAGTTACGGAATGTTGTGTTCTGTTATGGCCTACCGACCAAATCTGTTCATTGTGTACTGCAAATCTATTTCCCTCCTGATTTTTATGTTGCTTTTATTGATAATAACTACTTTAAACTACCCTGTCTGGGGAGTTACAAATCTCCAGTATGACTGCATTTGCCTATTTCTATAGATAATTTTGTCTGCTTTTTATTCTTATTTCTTGGATGATTAACTCCTAGGAATGAACACAAGATATTTTAAGGCAATTAGATCCATAAAAGTTTGTTATAAATATTGATACATTTTGGATGTGAACCTTAGCCTTTACTGGTTAAGCCCTCTCTCCAACCCAATTGCTGATATATTTAAACCTATTTCTCTGCTAGTTGTGTATTGGTACACAACACTTTGGCCCAACTCTTGCTTCTCTGAGTAGGATCTTGGTGGTCAGCAGTCTGTCTAGAAATGTCTTTCGTGTTAGTCTTGGCCACAATTCTTAGTGGCCTGGGTGGAGAAGAATATTTTCTGATGGCCTTACTCACGTTGTTAGGTTGATGTGGCTGTTGTGTGGCCCATGTGGTCTCTACCAGGTGTCCTCACATGGCAGCTGAATTCTCAGAAATAAACAAAACTATCCCATTTAATTTCTAAATACTTGAATATGTATGGTTCAATAAGGAAGAATTTTTTTTTCTGTGTAAAAGGAAGGCCTATGACTTTTGTATTTGTAATTTTTCCAATTTAAGATACTCAGCAATTACATGTAAAAATTATGTATACTCTGCAATTATATATAAAATATATACATATTCAGAAAATAGTTATTAATGGGAGATTTAAATCGTAGTAGAAATATTAATGTTTCTTCTTAGAGTTCAATTGGAACTATTGGTCTTTGAAAGGTTAATCTCTTGTCTTTTTTGTTAAATTTTATTTGGAAATAATTTCAAATTTGCAAAATTTACAAAAACAATACATATATTTTTTTTCTACCTCATCCATACTATTAACATTTTTACTGTTTGCACATAATTTCTCTTTACATAAATGTGCATGAATATAATATATGCAGGAGTTCTGTATAGAGCTTATGAATGAAATCTTTGATCCCTGATGAATGAATTCATCCTCAGGCTCCTCTCCTTGGAAGTCATTTCAAGGTGGAGCTCAAGGTTCTAACACTCAAATCATCTGTTGGCCTTTCTGGTGATCAGCTCCCATCCTGAAGCCATCCAGGGGTCTTCCAAAAGTTATCTCTATAGCACATACTCTGGTATGCTTAAGGGAGCTTCCTGTGAGTAACAAAATAACTTCCATGGATTTTCAGAGCTCTATGCCAGGAAAAGGTACAAAGAGTAGATATTTTGAATTATACTACAGATGTTTTAGCCCATCTAATGTTTAACCATTCAGTTTTTGCCTGCTGGTATGTCTAGTGTATTCTGAATTAGATGTAGTATTTCTGTTTTGCTTTCTTTATGCCTTTAAGCTTTTAGCATTTGTTTTCAGGAGTGTACATACCAATGTACACCCTGATGGTGGCTGAAATGTACATTTAAGTATATGCATATATCTGAATTTAAACGTTCTCAGTAAAAATGGGAAGGTTGGAGTAATCTTCTGTGAGTTCTTTGAAACACACCTGCATTGTTTTATGTACCATCATAGCAAAATAATAATAACCTCCATTTACTTAACACAGTACCAGTTGCAAGCACTTAGTTTTCTAGCTGTTTTACATTCTGCTGTGTAGCAATAATACAGGAAGCCATGATTACCCCTCCCTTGATACATGGAAATTCATGGGTAAGGAAATTAAGAGCTAGTGAGTTGAAGGCCACTCAGCTAAAAAGTAGCAGAGCTGAGATTTACTGTAAGTCTCTTGGGCTCTGGAATCTGTGCTCTTTTCATTACATCTACTTCATATGGGGATTTTCCTATGTACTTCATTTCCTGCCTTCAGATGAAAAGCAGTGTGTAAACAATGTAACAGAAGTCACATTGGACTGGAAATGAGTCCTGTGATTGACTAGCTGTATAACTAAGACAAATAACTAAGACAAATTATTGGGCTTGAATTTTATTTTAAAATAAGTAGCTGAATGGATAAGTTCTGAAGCTCTTTTTAGCTCAAAGTACAAAACCACACCTAAGCAGGGCAAGCGGTGGCGCACATCTTTAATTCCAGCACTGGGGAGGCAGAGGCAGATGTATCTCTGTGAGTTCGAGGCCAGCCTGGTCTACAGAATGAGTTCCAGGACAGCCAGAGTTACAAGATGCCCAGGCCAGCCAGACAGTCAGTGGGGACCACTGGACCTGTAGGAGAGAATGAGGGACGAGAGACACAAAGAAAGACAGCCAGATGGTATTCTGATAGGCTGACAAAACTTTATTTTTCCCAAGCCAGTTTTATAGTCGGCAGAGCAGGATATAGGGAGGGGTAAGCAGTGTAGGTGGTGGGCAGAGCAGGATGTAAGGCAGGGGGTAAGCGGTGTAGGTGCTTGGGCAGAGCAGGATGTAGGGCAGGATGTTGTGCTCTAAAGGTCACCAGGAAACAAGGAGGGTTAGGTTGTTATTTCTAAACATTAGCTTGTTCTTAGAAAAGGTCTTAACTTTGTACTAATCTAACTCTGACTTAACTATGAACTTATATAACTAAAGGCTATGTGCAGTGATGGCTGAAAGCAGGTTACTATTTCTAGCGGGCAAATATCCAAGGGTCCGATGGCTCTCGGCAACAACAGAGAAACCCTGTCTCAAAAAAACAACAAAAATGACATCTAATTGCTTTAGTAGAATTTTCATGTCTATCCGTGTAAAATTAAGAGAGTGAATGTAAAACTTTAAAGAATATACCCCACCCTTTCATCCTTTGACCTTGTGGTCCCACAGTGCAAATTTACCATAGGCTTCTTGTATTTCAGACAGATTATGAGGGACAAGCCAAGAAGCTCCTGGAATTGATGGAAAGCACAGATGTGATCATTGTTGCTGGAGGAGATGGGACACTGCAGGAGGTAGGAGCACCCCCCTCAATTTAGGACCATTTTTAAGGAGAAAATGGAAATTAGGTTCTAAGATAATGGGAACAATAATTAAGGAAATTGTTGTAATTCATTATTTTGGGGCTGCTGCTCTCAAACCAGTACAGCTCTAAGTTTTTCTGCTGCATTTTTCTTGTTTTTTTGGTAAATCTTCTCAGCACAAAATTAAATAAAACAAACAAGGCTCTTTAATCCCAGCAATTAGGCTAAAGTGGGAAGATCTCAAGTTCCACTTAATCTTGGTCTACACAGCAAGGACGGATCTCAAATACTGAATAAAACAGGAGGCTAAATGGGTATGGATGGGATAAGCTTGTTATGTTGTGCATTCTATTATTCAGTAGCTCTGTGATGGCATCATGGTTTCACCACGAGGACAAGTTCTCATCAAATAAAAGTTTCTCTCAAAAGAACACCTCTCTGCCCACTTACATCATTTCTGTAGTATAAAAAGTTAACTCTCAATACTGCATTTATAGGAAGAAGAGTCATGTGTTCAGTTGTATGCATCTGTCTTCTTTTCTGTTGTTGCTTTTAAGCTTGATTGTTTGGCTGTCAGTGCTAGAGTACAAACTTCGTGTGTGACGGGCAAGCACTCTGCTGCTGAGCTACATCCCTAGCCCTGTCTTTGTTCTAATGTTAATATCACTTATTCTCAGTGAGATGCTACACCTTTTAGAACAGCCAAGATCTAGAACACAGTATCAAATGCTGATGAATGTGGAGCAATAAGAACTGTCATTCACTGATGGTGGAATTGCAGAGTGGTTTAGTCACTTTATACCTATTAGAATAACAAAATCCAGAATAAACAAAATGGATACTAAGTAGTTTCACAGAAAACTGAACAAATATACTCTTAACCACGTGGCCCAGCAGTTGTGCTCATTGAAAGTTATCCAGAGGGGTTCACAACAGATGTGCACACACACACAAAGAAATCTGCATATGGATGTTTATTGCATCTTTATAATCAACAAAATTTGGAAGAAATGAAGGTGCCCTTTAATGCATGAATGGGTAAGTAGAGTGGTAATGGATTACTTAGCATGAAAAAAAAAGGATCCAGTTATGACAAGACTTGGAGGAAATAATAGTGCTTATCACTAAGTGAAAGAAACCATGAAAAGATTATAATCTACAATTCAACTGGTTGACTTGTGAGCCAAGCAAAAGTAGAGAGAGTAAAACTATGAGAGATTGCCCAAGGTTGGGAGAAGAGGAGAATGAGTAGATCGCACACAGGACTTCCCCACCCTCCCTGGGTTAGATGAGCATTTGTTAGAAGGAGGCAGGGTTTATCTGCAGAGGGTGGTGGTCTGCAGAACAAGGTTTAAATTAAAATTGCTAACTGCGTTGTCAGTCGGACTATGACAGTGACCCTCCACTGCAGACGTGCAGCAGGTGCCCTGTGTGCTAGACATGCTGCTGCTTCTGCCTTTCACTTTGGAACCAGTTTTTAAAGAGTCGGGGGGAGAAAGAAACAAAATAAAACTAGAGTAGACTCAACCCTTTCAAAGACATCTCTGTGTGCTGAGGAAGAGTAGGAAGTAAACCCTGGCGACCCCAGACCAAACGGTTCTGGCTGGGCCCTACCTGGATGCCTTTTGGCAGACATGGGCATTTTGAGATTGTGTCCATCAAAGTGAAGAGAAAAAGGAGAGAAAATTTTAATAAAATAAACCTCCAAAAAAAAAAACCCACAAAAATAAAAGCAAATCCCCCACAACCCAGCAGCTTCCATGCCAGCAGCTCGGCATATCTGGAAGTCTGGGCTGTGATTCATTCTGCTCAGGCACACAGGACTTTTAGGGCAATGAAAATACTTTGGAGAGGACAATGATGGATAAGTGTCATTGCATGTTTGTCAAAACCTGTAAACTGTACAACACATAGTGAACACCAGTCTAAACAATAAGCTTTAGATGATAATGTTAATGTAGGTTCATCAATTTTACACCCATAGTACATCACTGTTGCCTTTGACCTCCCTTGGTAGCGTCATCAGTGTGACAGATCAGAAACAAATAGCAGAAAGGCTATCCTATGTTTGACTTGACATTAATATGAGCCTTAGGAACTTTCTTTTAAAAGAGGCTGTGCTAATGATATTGTAATTGTTTTCATAGCTTGTTAATGAAATGTGAAGAGTTCTGATTGTATACCTACAAAGAATGAAGTAGATCACCGACTGCCTGTTTAATATTGAAACCCAGTGAGACAGGACAAGATAAGGGAGGAGATGTGTCAACATTTATTTTTACAAAATATTTTTAAAGATTAAAGACAGCAAATTATATATTTAGTGTATTTGCAGTCATTAAAATAGACATTGGCTGCCTTGGTGCTGTGACAGGTCCAGGTGCCTGGGTGTCTGCAGGTTGGCCCAGTGTCTGTTTGATTCCCTGGTGCCTGAAGGATGTCCAGGTACCTGTGGGATATCTGGGTGCCTGTAGGAGACCCTGGTGCCTGTGGGATGCCCCAGTACACACAGGACATTCTTGTACCTGTGAGAAGTCTTAGTGCCTGTGGGATGTCTGGACTCCTGTAGAATGCCCTGGTGCCTACAGGAGGCCCTTGTGCTTATAGTATGTCCAGGTGCCTTTGTGGTGTCAGGGTGCCTGCACAATGTCTGGGTATCTGTGAGTTGGCCCAGTTCCTGCATGATTCCTAGGCATCTGTAGGATGCCATGGAGCCTGCAGGATACCCTGGTGCCTGTGAGATGTCCAGGTGTTTGCTGGTCGGCCCAGTACCTGTGTGAGGCCTGGGCATCTGCAAGATGCCCTGGAGCCTGGGGGGATGGGGGGAGGATGTCCCGGTGGCTGTGGGATGTCTGGGATGCCCTGGTGTCCTTGGAATGTCCTGGTGCCTGCTGGAGGCCCGGGTTGCTGCGGGCTTGGACAGTGAGGCCCAACTTCGAGTCAAATTTCTTTGTGCTTGGTCTTGGACTAGTATGGGCCAGGGGAATAACTATCATCAGAGAGCAGTCTGCAGCCTGACAGGAACCATGATGATGACTGTGATCTGTGCTCCTGCCATACTAGCTGGAGTTAATTTTCTTTTTAATATTATTATTTTTTTTTTGAGGGCATAGGAGCAGGAGGGTGGAACAGGGAGGAATGGGAAGATGATGTTATTGAGATACATTGTTTGCAACTCAAATTATTAATAAAATATTATAAAAAAATAGGCATTGGCTAAAGAAAGGATTGGTTAGGTATGACAATTCAGTCCTGCAATCCCAACACCAATGAGCATGCGGCAGGGGGAATGCTGTGAGTCCCAGGCCAGTCTAGCTACCTAATGAGATCCTGTCTCAAAAAATGAATAAAATAAATTAAACAAGTGATTAATATTACTTGTCTAGCCCCTTTGTCTTCATAGCCTTTAGGAAGAAACACTGCAGACAGATTTTTGAGTATAGTAAGGAGTGTTTTCCTCTGTGTACCTCAAAGGGGTAACATAGGCTTTTCTGTATAACTGAAAAGAACTTATATTTCTATAGAACCTACAACATATGAACATTACTAAAGTTCTGTTTTGTAGACCTTAAAATATAATCTTACTAACATAATGTGGAATTTTTATAATTTACTTTAGTCTTTTTTATTCTAGGTTAAGAATAAAATCCAGTTTCGCACTGATCATGCGAATGATAGGTTAAGATCTGGTGTATCATTTAGCATAGTTTCTAGAAGAAAACAAATAAGTTTACGGTCCATGAAATTTGAATCTAATTTTGTTATGATAAAGAAAATGCATGTTGTTTATAATATTTGTTTTTACGTTTATAGGTTGTTACTGGAGTACTTCGAAGAACAGATGAGGTAAGCATGTGAAGTAATACATTTAAGCTTTTAATATCATTCTTTTGTTTTTTGCTCCTCATGTGTATATATAAATATACATATAAATGCTGTACTGAGGATCGAACCTAGGGCTTTGGGCATGCTAGGCAAGCACTGTGCCACTGAGCTACACCTTCAGCCCTTTGTTTATTTAGTTTGTATTTTGAGACAGGGCCTGATAAGTTGCTCATGCTGGCCTTGAATTTGTGATCCTCCTGCCTCAGTTTCCAGAGTTTCTGGGATTCAGGTATAGACCACCATGCTCATCTCCTGTGTTATATTTTCAATCCAATGCAATTGTGATAGGGTTGGATTTTCGAACAGATGGTGAAGTTCTGCTTCCTCTGTCACAGGTCACTGTCATGAACTCATGATAGACGTCCTGTGTTGTAATCCAGGGTACCCAGGACCTTTTAATAGCAGCTTGCACTGTATAAAAATTTCCTATAGAATCTTTTCTACAATAAATTCTTCCATAAATTAATAGTGATACATTCATATGATAGGAGCCAGATAGCACTTAAATGAATGGATGAGGCTTATTTAGTTAAAAGCAAGTAGGAGGACCCGAGTTTCATTCCCAGGGTCCATGTAAAATCACCTAGGTGTGGTTAGTGGTGCTGCTGGTAATCCTGGTGCTGGCTGCCAGGAGAGCTGACTTTGTAAGTTTCAAGGCATGTGTGAGGCCTTGTGTAAGAAAAAATGTGGACAGTGCCTAGGGGACAAGACAGGAAGTTGCCCTCTGGCCTCTTTGTGTACCCTTAAGACAGACAGACAGACGCACACACACACACACACAAACACATACACACACACCTGCACATAGACAAATGTTTATGCATACACAAGAATGAACTAGATCTGTAAATATCTACATCTTTAGATCTCAGAAATGTTAAAGTAAGTTCTAAAGAAGGTGATGTATTTCTATGTAGTTTTAGAATGCAGGAAACAGCGCTGTTGCTGCGTCATTGGGTGTGTATAAGTATGTAGTAAGAAAAAAATAGTGTAAAACAATCCTACCAACCTAGCATAATGGTTTCCTTTAGGAGGAGACAGGGGACCAGAATCTCAAAGGACTTCATCCGTCTCTCTGCCTATTTATTTATTTATTTAAAATTTGAGATCCAATTTGTTTTTTTAAAGCATCAGAAACAAAATATCAAATGTTCTTAAATCTGAGTTGTGGGCTTATGGGGTTTTGCAAGTGCTCATTCATTTTCCTACCATAGTTTAAAATATTTAAGTAAAAACAGTGAGAGGGGTCTGGAGAGATGGCTCCAGTTAAGAGCACTGGCTGCTCTTCCAGAGGACCCAGATTCAATTCCCAGCACCCACATGGCAGCTCACAATGTCTGTAACTCCAGTTCCTGGAGATCTGACACCCTCACACAGACAAAGGTGCAGACAAAACACCACTGCACATAAAAAATAAAAACAAATAAATAAAACACAGTAAGAGATTATCTTCAAAATAGTCTTTAAGAATCTCTAAGTAACTATTGTGTATGTGACATTTAGTTAAATCACCTGTTATGTCATCAACTGACAGCCATTTGACTTATTCTTTTGCCTTATTTAAATTTGAGTGGATAGCTTATGAAACTATCACCTGTCATTGGTCACTGTAGAAATAGTATTTTTAGTTGAATTTATCTGTATATTTCTTATCTGGTGTGATAGTTTAATACAGTCTCTATCACATTGGTTCAATGATCCAGTAGTTGTAGGACTGTCCTTTTCAGAACCCAATTCCATGTTAATAATTGTAGTTGCTGAGAACCCCAGTGTATCTTCTGAATCCTGAGTCACTGTGTTTTCATTGACTGCTTTGCTTTGGAAGCTGCTCACTTTGGAGTATTTACTCATGGCCTAGTGATGGGGAACGGAGACAAGAAAGAAGACACAGGCCAGTTACTTTGTCACAGAGGACACACACACCTCTCTGTTAAACCTAATCTTCTGACTATAACAACATAACTTTCTCTTCTTTTTGTTCTACCAGGCTACCTTCAGTAAGATTCCAATTGGATTTATCCCTCTGGGACAGACCAGTAGTTTGAGTCACACCCTCTTTGCCGACAGTGGAAACAAAGTCCGGTAGGTTGTCAATGTGGGATGCTAACATGTGTGAGTGATGGAGCCTGGGACTGAAAACTCACATATGTGATGAAATTGACTTTTCAAATTTCGATAGCTTGAAACTTCAAGTTATTGAGAGGGAGCATCCACCCTTTCAGAGAATTGGGGTGTTTCCCAACTATGGTACCTTCCTTCCTAATCTAATAGCAAGTCCTGAAGTCAGGTACGGAGATGATGTCATTGGAGCTGATGTAGGGATTGTATCTCTGATCTATATAGTTTTTGAGCTTTTATATTGTAAGACCCTTTCATGAAGGTGAGGGCAGATTTGTACTGATTGTTTCCTTTAAGTACACATGATGACAAATAGCGAGATTCTTGTGGAAACCAAGCTGGTAGCCTGGCTTCATTATTTAGATGATGTAAGCAGGTAACACAACTAATACAGCCACATCCTTTTGTAACTGCCTGAAGTGGTAGCCAGTATGGATAGAGTAGATAGGGAAGGTAATGAAGTCCTGACATCTAAATTAAATTGCTATGAGTCTAACAATGTCTTTAGGAGTCAAGCAAATGGTTGTTTTTATAGGTCTTTTTTCTTGAAAGCTTTATGGAACAAAGCCAAAATCTTTTTTCTGCTGTGGGATGTTTTTTTAGACTGGTTCTTATAGACTGACTTTCCCTGTTGTGATTTTGAGAGCCAACAATTGTATATTTAACAATTCTATGCTGTTCATAAAAGCCTGGCCGCATATAGGAAAGCCTAGGCATGCATATACTTATGCATCAGACCCTCGTTCTAATTTTTCTCGTGTGTCAAACCTTTAAACTGTCCTTCAGCTATTCTCCAACCATCCTGAGGCCTACCAAACATGAGAAACCCTTTCAATGGGCCATACTTTTTGGTCACAGGTTAGAATTTTTGAGGGGCAATGGAAAATGACAGATGAATGACTGAAGCATTTTTGCTGATATAAATTCTATTCATTTTAGGACTTGACTATGTTAAGGAGCTTGTCTTTCCTTTGTATCAGAGATTATGGAACTGCTTTAGCCAGCATTTCCAAATAGCGTGTCAGTGATCAGAGGTGGAGTATTCTCCTTGCAGAAACCTCTGCCTGTCCAGAAGCTAATTCACATTCACATGTGGCCACCCCCAGAGATCTGAGATAGAATTATGCTTTTTAGGAGCTGTTTTTCCATGTTCTTAAACTGCTGTTATTGCTACTTCAATTTATAATTTAAAGATGTATAAGCCTTAATTTGTAAGCATGCCCCAGGGCCCTTAGGTAATCAGTAACTCTGCCCTGGGCTCAGAATTTTGCAGACATTTTAACATGACAGCTGCCTGAGGCTATATAAAAAGAACAAAGGTTTGCTTTTTGCCCTGCTGTCAAGATTTCTTGTAGCATAATTATAAAAGAAGAAAAAAGTCTTTTTTCTTAGAATGTGGAATGTTGCAGGTAAATAATCCCAAACGCCAGGCTACAGTGCTTCCTCATCAGAACTTTGAGTTGTTGTTAGAGAATGATAAATTTGAGGTTGCAGTTTAGTTGTCTTCTGCCAAGCAATTTAGAGAAGCAATTTAATGCAAAAAGTCTTTTTGAATTGCAATGGTTTGGGTTGTTTTTTAGGTCAGTCTCTCAAAGGCACTTTCTAAGTCTCTGCCCGTGTGCCTTGTGCTATTCAGATTAAGTAATGACAGTGCTCACATCGACTGTAGTGCTTCCTTCATAACCATATTCGCTGTATAACACATATACACTCAGAACAAATTAGCCTAGATTTCTGAGCATGTTTCTTGCTTCCTCCGATTAGAATCTTATTTTTAAAATATTTGCTGCTCTCCCCAGGTAACATCTATATTGAAAGGAAAAAAAAATGAACTCATAGATAAATATGGGTGTTTTGCCTGCAGTGGAATTCCTGATGCCCAAGGAGGCCAGGAGAGGGTGTTGGGTCCCCTGGAACTGGAGGTACAGATGGCTATACGCCTCATGTGGGTACTGGGAATCAAATCAGGGTTCTCTGCAAGAGCAGCAAATACTCTTAAGCACTGAGCCGTCTCTCCAATCCACAATGGCTTACATTAAATAAAAGGAAAAAAAAACAGGCCAGGCAGCACAAGCACTGTTAAGTATATTCAGCAACTGAATTCATGTATCGATGGCATGAATGCCAAGTAGTGTATCCACTGTCGGAACTAACACTGTTTCTTATCAAATTAAACATAAACTTGTCCTACTCTTAAGTATTTACTCTAGAGAAATGCAGGCATACAGATTCATACAACAACGTAAACCTTATTTGTAGAATCTATTGCTAGTTGCCAAAAAGCAGGAACCATGACAACATCAACCAAGCCATGAATGGTTGTACAAATTATAATATATCCATACAACAGAGTGCTACTTAACCATAGAAAGAAACCATCTACCATGTTGTTGATAGTTAGTAGTGTGAATAATCTCAAATTCATGGTTTTTCATTCTATTATATGTCAATTCTACAAAAGATTAAACAGGGCATGGTAATTGCCAGGAACCGGTGGTGGTGATGGGAATGGGTTGGCTACAAAGATTGATGAGAGACTTGGGGCAGTGTTAGAAATAGAATGTTTTTAGGTGATGGTATTGGTTACATGAGTACATTTGTAAAAATCTATGACAAGGCATGCCTACAAGGACGGGCTCTACTGCATGTGGGTTCTGACTCAGGAAATCTGATTTTAGAACAGAAGTTGGTCCTTCAGTTTCCATGTTTGCTGGAAGAACAATAGAAAGACAGGAGTGTTTGCCCAGGATGCACAAGGCCCTGAGCCCAATCCGCAGCACCACAATGGAAAATCAAACCAAACCAAACCAAACCACACACTCTTCTTGAACCTGAACCTGAGGGGAGGACACCAGCCAAACAGCTGCCCCATGATTGAAAGGACAGGCAGGAACACGGAGTCATGACTTACCAAGGCAGAGACTCATAAACAGAAGCAGCTGTGGGAGCCAGTGCTGGTGTAAGAGGACCTGAGGCTCTGTGTGGTCAACTCTGAGGGTCCCAACCTCCTTGGCACCCAGTCTTCCCGGTTTCCTATGATGTTGTGAGATTTACTTGTAGGAGTCTGCTGAAGATCCCATACTGAGTTCTAGAAAGGGGGAGAGGAAGAACTTTGAAATCCTCTGGAGCAGTCTTTTCCCATCAAGGTCTGCATCAGGAGAAAATAGCTGTGCAGAGCCCAACCTCTGGAGTAGTGCTGGATTCAACAGGGATTGCTGAACTCAGCTGGCTCTGGCTTCCCACGTGGGGAAGCTCCAGCCTACTCTCTAGTCCTGCCTGACTTACAGGGTAGAAAAGAGCTGAAGGTTAAAATGAAAAGATAACTGGACAGTCTCCAATCTGTGTAGATTATGCAACATGCTTTTATAAATAACACATCAAGTAAGAAGTCTCAATAGAAATTTTAAAATATTTTGGAACCAATGAAAACAACTTCCAAAAATACATGGGAGGCAGTGATAGTGGGGGCTAGAGGAAATTGAAAGCATTTAGTATACATATTAGAACAGAGGGCAGAGCAAGATTAAGTGTGAATGCACACTGTAAAGGCATGCACACGGGAAAGCAAGGCAGGAGGGCTGAATTTAACCAGCCTAGCTATATAACCAGACACGATCTCTGAAATCAGGAGGACGAGGAAGACAAGTTGAATCCAGAGTTAACAGAAGGAAAGAAGTAAGAATTTAAATCCAGAGTAAAGAAAGTAAGATAACAAGAATTAGAGCAAAACTCAATGAAATTGAAAAAGTCAATAGAAAAGCTGATTCTAAGAAATAATAAATATGTCAGCAAGTCTCTAGTCAGGCCAAATAAAAACTAGAAAGGACACAAATGACTAATTTTAGTGTTGAAAGAGAGGATGTCACTGCAGAGCCTACGAACATGAAAAAGGTTATGAAGGAAAAGTATGACAACTCGACGAAGTTTTGATAACTTCAGAACAGACCAACCCCTTCAAGGACAATCTAGCACAGCTCATGCGAGAAGTAATTGTCGTGTGTATTAATAAACTGGTACATGCAAACAGTGCTAAAAAGAAATGAGCTACGAAGCCACAGGAAGACAGAAACCTGAATGCACGTTCCAAGTAAAGGAAAACAGTATGAAATACTGTACTGCTCCAACTGTTAGAGATTTGGAATAGTTAAATTACAGCAGTGAAAAGCGGGGGGTAGTTATTAGGGCTTGGAGTGGGAATAAAGAGAGTAGACTTGGTGGTGGTAAAATTACCTTGTATATACTACTGTAGTGGGACGTCTCTCTAAACCCACGTAGACTGCAACTGTGATCAAAACAGGGTTTGTGGTAAATGAGCAACCAGTCTCAGGGGTGGGGATATGATAATGGAGCACCTACATTTATACAAGGGGGTTGGAGGAATTCTACAGAGAAATTTCTGTACTTGTCTTTAAGTGTTCCTATAAACCTGACCTAATATGGCTCAAAAAAGGAGTTTTATGTAAAATTACTAGATTTGAATCCTAGCAACACACACACACACACACACACAGTTTAAAAATTAACATAGTCCTTTAAAACTTCAATAACTTTACTTATTAAATAAAATTAGAGATGTCTTCTAGTTTCTCCTGAGTTTTATTAACATCAGCGTATAACTTAGTGGCTACTATTTCTCACCACTAATTCTAATTATATGGTGATCCTACCCCCCCACGACAAATTCTTAGGACAATGTGAGTGTCTGTCAGGTGAATATCTACAGTATGTTGGTTTCATAGTGATAATCAGCAAACAAGCAAAAGTGAATAACTGGACATGTTTGAACGCTGTGTGGAACCAGGTTATTTAGAAAACTGATTTCTTAGTTTAGTTTTTTTTTTTTTTTTTTTTTCCTTTCCTTAAGTCAGGGTACTGCTGTGGTGGTGCATGCCTTTAATCACAAAAGCCAGAGGGAGGTGGATCTCTGAGTTCAAGGCCAGCCCGGTCTATGTAGCCTGTTTAAGGTCAGCTGAGTGACAAAATGAGACCCTATCTAAATAAATTGGAACCAGGGATAAGAGATGGAGTTTAGCTGGCAGAATGCTAGCATTCGTGAAGCCCTGGATTCCAGTCATGATGGCGCACATCTGTAATCTCAGCACTGGGGAGATACAGGCAGGGAGCTCGGAAGTCGAAAGTCACCCTTGGCTACAAAGTGAGTTCAGTGCCGGCTAGGGTACATGAGACCCTGTCAACGTTTTTAAAGAGTTAAAAACATTTATCTCCGCTTTCTTATGTGGCCTGTATTTCAGCATATCCAGATTGTTAATGAGAGAAGGGTTCTTTGTGTACAATAGAAGATAAGTTAGAATGATAGAATTCGGACTGGAGAGACTGCTCAATGGTTAAAATTGCATGTTGCCCTTGAGAGGATCTGAGTTTGGTTCCCAGCATGTTGCCTCACAATCATTCCTAACTCCAGGGAATCTGGTGCCCTCTTCTGACCTCCTAAAGTACTGCAGGCAAAACACGCATAAATTAAATTTTTAAACGATAGAATTTAAAACTTATTAGTTTGCAATTCAGTAAATCTAGATAATTCCATTGGTTACCATTATCATCAAAAGACAGCCAGGTGTTCTTTATCTTCTGATAGAAGTACACACTATCCACATTGGGATTATTGTCAAAATCTCAAGAGTGGTTTGATACGAATTTCCTGTTCTAGCTATACTCAGAAAATACATTTTATATATGTGTGTGTCTGTATAATTCATATATAATTTTTATTTATATATAAATATATACTTTATATGTTACTTACATAATGTACAAATAGATATCACAAATGTGCATATTATATAATATTTATATGTTAAAATTTGAGCACTGTGTTGATACACATGGGTCAGTATTCTAAGTATAGTAATGATACTTTATAACACTACAGGTACGCAATGAACTATTAAGATGGCAGATTTGCTTTCCTTGGTTAGTGAGAGGCTTACAGGGTGATTTGGAGAAGACTGGTCATGAGTTGATAATTATTGAGTCTGAGTGTAGGGTATACAGGGGTTCTCTGCTGAGGTAGATTTTTCATTGGTCCGTACATGAATGTGAATTGTCAGTAGCCTTGTGGAACTTTTGTTCTCCATGAGGAGGCAGATGATAAAGTTAATAAATACGCAGTACAGACTGGTTGATGAAAGGACAGCAACAGTTTAGTGACAGAAAATCACAGCAAAGAGTCGTCCACTAGGCCGGATGGCACGGACCTCTGCCCGATTTGAAGAATGAAAGGTGTGCTGTGGCTGCACCTCGGGCACGGGAGGGTTGGTGGCATTCCGAGGAGGACCTTGGCGGGGGTCTACTCATCCTGCCCTATGGGAAAGGTTGCTTACTGTCTAGCCACTTTACTTCATATTTCTCTTTGTGACCATATGCTGCATATGCACGTATGTATGTCTGACTTTGAATGTAAAGTACAAACTCTAGGATTGTTTGCAGATCTGGCATAATTTTAAATTCTCTCAATGTGTATAGTATTTACTTTCCAATAAACTGGTTTTTGCATATAGATTTTTCAAAAGATTGTCAGAATGTAGGAAAGAATAGTCCTTTGAATGACGGACTCATCAGTGAAAATGGAGCATGAAGCACATCCTTGTAATCCTGGAAAATAAGGACATCCGTCTTGGGTTCTGGACTACACCTGGCTAAGAGAGCTACAAGTCCTGTCCTTTAGTTACCTTCTGGCTGTTAGAGAAGAATTTTTTTAAATGGCTGAATTTCTTACAGTGTTTACATGATGCTATGTTATTATTGTATTTAACTTATACCACAGTTTCCAATAATTGGCCCAATGGAGTGGTTTAGTAAATGTTAAGTAAACACGTTGTCACTATCTTATATAAGCTCCAAATCTTTCTTCAGGAATCTCTCATGTACTGCATTTGCGCTGGTAATTCGTTCTCATGCTTTCTTTCTTCTTTCTTAATATTATTTTGAAAGACTAGCTTTTCCTGAGTCCCCTAGAGTTCTGAATGTGTGGGTGTGGGTGTGTATGTGTATGTATATGTGTGTGTGTTCTGTGCACTGAGGGAGGTGGCATTTTCTTTTCACAACAGGATCCTTTCCATTTTTTTCCCTGTTTAGACATATTACAGATGCCACACTTGCTATCGTGAAAGGAGAGACAGTTCCACTTGATGTCCTGCAGATCAAGGTAAGCAAACTGACTGTATCTGCCTCCTGAGAATGGTGCCACATCTGTCTCCTGCCCCAAACGTCAATTAATCTAAATCTAATCACAAGATGGCAGTCAGAAAAATCCAAACTGTGGATCATTCTAAACAACCTTAGGCTGTTCTCCTTAAAAATATCAGTGTTACAAAATCCACTTTCCTAAGTGGTCTGTTCAAGATGAAAAAATATGAATTTAGTAAAGGATTCTGGATTTGAAGAATGAAAACCAGTGGTAATTATGGACACTGTTAGAATAAGTAAAGATACTTGTACATGGACTGTATTTTAGATACTGCATTTCAACCTTAGATTCCACCCGCTTACGTCCTTACTCCGGGAAGATAATTGCTGAAATGTTCTGGGGTGATGTCTACAACCGCAAACCTAACAACACTACAAACAAACACAGGGGCTAGAGAAAGCACTGTGTTCTTTTAGAAGACACAAGTTTAGTTCTCAACACCTACATGGGGCAGCTCAGAACCTGCTGAAACTTCAGCTCCAGGGAATCTGATGGCCTCTTCTGGCCAGTGTGGGTACTGCATGTTCATGGCACACAGACAAGCATATAAATACACACATAAGTAAAAATATAAACAGATAAATGCATAAAAAGAAGACTTAGGCAATGGTGACTTTATGTGGGAGGTATGAATAGTATTCATTGTACTATTTAGGGTTTTGCTTTACATTGTTTTCCAAAATAAAAAATGGGGGTGAGAGAGAAATAGTTCATTAAGAATTTTTAATTTTTGGTCAACATCCTTTTAAAGTCCTAGAAAAAGATATGCTTATTTGGATAGGTGTTAAGCAAGAATTCTTTCTTCATCTAACTTAAAAAAAAAAAAAAAAAAGCATACGGCTCAGAAGGTGGAGTTGTAGTTAAATCATCCTGCAGTGGTAACCTGTGTGTTCACTCAAATTTGACCGTCAGGTGCACCTGCTCCATTCTGGATGAGCATTTAGTGTCTACTCATTTATGATTTTGTAAGTCTTTAGGCTCTACACTGTGCCACAACCCCATTTCTAACCCTAAGTGTTGCTGTTATACTGGCTGAGTGTCCCTAACTTGAAAATTTAAATGCCAAATGCTCCAAAATTTGAAGCTTTAGAGCATTTCAGATACCACATTTTTGATTTTGGTTAGGAATGCTCAACCAATAGTTTTTTGCAAATACTCCAAAATTTGAGAAACTCCAAATTTCTGGCCTTAAGCCTTTCAGGCAAGGGACACAACCTATATTCAGTTTGCTAGTACATCTTTATAATTGGTGAACTTACAAGTTTACAGCCAAGTTTTGTTTTATTTTTCTTCATGCAGCCATGTCTAGACTTTACATCATGATCTCTTTAAACATAATCCAAATCTCAATGGATTTTAACATGTAATATAGCAAAGTTGTTTCACAAAACAGGACTATGATCAAAGGATAAGTAGTAGAAATTGTCATCTATAAAGATATTGTTGTAAAATGTGGTCATTATCAAAGGAGGTAAGATGTTTTTAGTAACTTGGTGATTTGGTATTCGTTATACATATGTGTTAGAAGTAATATATTGCAGACTAAATCGAATTTAAGCAGAAATTCTTGCTGTGCTTGTACTTAAATGTCTCGTCTCAGCCCCCTTCTCCCATCTACTGATTTTGTAAATTAATGTCAGATTTTTCACAATCTCTGCATTGTAATGACACAACCCAGGAAGCAGAAAAATTTTAATCAATTCTTAGAAAATGTGGAACAGTAGCTTCTACCCTAATTTCTGAGGAACCAGCTTAGTTTAATTGATTTTCTCTCTCTCCTCATTTCTGAAAATTGCTTTCGGAATACAGAGAAAAATCTCTGTAGACAAAGCTTGATAGCATAAGCACTATAGACTATGTTTGATGCCAGTCCTTTTCAAGAACACCACAAACCTGTTAACATGATCTGAAGTTTCTCCCAAAGAACAAGAAATCATAAACTGCAATAGTATCGTGTATAGCCCATTCACTGTTCAGTGTCTTCTCACATCTCGTTTGAACATTCACTTTGGTGAGGAAGACAAGATGTGCTTCTTCATATGACATGTATAAAAGGCCACAGCTAGCTAAGGCAAGAAACCATGTTGGCTCCATCTTCAAAACCTATCCAGAGGCCAGCATCCCTTCACTCTCTTGTTTCCACCCCGGTAGCCTTCATCTTACACCAGAACATTCTATGACCTTGCCTTATACCCTTGCCGCCCCGTGGTCTGTATTCAACAACCAATGTGTGATCACAAGTTAGGGCACATCACGTCTCTGCTCAGAGCCCTCAGTAATGGCTCTTCCCTGAATAAAAAGCCAAGGTCATTCAGAGGCCTTTAAGGGCTTTACCTGACTCAGGTCTCTGTTCAAATGCCACTTCTCTCATCTCCTGTATCAAGTAGTCATTGGTCCTCAGCGCTGTCTTTGAAATACTTACTTTAGTTCCAGCGTCCTCTCATCACATTGTTTATAGCTTCCCACCTGTGGGTACCCAGGAGGAGGACTGAAAGACGCTCTTTTGGCCTAACTGGCAGTGTCCTATCTCGCTGTCGGTAGCTGTTGCCTCACTGCCAGTCTCTTATGGGCTCATATGTGAATTTCTTTTTGAATGACATTGTTATTTTGAGGTTGGACGTCTGTTTTAGCTGCATTTTTTTAAACTCCTCCTTTGGTTCTCAGGGTAAGTACTGTCCTTAGCCTCTTCCTACTTGGGTGTCTTAGCCCCTGGCCCACAACTCTCAGATGAAGTTCTCTGTACTTGGCAGAGACAGACCTGTCCTTGCTGTGCCAGTCTGCCAGTTGCCCCCCAGCAGCTCTCTACTTGCTGTGCTCTCTCTCGTCTTGTTCTTTCTCCCCATTGCTTATATGAGTACAGAGGAGAAAAGCCAATCTGCTGCATGAGCAGGTACACAGCAAAGGGGTGAGAGGTCAGTGTCTCCCTCTTGTACGATCCTCCAACTCATGCGTGTTGCTCTTACAAACCCTTGCTTGGCTCTGACACAATGGAATAGGAATGATGCTGGTGATGAGATCGGAGGAGCCTTTGATCCCACGAGCACAAGATGCAATGTGCTTTCTCCAGACCAGCAACTTCTAGTGCCAAAGATACCCACCTCTTCCAGGCCTCAATCTTGGCTTACATTGGCCATGGTGGAGAAGCGATGGGACAGGAGAATCCAAGTTAGTCCTCTGTCTTTCAGCAAACTCTATGGAGGAGGGCTGAGTATTGTGCCTCCTCTTAGAATGTGGGGGTGCCTTGTATCTATCAGTTTTCAGCTATTGGAATTTAGCTGCTCAGAACTGCAGTTAGTATGTTCCCTTGGCAGCAGATTAATGAGAACTAATGCATAAGATTAATTAGTTTGAAAGTGTGGATTGTTCATAGGGTTAATTGCTTTCATATTTAAACTTACATATAAAATGTTTGATTTGATGAGAAGTAGGCCATGAACATTTTTTAGGTACTTATGAATTTGTTGTATTTACAAAGCTAAATCAATTGTATCTAACTTCCAGGGTGAAAAGGAACAACCTGTGTTTGCAATGACTGGCCTCCGATGGGGATCCTTCAGAGATGCTGGCGTCAAAGTTAGCAAGTAAAGGATTACTGTGTTGATATGTCATGACTCTTTAAAATTTATATTCCCTCCTGATTTTTGAGGTTTTAAAATTCAGTGGTCTGGGAGTAAGTCTTCTGGGCCTGGAAGTTGAATTGGGTATTGGTGATGGAATAGGGACATCCAGGTAAGATTGGATTCTATAGGCAGAAAGGATAGGGAAGGCTCCATAAAGAGAAGGGTACACCTCTGATGTCAATCAAGTTTAGCTTAGGTTCAAGCTAGGTAGGAGGGGATTGGCACTGCTTATCACACAGCATGTCCTAGCTGGTCAGAAGGCTGTGTGAGGTGGTGTTTGAAGAAGCCCAGGGGTGGAGAGACCATGGTGTGTGTCTGGCTCTGCTGACTGGAAGAATGGGCCCAGAGGAGTGATTAGTGGGCCGCTGCTGGCTTCCGTGGGTATCGACTTGGTTTTGGAGACTCCTGTGGAATGAAACTTCTGGTTAGGGAAGAGGTGTGGAGAGGTGATGTGGGCCGGTGTCCCGAGGCAGGACTGAAGGAGACACCATGCGAGGTTCATTTCATCTCTGGTGAAGGTGCCCTCCTTCCTTCGCCCATGGCCCAGTGCTGTGGGATGCCTGAAGCCCAGGGCTTACAGTTTTAGTAGAGGTTATCTGAGTTACGATCGAGCTCATGTACAGCTCTCTCATCAAGAAAGCTCTCTTGCAGTTCATGGGCCAGACCACTAAACTTTGTTCACGTGTTTCACTCCATTGTCCCTGGTAATGGACTTCCTGAGCGTGAAGCACGGCTCTGTCCCATTACACACCGCAGTCTTAAATGCTTCACACCTTTTTATTTGCGAGTGTGCCGTGGTTATGTTGGTCCCACAGATTGCCTTGTTTTGGTCTGTCAGCTCAAATTCCCACAGCTCATTGGTCTCACTTACCTGTTTCTGAAAAAGTCTGCTCTCCAAAGTCAGCGGTTCAGCGCTTCAGCACTAGCACAGGTCAGCTGTCTTAGGGATACTCATCTACCTGCTCCATATTTTGGCTGTCTTCTGAACAGTGCCTTCGCTAGGACTGCTCACTTAGTCACTCTTGGTGTGAAATAAGAAATAGTCCCTTGCTGGCCGTAGGAATTGCATAGTGTCAACATTTACTACTGGGAAAGGTGCAAGGAACTGCTGACATTCTGGAAATAAACACTTAAGTCAGAGTGTTTTTCTACTTGGCTAACTGGGAAAAGGAATAAACTATAAAGAACTTTAAAAACACCATCATATATCAAATATCCAAGGCCCTCATTAATACCATCACAATATTAACCTGAATGATCATTCAGAATGGCTCCACATTGGCTGTATCTAACTTATTCTGGGAATTTAGACCCAACTTACTGAGCCTCTAATGGACAGCTCTGTATTATTGCTAAGCCTTGCCCTTTCTCTGGCTGCTATACCTCTTGCTTAAAATTGTTTTCCTCCTTCTTTAATGTGTGTACATTCAATCCACTCCCAGTCACTTCTGCTCCACACCTCCTTGTGCATTTTATTTCACAAGTATGGCCACTCTGGTTTTTGTTGTTGTTGTTTTGTTTTGTTTTGTTTTTTCCTTGACTTTAGTCACCAATAAAAAGTGATCAGTTTATACCAGGACATATGTAGTCACTTATTATTTAATATTACTCAGGGGCTGTTAACTTCTCAAATCATAGGCCTAAAGGCAGGAATTTTATACTGTGTTCTTTTGTGTGTTTTTATACGCTGTCCATCTTTCTCCATATATGTACTAGCTGAATAAAGACACTCTGACCTGAATCAGTTGGGAGCAGTCAAGTAACATGGCTGGTAACAGGGATAAGTCTAGAGAGTGGCATCTATATCACTTTCTAATTGCAACTAGGCATCTTCCTCTCTCCGGTAGTTTTTATGTGCTTAGCAATATGCAATAAAGTTTCACTCTGAGACTTAACACATGCCATATTAAAGCTATACACATGAATAATGTGAATACATACTGTTTTATGAATGTGTCCACGTTTTGTGTGAGAGGGGCCATGGAGCACAGGATCTAGTCCCGTATCTGGTAACACATTAGATCATGCAGTTGCTTTTTTTGTGGCTGTTGTGGCTGTGACTGTATACTCAACCTATTCTGTGGGTGAAAATATGTATCACAATGACTCTTGTAAATTTAGAGGTCAAAGAGACTTAGGCTGTGCATCTCGTATTAGCTACAAGAATCTTTCTACCACCTAACTGCATATTGTTAGATATGCCATTAAAATTCTGATTAAAACTGTATTACTTTTATGTTATGCCACACCCCTCAAGCTCCCAGAGCAGCCGATCATGGGAGAGGTACAATCCTGATGAATCAATTGTCTTGGATGGTATCTAGCACACTGGCAGCTCTTTTCATCTTTTTATCTTGTTTTTTCCTCAGGTACTGGTATCTTGGTCCACTAAAAATCAAAGCAGCCCACTTTTTCAGCACTCTTCAGGTAAATGCAGTTTACAACATAGAACCTGACCCACGTCAGTTTGCGGTTTCTCTATGTTGTGTATATGTAAGATCACATGTCCCACACTAAAGTGGGGGACATTTTATTTATGTAACCACAGAAAACATTATTGTTGTGATAGACAAACACCACTCATATCTGTTTATCTATCAAGTACTCCTCATATCTATCCACTTACCTATCTGTCCATCTGTCCATCTATCTCAATTCTATCCATGGCCAAACCCATGTTTGATTTGTCTTGGACACTTGCCTTTGCTGCCCATTCACCTGCCCTTGCCAGATAAACCTTAAGCAAAGTGAGCAGAAAATCTAGATCATTAATATGTGTGGGTGTATCAGTACTTGGCAAGGAATTGAAGCTCTATAGTGGTTACAGACAAATTAATTATATGTGTGTGTTATCAGTAGGTTGGTTAAATCTGTGTAGTACTTACTGTATTGGGCAGTACTGATACAGAACACTTCCCTCATCACAAAGTTTTGCTGGGCAGTGCTCTATATGTAATACATTAAGAAGTAATAAGGTCTGAGGTTGTAGCATAGCACAATGGCAGAACACGTGCCTAGAAAGTGTAAAGCCCTCAGTTTTATTACCAACGAGAGTGAGGGGGTATAGGGGGATATAGAAAAAAAAAAAAGCATAACAATCTCATATTAGTGAAAAAGCAAATAGGAAGGCCACTCAATAGATGAACTGTATACTGTGTTCATCTTTCATGCAGATTAAAGCAGTATAGTCACAATTTGGTTGGCTAATCTGAAAATTAGTTGTGAGAAACTAGGCTCTAATGTTAATATTTAGAGTTATCTGGTGTTCTTCTAATTATAAAATAATATATGTCCCTTGAAAAATGTAGCTCTCTTAACCTTCTAAGAAATTTCAGTGGAAAAAGCTAAAGTCCGTAAAATACTTAGAGTCAACACACATAATTTTAAAAATCAAATAGAAAAGGCAAGGCTTTTCTACTCCTAAGGCAAACAGGTTAGTAAAAAGTATTATTGTTAAAGAGAGTAATTCCACCAGTGAAGTAGTAATACCTAGGAAGAGACAATCACTACATGTTTAAATGATGACATTCCAGAGCCTATAAACACTTTCCACCCAGTGTTCATCAAGTGCTTATTGCTATGTGCTTGATATCCAGAGCACAAACTGCACAGGCTTTCTGGCCTCAGGAAGTAATCATGTGCCCCAGATAAGTGCAGGGGACCAGCGGCCTGATGGATGGCAGGAGAGAAATGTGGATGGGCAAGACAGGAACGGAGGGGGCCTCCTAAATTTGATTAAGGGTCAGAAAGCCTTCTTGAAGGAGGTGGCATTTATGCTATATTTGGAACTATATAGAACTGAATAAAGGATATTTGGGAAAGAGAAATGGGCTGTATGATGTCACTGTGATAAACCATGGCCATTAATTAAGGCTGGTGCAGCAGAATGTCTCCAAATAGAGGTGGAATGGCAGGGCTGGCTAAGGCAGGTACACAGACCTTCAATGTGGAAAATTGTTTGGTCTCAACATGCACAAGGAGTTGGGGATGAGTAGCTATAGGCAAAGAAAACAGAATATTGACAGAGTCATCCAGTGATGGGGAAGAGTTAAGTGCTGAGGTTGTTAATGGCAGATGGATCAAAACACCACTGGAGTGAAATTCTCAGAAGCTGGAAGAATATTAGATTGCTGGATTTCTAGTCTGGGGGACTAGAATTGTATAACTTAGCTTTTTATTATTGTTGATGCTATTAGGGTAAGACCAAGTTCGTGGAGAAAGATGCAATTTCAGTTTGGTATGTGGTGAGTGTAGCATATCTGTGGTACAAACAAGTAGAGACACAGTTGAGATTCTGTCTGAAACTCAGCAGAGGTTCTAGGATGAAGAAATCTGTTTCCATTTTAAAGATGTGATTGCCATTGGAAGCATGGGTTGATAGAGGTACCATTAAGAACAAATGGCTGGGAATAGCAGAAAGCACTGTAAACATTTAGAAAACTAGGAGGGAAAATGGCTGTACTAAGAGAAAAGCCAGAAGCCAGACCCAACATAGCAGCCAATAGAAGAGAAATTTCAAGAGAAAGAAACAAGTACAAGTTTTAGGAAGCAACAGCAAGAGTCTAAATAAAAACAGGGGACTCTTTTATGAGCTGGTAGCTGCCGAAATTTTGTCAAGCTCCAAAGTAAAGGGATTAGATTATAGCAAAGAAAGCTAAGAAATAAATGGGAGGTTAAAAAAAAAAAATGGAGCCAGGACTACACAGAGAAACCCTGTCTCAAAAACAAACAAAAAGGAACAGCAAGGGTAGACTGTTTAAGAAACTTGACTTTGAAGAGGGGACAGAAAAGGGAAAAGCTGAGAGAGACAGGAGGGCAGTAGAGCATTAGTTTTAAATGAACAAATGTCTGTTTTTATATATCCCAAAGCAGAAAGGAAGACTGAGTGAAGGGAAGGGAGACCGAAAAGATGACTAAGTTGGTTAAACCCATACACAGGCAGAAGGATGTGGGATCCAGGGTCATCCTTGCACAGAGGAAGGCCTTCCGTTTTCATTGAGACAGGAGAGAAGTAGGGGTTAGGTCCAGATGGAAGTGACATTGGAGAGATTTAGGACTTTCTCCCTGATGGTCTTGATATGCTTTGAAACAATCGATTTTCTGAAAATGAAGCAGGTGGATGGATGGTAAAGGTGGCACAGAATACTTAAACATAAAAGTCAAGATGATTTGGACTGTCACATAGTACCAGGGCCTGAGAATTTGTGATGTCACTGTAGGCTTCTTTAACTGTGCTTTCTGTCAGTACTCAGCATGAGTATGTTTTTTTTCCCCCCAGTAAATGTTGAGCCCTGGCTTAGGAGTATAGAAACCTGGTGACTGATTGAGAACGTGATTTTTTTTTGAGACAGGTTTTCCCAGTGTAGTCCTGGCTGTCCTGAACTTGCTCTGTAGATCAGACTGGTCTTGAACTCACAGATCCACCTGCTTCCGCCTCCTGAGTTCTGGAATTAAAGGCTTCCACCACCGCCTGGCTTAGAATGTGACTATTTCTCTTTATAGAAGAATGAAGATACAAAAGGCCAAAGTAATAGACAAAGCTGTTTAAAGTAATCAGCTATTAACTGGGGCTGAGAAAAGATGAAGTAGGATAGACAGGAATTCCCAATGTGATTGAAAACCTGGTATGGCTAGGACCTTTAGACACCAAGGAATAACTCTCTTCTTCTTCTGATTTTGAACTGTTATAAAAACATACAGGAACCAGGCACCTGGAGATAAAAATGCCAGCTTTCTAAATCTGAACAGGAGCGAAGGACATGGCCTAGATTATGTGGCCACAGTCTGGTTTCCTATTACTCTGGATTGAATTTACCCACCTAAGTGGCCCCAGTGCAGAGACCACCGTAATACGCCCACTGTGGAAAAGCAGTGGATACATCTCAAGGTATTCACTAACAGGGAGAGGGAATGAGCTGGAGCCAGGCCTTGATCCTTCTGGGCACAGGAGTAGTAAACTAGAGAAGAGAGAATTGTTACTGTTTCCTATTCAGCCCATGGAAACTTGACAGCAGTAATTCACTCTAACAGACAAAACAGACACAAAAGAATCAATCAGAGGAATGTGAAATGTGATCAGAGAGCAGGATATCGGGCTTTTAGATGTCCAAGGAGGAATAGTTCTGCATAACTATAAGGGTTGAGTCGTGTCATGGCAATGAAGGGTGTGGTGAATTAGAGGGGATGTCACGGGCTGATATGTGCAGGGACGATTTTAATTTTTCCTGTGGATGGATCCTGGATGACACTTGACTTGGGATGCTAAGAAGTAGATGACAAAGTATATAGTATAAGGCCCAGTGAGTTGGCTCAGAGAGACCATTGCTGTAAGGGCCTGATGACCTGAGTTCCCTAGAACTTGCCATTGTGGAAGTGGGAAGCCAGCTCCCAAACGTTGTCCTCTGACTTCCAACATGCACACCAGCACCACACACACGCATTCGTTCATATTCTGTCTCCCTCCTCTCTCTTTTCTCTTTACTCACCCTCTCCCCCCTCACAAACACATACCACAATCATAATAGATAAAAACATATTATAAAAATACGCAGTGTGAGAATGATGGGCTTTGAGGCAGAAGTGAAGGTGAGATTTGAATTGAGCCTGAGCCACAGCATTCTGTCCTCCACGTGGACTGTACCAGCAGCAAAGTAGGTGTTGATGCAACTGATTTCTTTAGGTTTTTGTGTGCCATCAATAAACCGAAGGTAAGTTTGTTATGGGACCAATCTACTCGTTCATACTGATTTCTGTTCTTCTGACAAGTAAGTGTGAGAAGTAGTTGTCAGTTCAATTTGGTTTTCTTGGTTGAATGTTAGGGGAATAATAGAGACCACAGTCACTACTGTGTTTGTGGTTTCTAAGGCAAGGTTTTAAGAGGAAAAGAAAGCTTGAAGACTTCGTATTCTGTAGAAAGAACAATGCACTTTGAAGAGACAATTAGCTTGTAGAATTTTGACCTTTGAGATCAAAGCCAGACTTAGGAATTATGTATGCATGATGCGAGTTGTTTTCTTCCTCGTTAACAGGAGTGGCCTCAGACACATCAGGCCTCTATTTCTTACACGGGACCTACAGAGAGACCTCCCAGTGAGCCTGAAGAGACCCCTCCCCGGCCTTCTCTGTACAGGAGAATATTACGCAGGCTTGCCTCATTCTGGGCACAGCCACAGGATGGTGAGCAACTTTGGTGACTCTGTATTGCAAGCCCCGTTCAGCTTAGAAATGCCCTGGAGCAGATGCCCAGAGTTACTTCTAGATTCTTAACCGGAGAGGGAGGAGCCATTCCAGCCCTGTTGAATTCAGACTTCTGGGTGCTGTCAGGGCAGGGTTCAATACCTTGTGAATGGGCACGGCAATTTCTGTGACTCTTTGTCTCTGACATGTGTGCTCTTGTGCCTTCTTTCAGTGAAGATGTTTTAGGCACAGACCCTGGTTTTATCTCTGTGAATAGGGAAGATGAAGTAAAGTATAGAGTTGGACAAAGGGCTGACGATGCCAAGCACAGCTACTGGCAGCTCAGTAGTCTTGTGTGTGTGTTCTGTGCGTACTGTGTGAAATGTCAGTAGAAACACTGACCCATGTCTAATGGATTCCCACAGCCTTCTCCCGAGAGGTGAGCCCAGAGGTCTGGACAGATGTACAACTGTCCACCATTGAGCTGTCCATCACAACCCGAAACAGCCAACTTGACCTGATGGTAAGTACACTCATTTTTTAAAATAAGAATTTAATGTGTCGGGGGGAAATAGCAGATGCTTTTCTTGCCCTAATTCAGTAGTTTTATGTTTTTCTCTGTGGGCATAGTGATGAGAGGATCAAGTACAGAAGGATAGTGTGCCTGTGAGAAACAATAGCATTGGGAGGTATAACCGAGTGCACTGGGGGCGCAGGAGCTCAAGACGCTCTGAGCAAGTATGTTGCTCCTGCGTGGGTGGCCTTTGGATGCCTCAGAACAGAAGCTTTATAAATGAAAAGCTAGAAAAAAATTGAACTTTGAGTAAATATGCATTATTTTTGTGACTATATTAAATACATAGACTTAGAGTCCCCAGGAGAAACACTCAGATCTATAGCTATACACATATAGGGGTTTTGCTTATTTCTGGTGAGACAGGGTCTTGCTATGTAGTACAGAATAACCTCAGATTGTGGTCTTCCTTCTTCAGCCTCCTAAGTGGTGAATTACAGGCCAGTGTGTCATGTGCAGGCTTACAGATATGATTTAATTTGGACACAATCTATAGGTATGTACTGTCCAAAGCAGTAGCTATTAGCTTTATGTGGCTATTTAAATTTAAATTACATAAGGCTAAAATAAAGTTTAAAATGCAGTTCCTCAGTCACGATAGTCATATTTCAAGTGCTCAACAGCCATATGTAGCTTATAGCTCCCATACTAAACATATAGATATGATTAGTTAATTGTGTTGGTTAGTGCTGCTATACACAAAGCACTAACACAACAAGAAAACACAAGTGAAACAAAGTGAACTGGACTGACAGCTGATTGTATGCTGCCTATAAGCAAAGAACTGATTTTCTTTTAAATAATGGAAAGTCAAAAGAATGGTATTTTGTGGCACATGTGACATATGTGAAAGTCACACTTCACAACTCATGTATGAAGCCACACTGTAACAAGATGCACCCCTTTATATGTATTTCTCCTAGGGTGCCCCTGCGCTGCAGCGGAGAGGGCAGAGTAGTTATGACAGATTCTGTGTGGACCCAAAGCCTCTGGTTTGCTATTTGGCCATTTTTGGAAAAATAGTACTGACCCTAGAACAGAGAAACTTTAGCTAATCATGTTCACGGCGGGGCCAGGGTAAGTCGTCCTTAACTGTGAGTTACTTACTATAAGATTCAGCTTTTATGAAAATCAAGTAGGCTATTCGCTGTTTTCATGGCCGATCAGAACACTGGCGGATGGAGCTGCAGTGCAGTGGGAGAATTAACCCCAGCGTTAATGTTTGGAGTATTGATTTGTTGTCTACTTACACAAGTAATCCGTGTCTCCTGTAAAATATTTGTAAACACAGCCGCCCTTACCTTTGGAATAATTCCAGTCGAATTAAAGAACTAAATTTAAAATAATAAAACTACTTAAATATCGAGTAAAATTTAAATGACTATTAGTATAAACTTGGAAAGTACAAAGGTTTTTCTAAGCTTGACGCCTGAGGCAAACTTTATATTGATGCATTCATCTGCTTATTTAAAAAGATAAGCTTCAGAATGACAGTGGGAGAATACTGGAAAGTGGCAGACCACAATTTATTAGTTTTCCTTATCACAAACTCCTCAAATAATCAGTGAACAGAGACATTATTAAACAGTGGGTCAAGGCTAAAAGTAGAAAATGCACAAAGGGAAACATTGAGGAAGAAAACTCGTTTGCTGAGTTTACATGGAAGTTACTGCCCTAAGAATCTTACCCATATTAGTTGTCCTCAGATTGCATCATGTGTGTCTGCATGAGAGTGTTAACTGCATTTTATACTAAGGTTAAAGAAAGTGTTCAAAGTCAAAGCAACACCCACTGAAATCTTAAGTCCCGGATTGCTGTGTGTTAAACTGCACAGTAGCACTCAGTGCTGATGTGCACGGGGAACTGAGCCATCTCTTACCCTTCATGAGTCTCTAAGCTGGAACACTATTTTTGGTAGTATAAAGTGTCTAGAACCCATGCATCCCCCTTGCCCTTGCAGGTGTAGTTGTTTAGCTTGTGGGCACGAACAGGTAAATCCTTAGTGTACATAGTCTTTCCTTACTTACATGGAATTCAGAAACTACCATGAATGGATGAGGTTGAAAAGTCCTCCGTTCAGAGGGATTTTTGAAAGGATAAAATTTCTATTACACATTTTCTTTATTCTTAGTCTTTGGTAACAACGTATTTCCAGTATTTTGCTCGTGTTCTTTTGCTATTGTTCTTTTCTCTTATGACTGAATCTCTATGAATGCATTGAGCTCAGTGAGCGTGTGATTGGCGCTCTAGATGAGCCACATTCAGGCTCCTGAATGCTTTATCTTTGTGCTAATTACAAAGGTATGTGACACCGTGCTTCTTATCACTAGTGGAGCACATTCATATTTTTTTTTCTTCTTTTTCCCTCACCACTTTGCAAAAGCAAATACAATATTCAGATAGTGTAGCTACCATGTAATAGCTTGAAATGTTTACTTATCATTAAAATAATATATCCATAGTATGAAAGCAGCTTTAGGAGTGTGGAATGTCAGAAATGGTATCTCTTAAATAAGCAAGTTTATTCTTTAATAGCAAAGCATATTAAATAGATTGATTAAATGAATATGATGCTTTTAAGTAGTATATAATCTTTATATTTTCTAATGTGGCAAGATGCTCATCATATATTACTGAGTGAAAAACCAACTTAAAACAATTTTCATGAGGTGGCTGATTCCATTTGTATTCAAAAAAGAAAAACTGCCACCTATAATTGAGCTTTGTGAATGAGGCAGGTAAGGTTCCAACTTTATGTAAGAGCAGAAAGCACTCTTTATCTCCTGAGCCACCCAGCCCCATGATTTCTATAAATATTTTAGAATGTTTATTAGTCCCCTCATAAAAGTTTTATAAGGCTGCATTGTACATATAGATCAATTTGAGGAGAAATGGCATTTCTACAGTATTGACCCTTCTGGCATATCAATGTGATGTATTCCTTCATTTACCAGGGTCTTCAATATCTCTCAATGAAGTTTTATGGTTTTCTCTATATTATTTGTCTATTGCTGGATAGGTATACTTCTGGTTATCTTAATTTTGATGCTATTATCAATATAGCTCAACTTCATTCTCTGACTAAAGAGATGGACACGTAATTGATATTGTGTGTGTACTGATGCTGAATCAGCATCCTAATTAAATTTGCCTATGGGTTCTTCTAGATTTGCTATAGATTTTTCTGTATCAACAGCAGACAGTGCCAGCTTTGTTTCCTTTTAAACACTTTGTCTTTACAACCCTGGCTTTCCCTCTGAGGTGGTGCTGGGCAGAAGCAATGCTAATGGGAGCCATTGCTTTGTTCTTGAACCTGATATAATTTTTTAGACATCTCCTATTCAATAAAGACATTTCTAATAAAGAAAACTTCGCTAGGTTTGCCAAGGGTTTTATTGACTTTAAATATCTTAGACATTAAATTCTATCAAGTATCTTCTTATCATCCATTAAGACAATAAGGTTCTCACTGAATCTGCCAATATGAGTTGGCTTTTGAATGGATATGAGACTGTTGGCGAAGATAAAGAACAACAATTAGCTTTACCTTTGTACCTTAAACACTACACAAAAGCTAAGAAATGACTGTTGGCAGACACTGGGAAAAACAAGTAGCATAGGACAGGGATCCCTGAGAAAAGGTACTCAGATGAGGTAATGCCCCAGCCTTCTGCTTGGGAGAGGACACTGTATGGAGATGGGGCTTACCAGGAGTCCACGGTCTCCAAGGAAGGCATCTTTGAGAATTCAGGGGCATCAGGATAATGAGAATTGCAGGGTACAGTAAAAGAAAGCTGCCCTGAAGAGTGAGCCAGGGATCCAGGGATCTGTAGCCTTTGTCTGTCTTCACTGACACATGTATGTAAGAAGCCACCTGGGTTGAAGAAAGAACTCAAGAAACAGGCTCAGTCCTGAGAGATTCAGTCACATCACAGGACCAAGAAGTGTGTTCCCACCAGGTAAAGGTAAAAACTGTTGTCAGACCTGGGGAGTTAATCCTCAAAGGCATTTCCTCAGTAATGGAACAATATTAGTTTGATCCCAGGCTGAGATTTCCTCCAGCAAAACCTGGAGACTAACCTGCATTCACCATTTCTGGGTAACCTAACTACCTCTAAACAAAGCTGAAGAATAGATGTCAGCAGAGGATGACTCAAGCTAGGTTGTTGTTACACTTTCAATAGTTGGAATCACACAGAATTCAAGTTTCTGTGGATTTTTATTGGAATGCAAACACACACACTAACCCTCTCCAGTCCTTAACAGGAAGAGACACTGGTGTCCGTTCTAACTGGAGCATGGCTGTGCTACCCCGCTGCAAGTTTAAATGTGCCTGTTTTCTTTCCCTTTATCTCCTGTGCATTAGGCCTGCTGACTGGTTTCCCTCCTCCTCTCTACCAGCTCCCAGTGCCATGTCCCATCTTCAGGCCACAACACTGCCCTTGCATCCACTGACCTTTCGCTGCTCCTGCTCATTTCTCTGTAATGTCCTTTCCTGGCTCACCGCCTGCCTCTGCAGTTAGACCCCTCTCGATTCTCAGCACAGCAGGCAGAGTGACCCTATTACAACAAAGCCGTAACAGTCCCTCCTTGGAGCCCTCTACTGGCTCTCCATTTCCCTCAACCTAAAAAGACACATTCCTTAAAGAGTCCTACCCATCAAGATGTCCTCCTCCCCTGCTTCCCTGCCCCTGCCACTCAGTCTGTTTCAGCCATGTGGATTTCTTCGCTGTTCTCTGTACATGTCACATGCTCCCACCTGAAGGCCTGTGCTAGGCAGGTCCTAGGACAAGATGGCTCGTCCCTAAAATAGCGCTTTTCAAAGTATGTCTTTAGATTAGCAGCATCAGATTAGCAGCGGATTACCTGGAAATTGTTTGAAATGAAAATTCTGAGTTTTACAGCAAGCCTACTGAGCTAGGAACTCTGAGACTGATAGATAATAGGGTCTTGGTCTGTTTTTTAAATTAACTTTTAACCAACAAAACAAATAGGATACTGGTGCTAATCAACCCTTCATGGATACCTTCTAATTTGTGAAAATGCTTCCCTAGATAAATATATTTCTTCCTTGCTCACCTCCTGGGCTTCTGATCAGGGTCACCTTCTCACCTGAACTCTTTAAAATATTAGTCACTGGATGATTAGTCACTAGAGAGATGGCTCTGCAGTTTAAGAACACTTTCTGGTCTTCAGAGGACTCAGGTTCGATTCCCATCACCCACATGATAGTTCACAACCATCTAACTCTGGTTCCAGGGGATCCGACACCCTTTTCTGACCTCCATGGGCATCATAAACACATATAGTGCATAGACATATGTGCATGCAAAACATATACAAAGTAAAAGTAAAACAAAAACACTTATTGCCACCAGTGCCACTTCAGGCTCCTTGTCTACTTATTACATTTTATAATATATTCTGATTTACTTCTAATATACCTATTTTCTACTATATTCAGTAATATACTGCTCTGTTATTCTGTCTACTTCCTGCACTCCCTACAGTAAAATGTGAGTTCTTCATGGACAAAACTTGTGTGTTTTGTTCAATTGAGGGTTAATGAGATGCGGCTGGCACTCCGTAGGTAGTTGAATGAAACATGGACTCTAGCAGTCATTATGTCAGGACATTGTTTTATAATTCCTGGTTGAGTGATACAGGTGTGCTTTGGTGGTACCTTTGAAACTCAAAGACTCTCAGTGGCTTGTGTGTTTTCCTGGGCCTACATGTGTAGAACTCCCCAAAGATCACAAAGAAGTATTGGGATTGTTTCACAAGGCTAGGCTTGTGTTGCTGGCTAATGACTAATAGCAAACTGAGGAGGGTCACAGGAATCATGACTCTTTCCACAGTGCTTCCTTGTAGATCCATCTTTCTGAGCTTGGTATGGATTGAACCACAGTTTTGCAACCATTATTGGGGAATAAATAGGTTGCTGTTTTCCACTCCGGTTGTATATTATGTTTGCATTTAGAACATTTTAAAGAACACATACACGTGCAAGTGACAGATGCATTAGCCTAATTTCCAAGTCTTGACTTTAGTATTCTTAACCTTTCTAGAGCAAAGAGGACTTTATGAACATTTGCATTGAGCCTGACACTGTCAGCAAAGGAGATTTCATAACCATAGGGTAAGTGCCTGGTCTATAGGAAATGGGGCTTCATCAGATAACGTGTGTCCTCAAACCTTACTGTTCAGAGTGGGCTGACTACTTAAGATGAAGATGGAGACCCGGCAAAGGCCTGTCCTTTTTTTTTTTTTACAATGGAGCTGGCATCTCTGGTTGTCTGTGTACTTTGGCCCATTTTGGTGAGAGCGGAATAGAACAGTGACTTTCCATCGAAATTAAAGAATTCGGTGTTTCAGGCATAGTCAAGGTTTCAGTCCAAGAGCTTGATTGGCTTCTCACTGGCCTTGGGACTCTGAGGTCACTGATGTGTTTCCATCTGTAAAATGGAAGGATATCTTCATGTCTACTATCTCAGGACTGCTTGTCAGTCTGAAGGAGGCTTTTGACATTGAGCAGCACTTCCCAATGTCTTCCCATTCACAGAACATCAAGGACAAACCTGAAAGGACACTGAGTACCTGAACATTTCACAGTCTTCCCCTTTTCTAATACACTACTCTTCTGTGTCCTGCCTGATTTGTCAAGTCTTGTCTCAGACAAACCTTCATTGGCTGAAAATTCTGTAAAGTATCTAAGGAGCTGTGTGTTCCCATGCCAACCAGCAGTCTGCTCAGCTGACTTTGCTTTGTCCTGGTGCTCCCTCTCGTGCCCATTGAGGGATTGGACATTCCTGCTGCTGCAGCTGTGTCTCCATGGCTGCGTCATTATGTATTCCAGTGTAGGCAGCAGAATGGCTTTCATTAGTCTGTGTTGTTCTCGCCTTTGATACAAATTCTTCAGATACTGAACAGCTCCTTCTGAAGCCTTTGATTACTCTTGCTGTATAGTAAAGGGAAGAAGGAAAAAAAAAAACTTCCACAGTGTGCACAAATCACCCGATCTTAAGTGAGTCTGGCTAGTGGGAGCAGCCGAATTCAAATTTCCTTTATACAACTGACAACCCAACAACAAGCCCCACTGTATCTCTCAAGTTAGCTGACATTATGTCCAGCATTCTTTTCAGCACGTTTCCTTTTGGTCCTTCAGGGAATTAAATGTGTGTAATTCATGTGTCCACTGAATATCTGAATGGAACATGGTGAGGCTGCTTTAGGAACTCTGATGACAATTTCATTCACAAAAGAATTGCTGTTTCCAATGGGGTCTCATATAGCCCAAGCTTGCCTTTAACTCCCCAAGTAGCTCAGTCTGGCCTTCAACTCCTTCTTCCATCCTTTTCCCACTTTTGTTTTACCATAACTAGCCAAATGGAGTACATATGCATTAAGGTCGAATGTGTTTGTGTCTGATTGCTTTATGCAAACGTAAATGTGCTAAGTAGGCTGTTACATATGGAGGCTCATCAGAAAATATTTAAGACTTTTTATAGAGAACCAAGTAACAGAAATCTGATTGTTTTTGTCTCAAAGGATTTAATTACATCCTAATTTTTAATAATGAGATGAACAGCCTAAGAACTAGATACATGTAGAACCATTTAAAGATAAACATTTGTGAGACACTTTGTCTTAGCTTTTATGTGCTTCTTTACAGCAAGTAGGTCAGTCTGCTCGACTAGAACACAACACAGCACTGGGAAAGAACCATAGGGAAAATCATTCACTGAGCCTTGGCCTTCATAGGCTCTCTTACTTGCCTTCATAAGGAGAGAACTGGGCTTTTCTGTGGTCTAATGCAGTTGCTGCATTAGGTTCTGACCTGACTTTTTCTTATACTAATAGAAGTAAGAAGGTGAGAAACCCTGGCCTACGTGCAGCTGGTACTGAGTGTCTCCAAGCCAGCCGCTGCACTCTGGTACTTCCTGAGGTAAGGTGGGCCCAACAGCTGCTTTGGGTTGGTCTGTCTTTCCCTCCAATTTCTTCTTCCTTCCATATTAACCGACTGCTAGTTAGGCACCTTCTGTTTGGAAAACTCATTAAAGGAGTTAAAGGAGACCAGAAAAGAAAGGCAGAAGCTTCTAAGTTATTGACTTGGAGCAGACCTCTGAAGCCAAGGTTCTCCATCAAAGTGATCCTTAGGTCCCTTGACTTTTGTTTCTTCATGCCAATAATGCAAAAGATGTTTATAATAGTATAATCTGAAGACTTTCCTACTGGGTTTTATTTTTTCCTGTAAAGTATGCTATAGAGTGCCAGGCTTAGAATAACAACCTTTGTAAGGAGGAGTTGAAGGTAACTTGATTTCTGCTACTGCAGTTAAAGGTTTACCACAGGCCTCTGAACAGCTATGGCCATCCAGCAGGCTGCTGCACTGGAACTACAGGCAAATGGGAGGCGTCCACAGTGATTGCCACCATTATTTCAGGGAGCCTGAGTTACGCCAGGGCCCTATTAGAGTCTGTAATGATACTTGTGTTAACACATCCAAGTCGGAGACCCAGCAAGTCAAGGGACAGTGTTGCTCTCAAGAGAATTAGCTGTCCGTCTCCCTTTTAGCTTATATTGTAGGTCCTGGGTTACATTTTCATCAGTTTTTTTTTGTTAATGAATATCCTTGCTCATTATGTTAGGTAACAATTTCAATAATCTATAATATGGAAGGGCTCTCGCCTTTTAATAAATATTTCAAAATTTAACCTTATTCAAGCTTCAAAATGTTTTTTGAGGTAGAAGTTTTAAAAAAAGAAAAATCCCTTTTCATGGGCTGGAGGGAGAATGTTTCCAGAGCTAGCATCATGTGTGCCGCAGTCAGCACTGGGGTATTTCATTCTTCCTTACCCACAGCGAGGTCGCAGAGCTGCACTCAACCCCTCCTCTCTGCAGGGAACTGAGGGCTCCTTCAGCATTGACAGCGAGGAGTATGAAGCCATGCCTGTGGAGGTCAAACTCCTGCCCAGGAAACTGCAGTTCTTCTGTGATCCAAGGAAGAGAGAGCAAATGCTGCCGAGCACATCCCAGTGAGCTGGCAGCAGCACGGGGCGCTCGCAGGCCGCACTTCACGCCACCAGTGGGACCACAAGGGAACAAGTGTGCTTCGCCTGTCCCCAGTGTTGTCACAGGATCCCAAGGGAATTTCCACGGCAAGTATCCCCACTCCTCCTGTAGTGCTTCCCAGAGCCCTGTCCCCGGCTTGAGATGAGCATTCTGTTAATCCATGCTTTCCTTGTGTTGTGATAGCTGATTCCCCCTTCATAGTGGTTTTCTCAGGCTGGTTCAAGGGAGTTCTCATACCCAGTGAGTGGAAAGGGCTGGAGTTTGTGATTGCTGCAGAGTGTACCCACCGTGGAGAGTGGAATCTGTAGACCAAGCTCCCATTCTAGTTCTTTACCATCCTAGGGTGTCCCAGGGGAACAGCTGCCTTCTTCAGGTGCCTCTTCTTTTTCTGGGCTCTTTTATGGGTGCTCCTCCTTCATGAGCTCTCCACTTTGGTTGTTCTCAATCTGGAAAGCAAACATGAGGTTGTCCCTCTTCAGCCATGGCTAATGCAGTGTAAATCGCTATTTACAAAACAAAACAGTGCTCCTTGTTGTTAGTTTGCATGTGTACACCTGAGGTGCATGTTGGAAACTAACTGACCTGGGACCCACCCCCAAACTCTGTTAACTCCACCTGGCAGGAGGGCAGGAATCTGCATTTTAAAAGGCTGCTTTCCAAGGTGAAGCAACCACACCTGGAGAAAGTATTTTAAAACTACTTCATAAACGTATGATTTCCCCAAATGTATTTATATTTTTTTAAAAATCACGTATTCATGTTGATATCTATCATTTTTCATGGGAAGTTAAACATTTGCCAGTGTACTTTCTAGTGTTGTGTAAATACTGTTGTTTAAAAATAAAATCTGTGGCATCATTCTTTAGAACACATCTAGTGTAATTTAAATGCACCCCTCATTTATTTGTAAAAGTAAACAAGCAAACTAGCTCTTCACTATTTGGACATTTTAAATTATTTTTCCCCTTGGGTATATTTCTCTTATACTACAGTCAGTAAAGGGATTCTTATTATAGTATATTCCTATTGCTTGGCATTTTTTATCAGTTGCTTATCATCAGCAAAAAATATAAATCTAAATAACAAGTGCTAACTCATTACAGAACAAATGTTTTAACAATTATTGGTATTATTATTAGTTATGAGGCCAGAAAATAGATAGGAGTAAGAACTATAACAACATAGGTATTTTTTAAATTAGTGGGAAAAAGCATACTGCTGTATGAAAATCAATAATGATCTTTTAACTAACACGTTTGATTAGATCTGCCTCTAGTCTATTGCAAGCTCTGACCTTTTAAGGAGTTGCTCCAGGTGATTAGTACCATTTACTTTTAATACTGTCTTGGGCATTTCCTTTGCTCTGCCCAGAAGACCTTAAACTCTAGAAGCCTGCACTATAGTAAATTGGATTGAACTTCTGTCATTGTGAAAGGGAAAGTGACAACCTTAACAGCAGGGACTACAGGAAAATCAAATTTAAAGACAGTAATAGACCCACCTGTCTCATAGGAGTAAAACTAATGCATGAATGGAGTAGATAGACAGCACCTACATAATTGAAGACCACAAAGAATAAGGCTTACCTATTAAGTTCTGTATGCTTCTGGTGGTGGCAAATGTCCTGCTTTAACTGCAACAAGCAGATGAGTCTGAAGATCAGCATAAATCACATACCCCCATGTCAGTTGTGGAAGGAAAGGGGCAGCTATGGTACAAGGAACTAGAAGTTGAATCTGTGCTTCTGTAACAGCATGTAAGACCAGTATAGCATCCAGTGTTCGCTCTTAAAACACTGTATAGCTGCAGATTCTAACCATAATCACTATGTGATTAAGGAATTATTGGACCCATATAAAGAATTTTACTCACCTTTATATATAAATGTGCTTTGTTTCTAATTTTGTTTTCTTTAGTCAGTTTCCTCTAGAGACTTGGGTTTCAATCTCTACTGCTTTGATCTTTGGACTGTCCTTCCATAAAATGTCCACATTAAAAAAAAAAAAAGACATTTAACAACAGGTACATAGATGCTAGGCTCTGCAGAGGAGATCATGGAGTCGCTCCAGGCCTTTATACACACAACTGACATTGTGAGTTCTTATGATGCCCCTAAGGCGTAGGCATTATTAGACAGGACTGCCCCACTTAGAAAATAGAAACCTAGGTTTGCGACAATAACAGTTCACTGTATACTGGTTCAAAATCACTTCCCCAAGGTAAAACTGAAATACGTATTAGCGTATGCATGTGCATATATAGCAATATATATTGCTACATAAAATACTGATTAGGAGATTTCTGAAGCAAACTAGCTTCATCTGAAAGTTTCCTGAGGGGATTATAGGTACATAGTCTTGTTCTTTGACTTTAGTTCCCTTTACCTGGAGAGCATTTATCCAACCACAGCCTCTCAAAGGACTGGCTGCAGCTCCCCAGTATCTGTCTTCATGGCTGTAAGTAAAGCAGCAGCGTTCAGCCCTTGGGCTCTGCTCACAGCTGGGGCATCATCATTCCTTCCTACCAAAAAGTACATGGTAAAAGATCACAGCACACAGGCTCATGTTAAAATGTGAACTTTAATTGTAAAAATCATCTTTTGTAAATATAGTTATTATCAACCTCTGCACATAACTTGGTTCAGATATATACAGATATGATATACACAGGTGTTACTTGTACCACAGAAAGAATCAATTCAAGAAACATTTACACTTAGCCTCAGGGTTAAGCTCAGCTTCCTTCGGGTCTGTAAATAATACACTATTGAGGACACAGAGAGAGGATACATCGGTCTGCGGTGGTACCCAGAGCAAGCTTACCAATTATCCTTCTGACTTGTCATATGAGGTAAAGACTTGAACAGAAATAGACTTGGGTTCTCTTATTGCTATAACTCTTAGGCTAGGGTTATTACTCAAAATAGGTTTTTATATTTAAGGCAACAAGGACACTATGTTTAAAAAAAAAAACACTAGGAAAACAGATTTCCTTGGTTACACCTACTTCTTTTTTGGGAAAGGATTATATTCCAGACTTATATAAAAATTTAGCCAACAAGTTTTGGGCAAATAAAGGAAGTTGGTTTTGTTTACCTCCATCCCAAAATCCCAGCATCCACCCATGCTGCTTCAGGAGCATGGAATCCGGCTGATGTGGGCATGGCAAACCCAAAATTTGTTTTCATAACTTTTCTACTTCTTTGCTTTATTTACCCAGATACAATGTCAATTAAATATACTTGCTCTGTATGGGCTCTTCCCTTTGCAGTTCTGTCTATACACGGTTTATAACCCCTGCCCGCCCCTCCCTGTGAGCCCCAGTACCATTAGGAAGCAAAGTAAACTCACCATCAGTCTAAGCAGGCACCTGCTGCAAATGTAAATAAATGCTCTGCTGTAAACCTTTCAGAATTTAAGTCAGCATGGTTCTGAAAGCCAGTGCCATGCTGAAATTCTAGGATTAGTTCTAAAAAGATGAAAGCAGAGTTGTTTTTATCCCATCTTCATTTCTCTGTATAGCACCAGAAAATTCCTGTTCCTTTTCTAAATTTACAGTATCACCCAACTTGCAACCGCTCAAATGAATTAAAGTGCCAGTTAGAAAACTTCTTCCCATTCCCATCCCTCTCCCTTGACTAAGAGGGATGCGCCATCACAAGACTGAATTTACTCTCTTCTGCCCTGCAGCTTCACCCAAGGTTAGTGCCTGTCTCACCCTCCCCAGGCTTTAGGAGATCCATGACTTCACGTCCTGCAGTGCTGCTGAAATAATACAGCACAGAGTCATGCTCATGCTTCAAAACACCGTCGTGGACAGCGACGCTTCTGAGGGCTTCAGCCACTATCAGAGCTGCCCATTTCTTCTTAGATTGTAACTCTGCAACTCCTTCCCATCTCAACACTTCAGTACTCAACGCATCCCTCAGTAACACTGATATAAAAATAAACTTCCATTTCTTGTAGCTCCCGGGAACAGAGGTATATTAGCAATAAGGATGGAAGTGTTAAAACCCATGACTTGGGTATCAAGGAGCCCTTAACTCCTCCCCTTCCTCTCCCTGAATCAGAAAAGGGTTTGCACGAAATGAGAAGAGATGAGCCTGGGCCTGCTGAGGTAAATCCATAGGCCTGCCGGATCCTCAGCACGGGACAGAACTATGAGCTCTGGAGGAGGGATGGCGGGGCTGGACAGAATCCTAGCCTATTAGCCTGCAAGGCTAATGGAAGACAAGTAGCCCAAGGAGGACCTGTTGGTCTTTCTATGAATGTTCTTGTCAGTTTTCAGACTCTTCTCCTGATAAGGCAAGCTCACTACGAAACTCAGCATTCTCTTAAAGTTCTGTTCACCCACCCATATCCCTTCTTTACCTCTGCAAGGGCTATCACATTGGGCCTGAGAAAGTTGCTCAGTCCACTCTCTGGCTGTGCAGTTTAAGGGACCTGACTATTCCTGAGTCCCTGCATCTAGGAGGCTGATTCACCACCACCCATTAGAGAAGTCTCCTTGCCACCTTGGAAGACTGAGTTTGTTGTATCTTTCCCCTGCAGTGATAGGCTTTCAGTGCCTTGACACAGCAAGTTCATCCCCTCGCCACCAGAATAAAGACCGATTAGCTATGATTTAATTTTAATCATGTAAATGACCTTCCCATGAAGCAGTTGGCATTATTGTATCTGAGTGTCACTCTCACCTTCGCTGTGGTTTTCCTGTGATTTCCAGCCAGGTTAATTACAATTGCAAGTTCCTATCCTAACTTCTATCACAGCAATGAAACCAGCTTCTCTCCTGCAGCCAAAGTGGCAGTAGGTGTGAGAGGCAAATGCCTCCTGTCACATTATCCCTAGCTGACAGGACCATATGGGCCCCAGGTAGGACACTGACACTGGCCTGGATCCACGCCCAGCACAGGAAAGACATATGTTTAAAGCCAGAGTTAATAACAAGCAGTGACTTGGCCTTCCTTTGTGGACTGGTAGGAGATAAACTCTGCTTTTCTTGTTCTTTTTCTTTTCTTTCTTATTTTTTCCTTCTGGAGAAAGAGTCCTGAGCCAGGCAACAACTAGCTGAGTATTACCATTTGCTAACAAAATTGAAAACATCCACTTATTTAAGAGGCCTTTGTTATACTTAGTATATTATTCTTAATATGGATGTCCACAAATCCAAACCCCCACTTTCAGCCCCTTGATGATTGTTGCAGTTGGGAGTTTCTTCTAACTTAAAAATGCCTGAGGAGCAGGAAATGCAAGTCAGAAAGTACTTCTGGGTTAGCACATAGTTCACAGTACAGATAGGGCTTAGTGCTCCCAGAAGGGCTCTGCTAGCTTAGGCAGGGATCTGATGAGGGACACCAGCAGAGTGGCAGGACCCACATCTTGAGATTTTAGACCTGTTCCTGGAGGTCAGTGGTAATTAAAGAAAAATGCCTATCTGCTCATGGCCAGACACAGAAAGCTGTGAAGAATGTGAACTAGCTTCTTACAAATAAAAGCAGATGGTTTTTCAGACGATATTTCAAGAATGACCAGCACATCTGTGGCTCCTTGTTTCCTTCACCACGAGGGATTCCTATATAGTTCTACACAAACTTCTTCCCTTTCCAGGGAACTCTCAGCAGGTGCAGGCTTTTCTGCCGTCACTGGGGGAACAGTCTGGTCTCAGTGAGACGTCACAGTGACACAGATAAGGGTTTCACTTACCAAGACATACTCTGAAGCTGACAAATGGAGGCAAAGGTTGCAGAGGTGCTATCATATATGCTGCTCAGCCACCAGAAGCCTGGGTTGAAGGAGGAAACTGGCAATGCAGGGCAGGGCTGAAGGGGAAGCTGAACAGTTCTGCTTGGGACAGCTAAGCCCAGAACCTATGACCTAAGACGTGGCATCATCTGAGGGGTGTGCTCCCTCTGGGGCCTCCCACACACTGGCCCTCTGCATGAGGAAACCAGCTGCTTAGTTAATGAGCCCAGGAGGCCCAACTTAACAAAGGATAACCTTCCTCACCCATGCTACCTTTTTACATCAGCACTTGTCAGCTGCAGCTATGACAGCACAGAAAACAGCCTTGGCATGCAGACGGCTCTCAGGGGATTATCAGAAATGATCTCTTCAAGAAACTGAATTCTAAAGAAAGAAGGTCTTCTGGTCCCTCAGAAGCATCTGCCTTCTTTTACTCCTGCTTCTGTCTCTGGTGATCTACCCCCAACTTTGAGCTCTTAGAGACCACTAGAAATGTTGCTTCATCAGCATCAGATGGTCCCTCATCAGCCCTGTGGGCAAGAGGAGAAGGCAGCCATAAGGAGGAAGCAGGTGAAACTTCAGCCACTGAGCACAGCTGTGTTTTCTGTAAACATTATGTCACTGGAATGATGGCTAAACCCACACTGCAGAGGAGAAAAGTCTATTAGCTGAACAGTTTATGTCAATGCCTAAACTTATTTATATATTTACAGAAAAGATGTTGTTACCCTGACTCATCAGTGTCTGTTTGCATTTCCACACACACAAATCTCTTCACTCTTGAATTTTTCATCAAGGAGCTACAGTGAAAATACTTGAGTTAAACAAAAAGACTCAGGAACCTAGAACTGAGATAAGAGGCATGGCCCCTCCATTTGAAGTTCTCTCTGCTGTGGACATCTCGGCTCTCTGCTATAGACGTGGATATTTGATGGGCAGCTAGCTATTCACATATAACAAAGGCAGGCAGGAAGGGCATAGGAGAAGAAATCATTACCCAGAGTGCAAAATTCTTAATGAGATTAGCAATGGCTTTCTAAACATGGTTAACAGCCGCTCTCTTACCTAGGCCAGCAGTCATGTAACCCAGCCCCCAAGAACAAGGAGACTGCCGGGCCCATCCCAGACCAAAGGAAGCTGGCATAGTAGTTAGTCTGGGATTTCCAGCTATTCTCTTGGCAGGGGAGCCACTGTCCCTGTCATATCTGTTAGATCTGTGGATCTAATTGGTTAGCCGAAGGAATGTTGTCTCTGCTAAAAAGATACTGATGGGAACTTCAAACTGGTTAAGACACCTGTTAACACCACACCCCAACCTGTGAGTCAGCCCGGACCCAGAATTCACCAGAAGTATCTGCTTCAGGACTTCACACAATCCTTCCAGAGAGCTCTCAGAGAAACCTGAGATTTCTTCCCTTGCCTGTTTGAACACCTATTATTCCATTCTTTAAGTCCATCCAAGCTATTCCAAGAAGCTATTCAGTTCTTAAACAAGATTCAGAAGTCAAATGAATTTGCTTGTACATTCCAGGGCCAGCACCAACCTTCAAAATTCACCAACCCGTCTCAAGGGGATTGGGACGCAAGGCAGACAGGGCATGTCATATTGTGTAGCTACTGTTCCCTTACTTTAGGAAGGATTTCAAGGATTCGTTCGAGTTCTCAACCTTTCCCTGCCATTCTGTCAGAAACATGTTTTTCCTTCTCCGTGGTCCCTACTCTGATGAACCGAGAAGATGCAGACTTGCCCTATGACAAATCAGCAATACCAACCTGACTCTGAGAACTTGATGACCTTGAAAGGTCATCTGATCAGTTTCTGTTTTTAGGCAGATGAGCATCTAAGGCCACACCAGGACACACGGCTATCTTATTCCTGTGTGTAACAAAGGACGAAGACACAGAGGTTTTCTGAACAGTTCACCCCAGAGTGTGACTCACTCTGAACTCCTAAGACTAAACCCAAAGAAAGCAGCAGCACTGGAAGACAGTAGATTCCAATGTCCAGTGGCTACAAAACCCAGGCCATCTTGCCTCAGCCCCGGGGCTAAGGGCGAGAAAGGAAGTGGCAAAATGTATTGGAAAGTATAAACAGTCCTTTGTGTCAACTTAATTGAAACTGAAGCTGAGGGCCTGGGGTGCACTCCAGGCTCCTGTCACCCCACACGAATGTCTCACCACCTGTCCTGTTACTCTTCCTATGGACAACACGGGTTGTCAATGACCAGCATGACATCGATGCCGTAGGCCTCCAGCAGGTCCATAAGAAAGCTCCTGTCTCCCTGGGGATCCAGTCCCATGCCTCGGGCATGCTCTGCTGTTAGAGTTTTGTCTTGACTGGCGGACACCTCCAACAGAGTCTGAAAAATCCGGTTGTTTTGCTCTAGGAAAAACCTGCATTTCCAAGACAGGAAAGGGAGAAAAGACAAGGCAAACTGTAACTCAAAACAGAGCCCAAACTGTGCTGTGTACACTTTTGCAAGCCTTCCCAACTGATTTTAATGATTTTTCAAGAGGCTAAAAGTTAAATGGCTACCAGAGTATGAATGAGGTCAGCAAAGAAACCATAGAGCAAGAATCACAGTATGGCAGAGAAATCTGTACAGGTGATACGTGACTGCTATTTTCCTGTTTTAAACATAGCCTCCTGGAGAGGCTCCACGGACATCTTCTCTCTGCGCAATCACTGGAGAAGAGCGTGAAGACACAGAATCTGATAATGCAGTTCTGAGACCAAGACTTCAAGGAAGAGACTGAAATACACATTTTTCATAAGCCCTGACTGGCCCCTGCATTTGGAGCCAACAAGCCTTGCAGTCCTAGGTCACTGGTGCTGTGCACTGAAAGGGAGAGCTCAGAAGGGCAGAGCTAGCCGTGCTAGAAGGGCAGTTAAACCACACCCACTGAGAAGGGCTCAGCCCACAGCACTCTGGGCATTTGCATTCTTTGGGAGGGTTGTCTGGGGGGAAGATTATATATAAAACATAATGTCAAAGTCACAGCTTTCCAGTTGTGCTGAATGAGTAAATGAGCTGTGTTCAGCCATGCTGCTTGGGGGCCTTCCACAGACATGCCAAAGTGGCTTGTTTGTCACTCCTTGACAAGACTGTGTCTGCCCATATGCACAGTGTGCATGCATTAGAAAACAGACCAAAAGCCAAGATCAACCTCTGTGAAGAGGTCCTTATCATAGCTAGGACCTTGCCAGGAGACTTGTTTCTACTTCAATTATGTGGCTACTGGATGCAGCAGGTGCTAGAAAATGCCCTTTCCATGGCTACCAGATCTGGAGAAGAGGGGTTACACTTGATTCAAGGGTTGAATCACACAAGGCACTGGTCAAGGAGGCAAAGAACAAGGGGGTGGAGAGATGGGCAGCTATGTGGTGACATCCTGGATGCAAATGTTCAACAAGATGGATGTTTAGGGTTCCCCACTTTCTGGTTCACCCTAATGGCCCCTGCAGAACTCAGGTGGCCTCTATAAGGAGTGAGCCCTGAGAGCCCTGAGAAAAATAACAAAGAACATCCTGAACTGCAGTGGGTTGCATGGGAGGGCAGCAAGTTGTCCATAGAAGTTATCACTGAAAGGATTCCCAGAGCCCCACAGCTGCTGCCAGGCCAACTCACAGCACAAAGAGGTCCTCTTCACAAGGGTTGTAGTCTCCTTCAACTTCCTGGGAGTATAACAGCATCTGCCTGTTGGGAGGGAGAACACTATCAGACTCTGGTGGCAACTGCATCCAATTACATGATTGACAGCCACCAAGCATCAGCAACAGCCAGATCTCTCAGGAGGCAGCACCCGGCAGAGCTGGTGCCAGGCCAGAGGCAGGGAAAGGAAGGAACAGAGCTTGGACTCAAACTCAGATCTATGGCCCCCTCTTAGTCAAGTGACTGTCTTAGCCTGATTGACCTCTGAATAAGAATTATATGCTAACACTTTATCTCATAGGACAAACAGAATTGAGAGTTACATGGTCAGTGTACATACACAAGTTTCCTAATGGATCCACACAGTGTAGATGCTCAATAATTAGCTATTTCAAATGTAGACAGGCAAATCTAACCACGGACTTTTGAGGCTGTTTCTGAAAGCAAGAGTAACTGTTCCTTTACATGGTTTCAGAAACTACCCATGAGTGTCTGCTACCTCACAGTGAGGACAGTAATGCAGGAACATCGGTCTCCTAAAGCATAGACCTCCCCTTGATTTCCAGTCCCCCAACCCCCAAGAAAGCTCAAGGAAGGGGGCGGCAGGGTAGGCTTTTCATAGGGATTGACTGCCTTCTAACCCTGGTTCTTTTAGCCCAGCACTGGCCTGGGCTGTGCTCACTAGCACATGGCACGGATATGGCTGACCAGCTGTCTCACCTCTGCTCGTTGAGCCGACGGTATTTCTCCCTATCCGCACTGTTGATCTTCAGCAGGGGCTGCAGGTGGTCATGGTGTGTCTTTACATTCTGGTTATCCACGTAGACATCATACAGCTCCCGCTTCTCCTCAAATATCTTCTCTGTGGTGCCTGTGGAGCCCGGGGTTAATGAGGTAAGAACTCCAGTGGCTGGCACAAAGCCAGCCCAACCCTACTACAGAATCAAGACTCCAAGAGCCTATTTCTGAGAAGGGTTTGGACACAGGGAGAGGAGGGGGCTCCATACTCACAGGCTACATAGGACACCTCAACTTCCAGGCTCTCGATGTCAGCCACGTTCACATAGAAGAAAGGCTTGGACTCAGGGATGGTGCCCCCGATGCCAGGCAGCGAGACATTGGCCAGACAACAGCAACAGTACACTGGAAGAAGCAGGACACAGGAAGTGAGAGATTTTCCCTTCTCCCTCTCCTCCACCTGAGACCGAGTGGGTCAATATCTCCGAACAGTCGGCCTAATGGAAACTGCTGTATTTTGTTGTTTGTCCTTGCCAGACCCCATATTGAGGCTTGGTCCCCAGCGTAACAGCAATGAGAGATGTAGGATCTTTAATTAGGTCATGGAGGTGCCACCCTCATAAAAGGCTTAAGGTAGTCTGGAGACCCTGGGTCAGTTGTCTCTGAAGCATGTTATAAAGTGTGTCTGCTCCCTCCCACAAGCTACTCTTTCCTATATAATCTCCTCCACGTTTTTGAAGCCTTCAAAAGCTGACCAGGTGCCAGCATCATTCTCTTGGGTTTTCAGAACCATGAGCTCAAACAAACCTCTTATGAATTCTCAGCCTCGGGCGTGGTTTGCTGGGTTGATGGGAAGTTATCTCAGAAGCTGGGGAGAGCTTGGTTTGTGCTACCTATCTTGTAACCAGGTGGTCTTGGAAAACCTCTGGGCTCCTCCCTGCAGAGCCTGATATCCTGAAGCTCTCATCAGCAATTTATCAACCAAATATATGTTTTCTGAATTCTCTCACTGGCCTTAGAATTTGGGTCTGTTGACCGCCCCCCTCTTCAAGGCTCTGCCCGCTGATCTCCCATTCTCTTCCCCTCCGCTTTCTGTGGCTCCTCCAGTCTCCTGCCCTTGCACCACCCATGGCTGACTCTTACACCTGAAACCTTCATTCTTCACCTTCACTTTAGGTGATGCTATCCATCCGAAGTTATTAGATGGGCTTTATGTCACTCTCAAACCTTCTTCCCAAGCCCAACTATTCCCAAGAGGTCCTGACCCAATCACCCAAGTGCCTGATGCATCTTGCTGGAAATGTCTGACCCAGTGCATACCCATCACATCCTGTTATCCCCACCAAACAAACCAACTCCTCACTGCTCAGTCCCCCATCATCCTTGCCATCCTAGATTCTTCCTCAACTATACCCCCGCACACTTCAGTCAGCCCAACCCAGTTTACCTTTTACCTAAAATCCACCATCTCTGCTCTCTCCCCAAGATACTAAGGTGATACCCCATCCATCGTCATTGCCTATAGGCTCCACATTTTAAATACAAATTTAATCAGAAGCCTTGATCCCACTAATATGGCCCATACTCTTCCAAATTTGGTCAACAACTAGGGGACAAGAACATATACACTGGACATTTAGGAAAAGCTCCTCACTTGGGCTTCCCATTACCTCTGTAGCACACGACGCCCACAGGTGGGGGAGAAAAGATCAGAATGCGCTTTCGAAGTAAGGCAAACTTCCAAAGAATGAGGATCTGTTCTCCAAAGAACTTAATAAACTGAGACATGCAGCCAGCCGGGTGTGTGATCTGGAAATAGACAAGGGTAGGGGGACGGCTTGTTAGAGGTTGTCACTGTGAATGGCCTTCTGTAAAGCTCTAAAGTACATTAAGCACTAAGAGATAGTTGCTTCCACACAAAATGGTATCTGGTGCTTTAAAATTTCCTTTAAACTGGATTTCTCTGGTGCATCAGGTCCCCTGACAGAATGAAGTTTGAATTTAAGGACTATAAACACTTTACTCTGGAGAGAAGTGCAGAAGAAACGGCTGAATTTTATTATTTAAAACTCAGCAGTTTGAGAGCTAGAGGGACGGCTCAGTGGTTCAGAGCGCTTACTGTCCAATCATGATAGGAGTTCAGATCACAGCACTCACATCACAGGCATCCCACAGACACCTGCACCTCGGATCCAAGCTTTCTTCTAGTGCACGTGTGTGTCTGTCCAGGGAGGGTTGGGGGAGGGGGGACAGGTGCATAGATAGACACATACAAATATTTTTCAAATGCAGGAGTTTTTAAAGTATTTACTTTTAAACTACCCTTAAAGATATAGTATGCCTCCATGAGAACACTCGACACACTGAGCACTGTAAGTAACAAAATGCTGAGCAAACGGGGACAGGTGCATAGATAGACACATACAAATATTTTTCAAATACAGGAGTACACTGAATTTAATAGGCTTAGAGATGGGATAGGAAAGGGAGGGAGACCCAACCCCTAAGTGCATAGCCCCTGCACTGTGCCTCTCCTGGCTGTCCTCAAAGCTTCGACTAGAAGAGGAATTCTCCTTTCTAAAGCAACCTACAACCTCCACCCTGATGCCATTCACCTGCCCCAGGCTGCATGCAAGGCTGCCGTCCACTGAGCATGCCCTCTGTGACTCCTGGCCTTTTTCCTCTGCACTTCATCACCAGGAAGAGAGGGCCCCAGCTGAGCAAGGATGGTCAGATCTCTCCTGTCACGGTCTTCTATCAAGTCAAACAGCAGCCAGACAAGAGGGGAGCCAGAACACCACCTATTCTTCCCTAGGTGTCCCTGCATTGTCCAGGGACTTGACAGAGGTTGTGCAATGTGTCCTAGAATAAGTTATTCATCCTAAATCCTCATCTCATTTACTTGCACACATATCCATTTACTCAGTAACTATCTCCTAAGTGGTTACTTTGTGCCAAAAAACTTAGCTTTCTAATTCCAACAATCGATAAAGACACTCAGGCCCTGACTTTGACAGTTAACAGACTGGTAGGTAAAAGCACGTTAAACAGCAACTAGCACACAGCCTGAGGAGACAGCATGCTGAGGAAGGACAGACAGCAGCTGTTGGGGCAGATGGGTGCCTGACTGCATTCTGGGAGATGGAGGCGGCTTGTGAAAGAAGTGACATCTCAGCTTCGACATAACGGATGAACCAAAAGGATGCCTGTATATAAAGGCCTGGAGACGAGAGAATGCTGGTGTCCCAGGCCACATGTGCAGGCCTGTGCCAGGGGAGTGCTGGGAGAGCCACCACAGAGCACCTCCCCCCTTCCGAAGGTTAGTCGCAGAGCTTTCACACCCTTCTCCACTGTACCTTGCTCAGATGGACACGGGGACAGGTGTTTCTCTTACTTTGACTTAAATGTTTCTATTTTCTGAGCTTGTTTCTCTGGGGCTTTCACAGAGAACAATAAAAGTTTGACATTTATGGAAGAACATGTACATGATCTTTCATAAAAAGCAAATGGAGTCATATCATATATGGTCAGTATCCACGGAGGACGGCTTCCAAAACCCTCTCCCCAGACAGCAAAACCTGTCAATACTCAATCTCTTATATAAAATGAAAGAATACTAGCATGTAACATACACAGTTCTCCCATATATTTTAAATCACTTCTAGATTACTGATGTACCTAATACTCTCTAAATAATATGTAAATCACTATATAGCACTGTCTGAAGAATTATGAGAAAAAAAGCCTGTATGTGTTCAGTATAGATGTTGGACTCTGTGGCTTCAGAACCACGGACACAGAGGGCTGGCCGTATAGCACGTCTAGTGCTGACACTTTGCCCAAGCCCTTCCTGCGTTATACGTGGAAGAACTGTCTTCTCCTGCTCTCCATACTTCACCTTGCTCTCAGGCCACATACACATCAATCACCAAATATATGCTCACTCATGTGTTTCTATCTTTACATGTGCAATTATGGTTTTGCCTGAGACTGTGATTATTCAACAAAGTGTGATCATAGGAGCTAGATTTCTGCCCTTGTTACCTGTCTTAGTTAGGGTTGCTGTTGCTGCAACAAAGCACTATGACCACAAGTCAAGTTGGGGAGAAGATGATTTAGCTTACACTTCCACACTGTAGTCCATCACTGAAGGAAACCATGACAGGAATTCAAACAGGGCAGGAACCTGGAGGCAGGAGCTGGTGCAAAGGCCACGAACGAGTGATGCTTACTGGCTTGCTCACCATGGTTTGCTCAGCCTGCTTTCTTAAAGACTCCAGGACCACCTGCCCAGGAGTGGCACCACCCACAACAGGCTAGGCCCTTCCCCATTAATCACTAATTAAGAAAATGCCCTACAAGCTGTGTATAGCCCCATCTTATGGAAGTATTTTCTTAACTGAGTTCCCTCCTGTCAGATGACTTCTACTTGTATCAAGTTGACATGAAACTATCCAGCACAGTACCCTCACACAAAATAGAGCCCATAGAACTTTCCTGTCATTATCTTGTGCTCTGATTTATTATTCATAATGGCCATTTACTATATAGACATCTAGTTGTCTACCACTTGAACAACACTGAATTACATAGTCTTAAAATGTCATTCTGCTGTTTCCTAGGCAGATCCTAGGAAGTGGGGATCCCGAAACCAAAGGAACATTTCTTTTTAATATTAATTGCTGACATGCTGTTTTCTGAAAAAGAAGACCCCACACATTGTATCTTCAGTCTACATAAGGACCTCTCTATCACATCTGTGAGGGTCCCACAGGTCTGTCAACAAGTTGCTTTAAAGGCATGTGGCAATTATCTTTTTTCTCCTTTTGTTCCTCTTTGCCTATGGAGAAAAGAAAGCAGGAACACTCAGGTCAATTGTTGGCCACCTGCCCTGGGTTTGGTGATAGCTGAGCAGCTTCATTCAGAAGAAAATGGGGCTGATAGAAAGAGAGCAGGGTTCAGATCAACATACTCCCCAAATCCCTGTGATCAGCCTGTGCCCATTACTGATCGCCTCTCAGCCATGTCACAGGAAAATCTGCATGCTATTTCCTGGACTCCCAGGCCACCTAGTCTGTTAAGTTCTAATGGGAAGCCATGACTTCAGGCCACGAAGATAGAAGGGAGGACTTCCTTTCACTGCTAGCTGCTGTTAGTACTTCTCCAGCAGCAGTGAGCACCTCTCTCAGCACTCAGCACAGGCTGAGTACACTCCGAAAGTACCAGCCCGAGGCACACCGCTTCCCTCAGAGGTCCAGGCACAGGCCTCTCCTTCCTGCTCCTTGGGCTCTGATCCTGATGTCATTTCTCCTTGTGCCCCAGCCCTAAATATGGCAAGCAGCATCTAAGGTAAGCCCTGTGGCCTTTGTGGGAGGGTTTACAGCCTTGTGCAATCCCTCTTCCTCTTGAGGAACTTGCTTCTAAGAGAATATGGCTACACTGCAGGGCTTTCACTTCTAAGATTAGGTTACGTAGGATTCTGATAGTCTCTTTTTGCTGACCTTGAAGCAAAGCCAAGCTGGAGAGTCCCACATGGTAAAGAACCGAAAGTAAACTCGAATGGAGGCTGTCAGTACAGCATCCCTTAAGAAGCTTGATCCTGTCAACTCCCCTATGAGCTTAGAAAAACGGGTACTTGCCCAGCTGGACATTGTGCTGAGACTTCAACCCTGGCTGAAACTTTAACTGAAGTCTTTCATAATAGCCTAAATCTGTGATTCAGCGAAGCCATGGCTGGAGTCCTTGCTCACAGAAACTGTGGGATTATATGCATGCAGTAATTCACGCTTTTCAATCCTGGGTGGTTTGTTAGGCAGCAACAGCTTCCATTACAGGGTGGGAACTGTCATCTGTGATTATTAATTATGGGGTTGCTCTGTTCTTGTCTTGTTCCTTCAGCCTCTGACTCCCATACTACTGATTCCCTATTCTGAATTAGTTTGAAATACCTAACATACACTCCATTTTGCTGATAAATTCTTACTTCTTATTATTTTTTTCTTGTGGCCAAATGACATAACAATTCAGTCTCATTTAGGTAATTTGCTCTTGGTCCATGAGCATGTCTACACTCTGCTGTCCACTTCTCTGCAAAAGCAGTGAAGCAGGGCAGGCAGAGAACATTGGCTTAGGCACGGTTGGCACAGTCCTGTGTTTGGAGTCTGCCTGTCTCCTAGCTATAAGGCCTAAAGCAAGTCACTGTATCATTCACTGATAAGCCTCAATGTTTTAAATAGAAAACAAGGATTTAAAAAAAAACAACTTTTTCTTTGAACTTTATTTTAAAAGAGTGTTGTAACAGGTTATTGATAAATTAGCATAATGCCTAACTTATAGGATATGCTAAGAAAATAGAACCATACCCCTACCCCCCACCCCAAAGGTCTGGAATTAACACCCCTTCTTTTCTACATAGCCAAATGCTTTAGTGACCAACTCCTGTCCTGAGGTGGTTTGGATGAAAATGGCCCCCATTTTCAGGGAATGGCACTATTAGAGGTATGGCCTTGCAGGAATAGATGTGACCTTGTTGGAGGAAATGTGTCATTGGAGACGGGCTCTGAGGTTTCAGGAGTCAAGTCAGACCCAGTATGTGTGTGTGTCTCTCTCTCTCTTTTTCTCTCTTCCTGCTGCCTGCCAAACCAGATGTAAAACTCTTGGCTCCTTCTCCAGCACCGTGTCTGCCTGCATGCTGTCATGCTTCCTACCATGACGATAATGGACAAAACCTCTGAACCTGTAAGCCAGCCCCAGTTAGATGTTTTCTGTAGTAAGAGTTGCTGTGGTCATGGCGTCTCTTCACAGCAATAGAAACGCTAAGACCTGTCCCAAGACGCCTTCTCCTGTAAGCTAATGCATTATTTCTTTACAGTGCATTTCACTACAATGTCTTGTGTCATAGGAGGAGAAGAGAAAGAGATTTGTATTCTTACAGCCTTTTATATCTTCTGGACACCTACCTCATGGCCAGATTTCTTGTTAACATTAAACAAGCATGCTATTTACAAAAGCAAAGGACGCTACAAAGATTCCAAATAAAAGAATGTCAAAAATAACACTGCTAAGAAATACCGTGCCTGTCCATCAACTCTTCACCTGTAGTTGAGATGCTTGACTTTACAAGAGCAGAAGCAACCAACTCAATCAAAAGCATCCTCCCTCCTAGGAGGCCACCACAAATGGCCCAGGACATGTGGCTGTGTGTGTGTGGAAGGCTCTAGACGGCGTATTGTTTAAGGTAATTGCCTTATGTTTTAAATGGACCCAGAAGCTTCTATTTCGCCCAGTTCTATCAAAAGCAGAATTCTGCACAACGCTGAGGCATAATTTCTTTATCCTTTAAGAACTAATCTACAGTGACTGTTCCCAGACACACGACTGTGGCCAGCCTCACCTTCATCTCAGGATACATGTAGCGGTGGATGGAAGGCAGCCAGTAGACAGGCGGCAGGCTGCTGCCCCTCCCAGGGCCAGCGTGGAGCACCCCTTTCTTGTCTTCATAGAACGCAGCCAGATGAGAGTAGTGTCCCGGCATCTCCAGCTGGTGTCTGTGTAACACACACACGCGCACAGTGAGCAGCTCTACCCGAAGGGCTAAAGGCCCATATGTACCCAAAAGGCCTCCATTAGTGTTAGAGAAGATCTTGATGCAGAGTTCAAACATGAGGCCTGAAACTTCTTGACAGCACCATGTAACATGTTCAGAATGAACAGGCTGTGTGCAGTGTCTATTTCTTGAGCAAGTTCTGTGTAGAATGTGAGCGTGCTTATACTCGGTACTGTTATAAAGGAACAGAGAGAAGCCTAGCCCTCAGTGTCCCGGAGGAAGGAAAACAGTTGTGACTGAGGGCCACTGGGGGCTCACACTTTCACATCAAGTAATAAGCTAAGTAAGTCAGAATCTCTCCTCCAATCTCATCTCTCTGCTGAGGCTAAAAGCCTTCTGAACCAACCCTCGGTTCAGGAAAATGACACTGAGGCCCTAGACCTCAACCTGTGGATCACGATCCCTTTGGGGGTTGAACGATCCTTTCACAGGGGTCCTCCTGAGACCATGTGCATATCAGATATTTACATTATGATTCATAACAGTAGCAAAATTACAGATATGAAGTAGCAACGAGAATAATTTTATGGTTGGGGAGTGGGGGGGGTGTCACCACAGCATGAGGGACTGTGGTAAAGGATCGCAGCGTTAGGAAGGTTGAGAACCACTGCCCTGGATCATTTGGGTAATGCAGAATCCTTCCTCTAAGCCACGGCATTATGTTTAATGGGAGTGTTAGAAGTTGATTTTTGTTCCTTCCCCAAAGATATGCAGGAGTCTTGGCCTTTACCTTGGCACCTGAGAAGGTGGCTTTATTTGGATGGATCTTCACAGAGGCAACTGGGTTAAAGCAAGGTCTTTTGAGTGAACTCTCATTCTGTGTGACTTAAAGGGGGGAAACTCACAAACACACACACACAGGCGTGGGGTAGACGTGTGAAGATGAAGGCAGACACTGAGGTGGTACAGATGCCAAGGAACTCAGAGACTGCCAGCGCAGCACAGAGCCAGGAGAGCCATGGGAGGCAACCATGCTGACACCGACAACTTGATTTCTGACTCTTAGTCTCTGGAACTATGCGACAATGAACTTCTTTCTTCCAAGCCACCCCAATTACGGGGGGTGGGGATGGGAAGAAACACATCACTGATTGTGGCTGAAACAACACTAATTACAAATAGGCAATTCCTGCTCCTCCCTTCCACCAACCTGCCATGATACCTGCCCCAATGTTGTGACTCAAACTGTTCAGAGTCAAGATGTCCACTGAGAAAGTGGTAGCAGCTGTCTCCATCACTGCCAGCCCAGAGTGATGCCCAGCCCTCGGGGGCAAGGTGATGGCCAGAGACTTGGTGGACGTATTAAAAGCAGAAACACTATACCATCATTGTACTTAAAAAGTTATGATTAGCTGTGTGTGACGGTGTATACCTATAGTTCAGGAGCTTGGGGAGGCTGAGACAGGAGAATCAGAAATTCAAAGTCAGCCTCTGCCCAAAGAAAAGTTTAGAAAAAATAAGTTTTTACCTCTTATTTTAGGAGTCTGAAAAGCTTTGATCCAGGAGGCAGCCATGTGTTAATAGTAATAAACAAGCACAATGTGCTTATAGCAATTGGTGTCAAAAGAACTGCTCCTGGGCTGGAAAGGATATCAATCCTCCGTGGCTAGGGTCTGGCTGGCTGTTCTGAGAAGGGAGGTGGTTGCAAGTGCTCTTCAGGGAAATGTGTCAAGTTTGATGAATGGGTAAAGTTCAAATGTGTTTGAGTTAGGATCTGTTTTCCTTAAAAGCCACTGAGAAGCTACATATTTTTGTCTTAAAGGAGCTAACTTATTAAGGGCAAATTAAATAATGCACCCTCATTTTTTTGTTTGCGGATTTGCTACTCAATTGCTGGTCTTTACTCTTTGACTACAGTCAACAATGTATTTGGACCAGGATTCGACAGAAAAAGTCAGTACTATGAGTCTTTTAGACAAAAGGCTAGAGCCAGGGCCAGCAAGATGGCTTTGCTGGTAAAGTGCTTTTCCACTAAGCGGACAACTCGAGTATGATTCCCTCATACTCCCACCCCAACACACAGATAAAAAGAGACAGCTAATGTCAGGACCGTGTCCTTTGATAGCCTAAGGTCTCTAATAGGACAGAACGGGGCAGTGATAGACTCCTACCAAACCCAGCAGTTAATCCGTCCACAGTCAGCAATCACACTCTGTCACTCCGGTGTATTCCTTACCGGTCTGAACAAGTCTGTAAGTACAAAACAATCAGGCATTCCCATTCACTGTTGGTGCAGGGGGGAAGTTCCATCACCGTTCTGAAGGCTCTGATTACAAACTGTGTCATACTGCATGCTGTGTGCACCCTCTGACCCAATGACCACCCACACTGGAGTCTCTTCCTCTGGTCTGGGATGGCTGTGCCAGAAATCTGGGGTTCTGACTTGTTTGAGTTACTGCATTTTGGGGTCTCCTCTTTGTTACTATAACTTAACTTCTATTTTAGCTAAAGCAGAAGTTGGTACCCGGAAAATGAATTACTGCAGAATCAAAAACCACATTGTGGTGTTGGCTTAGTAACTGATGAAGAGTGTGTGTGTGTGTGTGGGGGGGGGGGTGCTGTAAGCTGTTCAGGAAGAGAAAGCCAGTTATCTCTGTTAGAATCCACTGATTTAGATTTCATGAGGCTGGAGAAGCTAATTCCTCTGTACCCAAAAAGCAGTTAAGACTCTTGCTCACTCCAAAGGACTCTTGGGCAGAGCAGGGAGTCAGACAGTAAGAATAAAATGTAAGATAAAGGGAGTTACCAAGGGAAGAGGATGGCCAAAGGACATGGACGTAGATCCCATCCACTTAAACTATGACCTAGGGGGCAGGAGAGGTGCTCAGCGGTTAAGAGCAACTGCTGCACAATCATGAGGACTGCAGTTCACATGCCATTACCCATGTGAAAAATCTGGCATCCCATACAACTGCAAATTAAAAGGCCAACCTTTTACAAAGCAAGACACTAACTCAAAATAGTTTATATATAGTATCAATGCCAGGTATACACACATATGCTATACACACAAGGTCTTGCTATGTTGCTACTAATGTAAAGCTTTTATGTCACTTTATATTACATTTACTTTACATTACATTACTTTACATGTTACTAATGAAAGCCTTTATTGCCTGTATGTTGCACCAGTATGCCCATTGTTAAGCACATTTTATCAAAGCACACGAATGTATGGACCAGAAAGCAGACTAAAATTTTAACAGTGCTTCCAGGACTAGAGATCAAATTATCCAATATTGTTTGAAGTTTAATTAGGTTATCTGCATATATAATAACTAGCAATTTTTCTGCTTCTATTACATATCATTCTATTACCTCAGTAAGTGATTTGGCATAAAACAATTTTTAAAGTCTGCCTGACTACTTGGGGAAAAAGTAAGTCTGAGTGTAAACAAAGAACACATTCATGTCTGATTAAAATATTTGATTAAAAAAGAGGCTGACAGTGGTGGTGCACATCTTTAATCCCAGAACTCAGGAGGCAGAGGCAGGTGGATCTCTTGAGTTTGAGGCCAGCCTGGTCTACAGAGTGAGTTCCAGGACAGCTGGAGAAACTCTGTCTCGAAAAACAAACCAACCAACCAACCAACCAAAGTGGTGAGAGTATTACTAAACACTGAAAGCAGACATCTTCACTATAGGATGAAGAATTACTGTATTATACATTTGCTGAGAGAAAGGGGTATCACCTGAGGCTTGACCCAGAGCCACAGATGCTGTAGCAAAGACACCTGTGGCCCTGGCCCGCAGCTTCCATCTCCAGAGACTCGCTGCATGGGTACCAGCTGGCAGGCCTCACTGCTGCCCCCAGCATATGGAAGCCACTTACCGAACCTGGTTCTCCAGGAAGTGCATGTAGCGGTAGAGCAGGGTGTAGGATGGAGAGAGGATACCCACTGACTTCATCCGGGCGCCACGCTCCAGCTCGCTCTCCACGGGCATGTTGGCAAAGCAGGCCAGGCCAAAGAAGGGCCCCTTTCGAAAATAGCTGAAATAGACCCAATATGTACTGTGGCTCCATTTTTTTTCTTTTTCTTTGCAATGCAATCTTGGTCCAAGCTACTATATTTCCCAGGGAGTGGTCAAGGCTCCAGAACGTGCCATCTCAGAGTCAAGGGCTAGGGTTAACACGTGGTCTGTACAAACACGCAGCTCAAATGCCCCCAGCCACAGACCCCGGCATCCCCACTGGCACAGCTAAGGGCTTCACTGGGAGCACCAGAACCAAGGCTGGCCATCAGGGTCCTTTGGCACTCACGGTCTTTTTTCTCAGCCTAACGCCCAATTCTCTCAGTTCCTTGGCTTTTGACAGCTCCAATGCAGCTGACATTTTATGTCCTTTTCCCTTTACACACTTGGCTCAGCCAAGGTTTCCAGCCCAATGTGATATTGGAAGCTACACACTGTTCTTAAGGCATACTATTGGCTTCACAAAATTTACAATGCACCATTTACACAGCACTAAAATGGCTTCTTAAAACTCGTATTTCAAGTTTTATCATATAGCTATCTTAGGTTAACCCACACTGAACTGAAACTCTTTTTTTTTTTTTTTTTTTCTCAACATTGGCTGTCCTGGAACTCACTCTATAGACCAGGCTGACCTGGAACTCCCAGTGATCCGCCTGCCTCTGCCTCCCAAGTGCTGGGATTAAAGGCGTGCGCCACCACTTGCCCAAACTCTAAACCTACACTAAACCCAAATAATTGCCCAGTAATAGCAGAACCTCTACTGCAGGAGCTGTCAGCTCAGGGAAGGGTCAGGACCCATTGAGAACTGGAGATCTGGAGCCCTTCTTGCTAGAAAATTGGAAAATCACACAGAACACTAGCATATACTATCTGAAGACACCTCTTGATAACATGCTCTGGAGAGCGTGGGAGAGGAGGGAATCCACTACCACAAGATGGGTTCAGAAGTACTCACATGAAATCAGACTGAACTTTATGGGACCCACTGGCCATAGACTTGAACTCGACACCTTCGAGGTCGATATCCTGAGGTAAGCACCATTCTACCATGTTTCCTGTGGGAACAGGGGGGCTGAGTTAAAAGAAACAATAATCAACTAGAAAGAAGAGCGTAGCATATCACATATCCCTTCTCAGAAATGTGCTGCTGGATGAGACTCACCAAAACCAGTGAGATGCTCAGAGACTCATAGCATCCATCTCCCGATGAGCTGCACCAGGGGACCAGTAGGGGGCAGTGGAGGGGCCCGATCCTTTGCTTTTAATTCAGTGTCCTTTGAGTGACAAGTCTTTGGCTGGGCTGCCCTGTTCAGCCACTCCCACATCTTCCTCTTATGACTTCACTTCCCTGAGTATAGGGCTTTTTATTTGTTCCCATTTCTTCACCCCAATCTCTTGAGATCCTGTTTCTAATCTTAACATGATAGCCTCTGATTTAACATGATAGCCTCTGATGTCCTTGAGCAAGAGAGAGAGGGCGGGGGGGGGGGAGAAAGGGAGGGAGAGAGGGGAAGAAAAATACTCATTCTCAAGGACCTCTTTGTGATGTTTGCTTTTCCTGGAAACTCCCCTTTCTCCTCGGTTTCCCTGGTAGATGCGATTCTGGATCTTTTCCTACTTCTCTGAGCGGCGGGCGTAGCCCACCACCCCTACTCTCTCATCTCCTCCAAGTGTAGTCTTCAAGGACCAACTAACAGTTCTCTACCTCAGAATTTGGGGACTTAGTCACTCATAACTCATTTCTGGGTCTCCATTAAGCTAGATGTTGTAAATGGGAAGTAATATAAGACATAATTCCTGACCGCAGAGACGAGAGTCTAAAGGTAACAGGGTGACAGAGAAAAAGACCAGCACTTACAGCTCGGGTGTGTGTGTGTGTGTGTGTGTGTGTGTGTGTGTGTGTGTGTGTGTGTGTGTTGGGGGAGTAGAAAGAGAGACTGCTGTGACCGAAGGTAGGAGGGATTTTAGAATCCAGCAGCAAGCGCCCTCCAGTCCCAGGGAATGGAGAGCACTACACAACCAGCAACACGAGCTACAGATGGAGCGGACATAAGAGAAAAATCTGGTCTGCTTTGTGCATATTCAAAACTTTTCAGAGTGAAAGAACAAGTAACTTGTGAGATTTCGCTTTTGAGCAAACCGATTAGCACTCAGAGCCCTAGTTTCCTAGGCACTGAAATGCCATCAACTACCTTAGCCACCACCTTCAGATGATAGTTTGGGACACCAGAGAACACGCAGTTCTGTCTCATGCCACCACGGACAGCATAGAGGATCACCCAATCCCACACTCAACAGCCCTAGGCATTTTCAAATAATCTATTTTGGAGAAAATAATCACAATTCCATCCAACTAATGAATCTACTGAAACGAAAAACATAAAAAGGAATTAAAATCCCATTAAAACAGGAAAAGCTAAAATGACATTCCATTAATTAGGTTAAAGACAAGAAAACACGTTCACAAAGAGTGTTAAGTCTGAGGGTTAAGTGAGTTCCCTAAGCATCAAGGCCCCCCACATTCCTGCAGTCTTTCCCTCATGCATGTACACCCATTTAAGACCCAAGGGGTCTAACCTGGGGGCTTATGCATACTGGATACAGTTGAGCTCCTTCCCTAGGCTCTGCCCCACTCCTTATGAGGCTCACCCTACTCTAAGAAAGTTCCTTTTCCTCAAATCATAGCTACTTAGTACTGAAGCCTAGCAGTAAGTATAAACCACACAACACATTAAGTTTGCCCGAAGAGAGCATCCCTATGTAGGCAGCAAAGGTCAAGAGGAAGTACATTACATGCACATCAGCGTACCCCCTGAGAGGCCCCCAAGTCCATCCTCTTACAAGTAACCATGGCCCTGAATCAGCGTGGCCTTTTTGGAATCCTATAAAAGCAACTACAGTTCTGTGTTTTCCTCAGTATTTGTGTAAGGTTCACCTGTGTTGGTAAGAATGATGTGTCCATATTACTTCTAGCGATCGGGTGCGCTCTTTTCCTAACTGTCGGTACCCATTTAGGTCAGTGCCCATTTAAAGCCGTGGCGACCAGCCCTGCTGTAAGCAATTCTGTGTTTATCATCTGGTAAGTGCCTGGTGCTGGCTTGTGAAGGCACTGGCCTGGCTCGGCTGAACTACCCTGCTCGGGATTCCCTTCAATGCATGTGTCCAGGTGAGAGCTGAGGGGGGATGTGAAGGGGTAACATCTGGAAGGTTGGGTTGGGGCATCAGGCCCCAACCTGCACTGTTGCTTATCCTCACCTTCTGAGATGGGAACGGCAGCCAAGCCTGCTGGTGCTGGAGACACCTTCCCCTAGATTGCTTTGAACTTCATAAGGTACGTGTGTTTCCTCTTCCATAAAGGTTGCTGACTTCTCTTAGAGGACACTCACATCACCAACACTGGAGGCGACTGGACAAGCATGGTGGCCCATACCTTTAATCCCAGCACTTGGGAGGCAGAGGCAGGCAGATGTCTGAATTTGAGGCCAAGTTCCAGGCCAGCCAGGACCACACAGTGAGACCCTGTCTCAAAATAATGCAAAACAAAACAAAAAACTGGGGACAGTAACAGCCTAACCCAGGGCCCCATCCACCCCTATGTCCTATCTGCCCCCCTCTTCCCAAGATCACTGTCTTCCCTCACATCCATCTAGCCAGTAAACTCCAAGCTCCATGCAGACAACAGTCTTACACAGACTGGCTAACAGCCCGCACATTACGTAGATCTAGTCTCTGCAGCAATCCTGTTATGTGTGGCACAGCTGCTGTTTCTCTATCTGATCTTGACTGACACAATTCCCACAAGTTCCTGTTGCTTCACCGCAAACTAAGAAACCTTTAGGAATCCCAAGGCTTATGAGAAAAGGGCTACTCAAAGAAAAAAATAAAGTATGGTGTGAAACACTTTTATGGCCAAATTTTCTTAGGTTGAACAAAGACGGTTATGCATATTCTTTAATTGGAGAACTTCACAGAGTCTTTAGTATGCCACTTGGCAATATGAATCTCTAAGAGATCCACACTGTTTAATGTTTTCCAAAATCATTTTGACAATACATCTGAGTCTGGGGGGATTTTGATACAGTCTTATACTGTGTAGGTCTTCTACTGTATACTGTGTAGCCCAGGCAGACAATCCTCCTACCTCAGCCTCCCAAGGGCAGGAATTAATAGCTATGAGTCAATATGCCTTGCAATAATTGTACTCTTTGTTTTGTTTTTCAAGACAGGGTTTCTCTGTTGTAACTCTGGCTGTTCTGGAACTCACTCTGTAGACCAGGCTGGCCTCGAACTCACAGAGATCTGCTTGCCTCCTGAGTGCTGGGATTAAAGGCATGTGCCACCACCGCCCAGCTAATAATTGTACTTTTAAGGAACATCTCCAGGGACTAATTTTATAGAAGCCCCTTTGGTGTTTTTAGACTGGTGTACCAGGTACTGCAAGCTGATCCCCCTACCCCCCAATATCCACTCTTCTCTTCTAAAACCTGCTATTTTTAATTTGGTACATGGGCTCCCAATGAAGTCTGTTGCTCAGTCCTCCCTGCATTCAGGTGTGGGATACAGACAGAAGTGAGGTACATAGTTTCCAAAACGTGCCCGAAAGGGAAGGAACACACTGCCCTTTTCTTCGTCGTCCTGCCCAGCATGGGATGTGGGTGATGTCATGATATGGTAATTAAACTACATGACCCAGGTCCCTGGATGACTCGATGGGATCTGAGCCACTGTTTCAATCTTTGGCAAGCTATTACATACATGGAAAAGGAATGAAGCCTATCCTGATAAGACCATCACTATCGGATGCCGGGTATTCATGACCCAAGTCCATGTTCCACTTAATACAGCTGACCTAGAGGATGAGGCCCCATTCCTCAGCCTGGCTCGCAAAGTAATTGCAGCTCTATGCCTGGCCAAAGCTCACCATACAGACACTGAAAGCATTCATGGACGGGAGGCCATCCCGTCTGCTGTGCCCTCTACTTTTAGATGGAGGCAAGCCCTTCTGGGTTAGGAGCAAGGTACATCAGAAGCAGCAGGTGGGAAGGTCACAAACAGGGCAGAGGCTTCAGAGCACCATGCTAGATGGAGTTTATTTCTGCTGACACACTCCTTGAAGGAAAGGAGGACAGACACAGCTCCTATTGCTCTTATCCTAACCCATCATGCCTCAGATGCAGGCCTCCCAGGACTCTTAAGGCTCTGAAGGGCTAGAGAGGAGGACATTTGCTTGGTTTTCTCTCACATCCTGACATAGCTCGGTGCCTAGGACAATGAGGAAGGGCGATAAAACCAAAACAAACTGAACAATGCAGCTTTATTAGGAACAAGCAAGTCTTTACACAGCTAATTGATGAATCAGTGGTAATTATCCTAGGAATGGTAATGACACTGTGCTTATACAGGAAAGCTGCCTTAGTCTGAGGAAGTTCATTCTTAATTGTTCAAGACCGAAATTTAAACATCGCTGTAACTTATTTTCAAATAGTCCAGGGAGGAGGGAAAAGTATCATCTAAATCCATATGAAATCAATGCCATTTACAATGCCTGTTAAAACTGGGCCAAGGCAGCTGATGGGGAAATAATTTGAACATAAAAAAATTCCCTATTTTCTATTACTTATTCAATGCAGTCCCAAATTTAAAAAAAAAAAAAAAAAAGAGTTCAGCTAGTTATTTAATAAATAATGACGAATTAATTCTAAAGTTGAGGCGGCAAGTTGGCATAGTGGGTAAAGGATTGGCTAGACCCTCTAAAACAAAGAACAGAACCCAATCCTCCTTACGTCGTCTGTGTCCCGTATTTTACTACAGGCAGGAAAAGTAACTAATGACTCAGGGACGTGATTACCGAGAATCTCAAATTAGTTTTCCCATCATTTCCACCATGAGAAACGCCAGAGAACGCAGAAGACCAAACCCCGCTGACTCAGGCTGTGAAGTGCTCATTCCTCTCCAGTGCTCCCCGGCTCCGGCAGCCCTTGTCCTATCTCACCACAGCTCACCAGCTCGACCCTCCACCACTCACCTCCTTAGGTGAACTCCAGGTTTCTCGAGGAGGACTGCACCCTTCTTTAGGACCTGTGCCTTCTCATCCACCTCACATACTGCAAGACTGTCTACTGATTCTGCTTCCATGGCGTCTCTGATGTTACTGAGGGTTCTGCCCACCTCTCACTTTTTTCGTAAAAATTGATTTGCACTGCATGGTATTTCGAGCAGAAGTTTCTGGAACACATTATTTTATGTTATACTGGGATGGACTGTATGAGGATGAAGCCAGTAAGACAAACTGCCCACAGGTGGTGACAGGACATGAAGGATAAAGAGGTTCTCCCTCCTGTTCTCTCACTTTTCTCCTGGGGCTTAACCAATCTCACTACAAATCAGGGAAACAAATGAGGTGGTAGAAATTCATTTACACACACACACACTCACATGAGATGCATAAAGGACTTTGTGAAATCACCAGTAATTGAGAAAGAACCACACCTAATGTGGAACAGGCAACTATTATGATTTAAGGTCATCTTTCTATAAAAGTATTCTGTATTGGAGGCCAACTTCTATATGGAATTTGTAGAAGTTTAAAGAAAAATGATTTCTCAAAAGTGGAAATCCTTAAGGGAAAATATTTAACGCCAGAAAAAAAAAAAAACATACACGGAGTACTCCCTACCTATCCCAACCTCAGAATTCACACCCTGCTCTCAATTTTGGCAAACATCCTCATTCTGTTAATAAAAACGTAGTCTGGCAGCATGGAAGGATACAACAAGGGACCTTATAAAACAGCATCATTGCTGACATATGCCTTTCCTGTCTAACTTGGTCTCTTTCCAGCTCTGGATCCTCCCAGCTCTTGGACATACCTTAGACCTATCACAGGGACCTGCAGTCCTGCCTGGCGCCTCCTGCAAAGACAGCTCAGGAGGAGGATTTCATATGATCACCAAAGGAACAAAAGTGGCGACCTGAATTGTGTACATTCAGCTGGTCTGGTCATTCAATAAATATTGGTGGAGTCTTACTTGGCAGCCCAGTGCCCGGTGCTGAGCTCATGCAAAGGCAAACATGCTCCTATTCAAAGGAACCTGGATTAACAAATGACTGGGCTAGCAGCTGTGTACCCAGGAGAAGCTAATAGAGCTGTGGGCATACATACTGGTCTGAACACTGCCATCCTATTGCTCCTAAGGTCAGCCTGGGGGCTCTGTGTGAGGGCCGGTAAAGTTGATGTTTTAGAAACGCTTGAGGTAGACAAGACACAGGCTGTCCCAGGCAAGGGATATAGTGTGGTGGTAGAGCACTTGCTTAGCCTGTGTGAAACCCTGGGTTCAATTCCAGGTACCACAGAAATAAACAAAGCTCATAAGACATAGGTTGTCCCATCAGTCCCATAGGGCTGCCTCTGTCTCCCAGCTATTCTGTGTAAATGTGAAATGACCTTAACGGCTGTGTACTGGATCTGTCACGGTCCACCCAGCACAGTCCACATCCTCTTGAAACTGGTTCGGCTGCCACTGAAGCTGGAAAGCTCATCTCGAAATATTTAAGTGGAGAAAATAATGGTCTTGAGCCCAATCTCTTAGTAGTTACAAATCGGGCTCTTCCCTGCATTGGGTGGCTGCAGTCAAGCACTTCCTTCTGAGGCTTCCTGCACTGGGTAGTGAGTGGCATCCTCTTTCAGCTTCTTTAGGCCTAAGGGTGGGTGGAGCTCTGAAACACCCCCCCCCCAGCCCTGTCCCTTGGTTTTTATCTCTTCCTTCAGTTACCTCCCATTAGTACTTACATTTGTGCTCTAGCTTCAGCCAGGGGGTAAGAGGTAATTCTGTCTCAGAGATTCAGGTAGTAGTCAAACACAGTGGCTCCTACCTATAATCCCAGCACTCAGAAGGCCAAGATAGGGGTTTGAGGCTGGTGTCAAGGTAGGGCTCTACGGTGAGTTCCAGGTCATCCTGGGTTAGAGTGAGAGACTCTGCCTCAAATTAACAAAACAGGAAAAACAGTAATAAAGGCAAAGAAGCAGGAACACTAGTCCCGACAACATATTGCTTGTATATGACTTTTTTTTTTTTTTAATAAGCCACTAAATCCTAGAGATAGAAGAAACTTCAGAGAGTGTTTGGCCCAGTCCCTATCCGGCCCAAATCGACTACCTTTGGTGAAGTATTTTGCTGTAATCTGTATCCCCCTAGATGAGGAGATGACCAAAACAAGTGGCGGAGAAAGAATGAAGAGTTCTGAATCAGGGAGGAATTCATTCTGGCAATTTCCAGGCAGCCATATGTCAGCCTGTGGCTGAATTCCAATGCACTAATTTTACACAGAAAAAGTAAAAATAGATAAATAAATAAATAAATAAATAAATAAATAAATAAATAACAAAGCAACGTTCTGGTTCCCAGGCTACTCTTCACAGCTCCAGGTTTCTGTTCTCTTGTGTAGACAGCCGGGAGGACCAGAGGCATGCTCCTTGATCCCCCCACAGCGCAGTTCCTGAGACCCCACTTGGCACACAGTAAGTGGTAGGCATTGTAACCACCACCCTTACAGTTTTTCCTTTGTAGATTTTCAAGAGAAGAGAAGAAAATAAATTCACAACAGATGGTCACAAACTTTCAGCCTGAAAACCGCAAGGCAGGTGAATCACCTAGGCAGATTCTGCCAATGTGGCATTAATCAGTAACCACAACCGAATTCTATCAACCACTGACGGGATGGAAAGCGCAGAGTAAGAACAGGGGCAGCCAACCCTCCAGAGACTTTGCTCTTGCCTAGCAGAACTGGCTTTCCCTTTCCCACCCTGTGAGTGGGCCTTTTTCAGAACTACAGCTGTTTCCTGAGTTTCCATTTGCTTTCCGCAGTCAAGCACTTCTGGAAGGAGTCAGATGACCTGTGCAGTATTCCAAGTTATGGCTCGAGCACCAGACCTAATCTCATATACCTTCCTGACAGCTCTGCTTATATTTCTATGACCGAACATGGAATCTAAAACATTTAAAATGAGAACTATTATGTGTAACTTTTTTATTTTTTATTTTTTTAGTTAGGTTGTTATGTAGCCCAGAGTAGCCTTGAACTCTGAGTCCTCCCTCCTCTGGGATCTGGTCAGGTGCTACCACACCTGGCTGTTATGTGTGACTTATTGCAAATATTCCCATTTGCCAGATGCATAGCAGCATTCAGATGGGTGAAGAAGTGTTTGCATAATGTGGGCAATGGCTAGAGCCTAGAGAGAACAGGTGACTCATTTCTAATCAGGAAGAAACAGCTTGAAAACCCCACCAGGTGATATACCCTGTATCCATTTCCCTCCCCTTCTGAACCACCCCAGGGCAAACACGCAAACACACACACACACACACACACACACACACACACACACAGAGCAAGGGAAATTCCCTCAAATGCCCACAAAATAGCATCAGTGTAAAGTGAACCTCATAAAGAATGGTCTAAAGTAGGCAGATTCACAGGATACCAGTCAGGAACCGAGGGACTGAAATTTCATCAGTCTCTATTACTCTGGGGCAACAGCTCCTGCCACAGGCACGGGGACACCAAGTGTGGGGATACCTTTTTCCTTAACCAAGCAGAGGAAGGAAATTTTTACTAGAAACTCATAAAAACAAATTTTAAAATCAGGCCTTAAATCACAGAACTAAACCCAATGGAAAAAGTAATATTCTGGCTGCCAACCTCTTCTACCCAGCATGCCAAGTTAGCATCTGGGATGGGTTTCAATAGCAGCTTTGTAGCCCAGATGGTCAGCACCACCACCCTACAGCGAGTTCTCTGCTCTAGATAAAGACTCTGTGTATATGTGCATGCCTTACCTTGAACCGGAAACCCTCGGTCCTAGTGTTATTTGTAGGTCAAACAGCCCTAATTTTCAAGCACTGAGCCAGGATCTGGTGAAAATAAGCAAGTATCTACCTTCCACTCCGAGCTGTCGGACATATGCCCAAAGATTTCCAAAGCTTGTATTTGAAAGTGTGAATGAATTACTTTCTTACTTCCATTCATCCAAGGATTAATTATTCCTGTCCTGGTGCATGCACGCCCATTCCAACAGGGATCCCGCTCCTCTCTTATATTTTTCCTATGATGGTTAACCTTAAGTGTCAACATCACTAGATTCCCAATCACCTAAGAATCACACCCCTGGGGATGTCTGTCAGGGTGTTTTGGCAAAGGTTTGTCTGAGGAGGGAAGCCCCGCTCTGAATGTGGTCATGGTCCTCCCACGAGCTGGAGCCCTGGACCGAGTCAAACAGGAAAAAGGGAGAAAGCTGGGTGCCAGCATGCACCTCCCTCTGCTTCCTGGTCCTGTGATGTCACCCGCCACCTCACACTCCCATCACTACGTCCTATCATGCAGACTGTGTCTCCTCAAACCACAAGCCAAACCCTTAAGTCAGGCATTTTGTCACAGAAACCAGAAAAGTGACTAATTCACCCTCTTACGTCCACTGCCAAACAGACAAGCCACAGCTATGGATTCTCTCCTCCCAGTCCTCTCCACACCTCACCTCCGTGTGCATGAGTGTGTGAGGGAGAAGAGAGATGCCCCTACACACTGACTTTTATATATGCTAAAAGTAAGCCATATTAAGTGAGAGGATCCACGGAATGTCCACCGCCTGGGCAGTGATTGGGGTGGATTTGCTCCAAAAAATGAAAACTGAGGCCAGAGGCAGGAAAGACACTAGGAAGCGCTAAGATAGCCCAAAGGGAGAAACGGAAAGTCTCCTCACACCTATAAACTCAATGTGACATGCTCTGGTGTGGGCACAGCAGTATCTTCCTGGCTACTTCTGGGAATGAAGGCTGAGGAACTTGCCTGGTGGCCCAACATTCATTAGGAACATGTGGCAGATGAAACCCAGGAGAGTAGACAAGATCCTAGATTACAATGAGGAGACAGGACTCCGATGGCTCCAGCTTGCAGGACAGAGATGGAGCTCACTCACCTCTCTGTATCAGCCTTCCTCAACCACCACACACAGGGCACAACACTGCTCTCTGGACCCTTGTCCTGGTGCTGCTTTGTGACCCAGGATACCTCAGCAGCCTTCATTCACTCCTTGGCAACTTCTAGGAGATGTGCTATACAAACATTTTACACAAGAACTACCAGCATACTTCACAGGATGGGAAGAGCCAGGAAACGAGATGGGAAACAGCTGTTTTCTCCCCTAAACTAAGACACATTAATAATGCTCACTCAGGTGCACACATCTTCTTCTCCCCAGATTTCTAGGGAAGCAATGAGGCAACGTGAGGGGGCAAAGGTACAGGCAGAGGAATGTGCTAGAAAGATGTCTGGTTAAGAGTAGATACTGGCTAATTAATTCCAAAATATGTTACCATCCCTGGTGCCTTTCCTCATGAACAAACTAGGCATAAGTAACCTGCAAATTACAGACTAGTTAGAATTAAATCAAACAGGATTATAGTAAGATGCCTGCACAAATGTCACGATATTAGTGACAGCTGTTTCTTCACATTAACCTTAATCAGAAAAACCTCTCTCCCTCTCCTCCCCCCCCCTCTCTCTCTCACACACACACATACACACCAGATACATAAACCAGGAAACTACGGTCAGAAGCTGTGAATGTAAAGACATAGGAGACCCTGAAAAGTCTTCAGGTTTTTATGATCAGTATTAATTACCAACTGATAAATATCAATAACTGATCAATGACAGTAAGTGATCAATAACCTATTTTATCAGCTCTACCTCTGCTGACTGTGGGGTTTTCTTTTCCCCTCTCCTTTCTCTAGACAGCTACCACTATGTATTCAAAGCCATTAATTCTTCTTTCCAGTTCTTAGACTTTGAATGACTCTATTGATCTGTGCACGAAGGGGTACAACACAGGAAACAGTTAGTTATAAAGAAAAAGGTTTTGGTCTATCACTAAGGGTCACTTTATTTTTCAAACCATGTATGTCTAATTATGAGTGAAGCAGTGTGATGAATATTAAGAAGAAAGTCCAGAGAGGGTCACAACTATTTCAGGAAACTCTGGTTCCTTTGGTTCAAATGTGCTGGTTGTAACGTAAGTTTAATTCCACATGGCAGGTCAGAGTCAAAAAAAGTTTGAAAGTCAATGGACTGAGACAACAAAGCAGACAGCGTTCCCACCAAGTCCTGCCACTGGGAACAGGGCTTTCACCTTAGTGAGGGACCACGGTGCCTGTTTGCTGGCTCAGAATCTTGGACCACAGGTAAGCCACCGGCTTCCATCCTATCTGCATCCCTTTCGCGAATCCTAATCTTTCTTCCATCCCATCCATCCATATCCTCAGGGCTGGAAGACTGGTTGAGAACTTCCAGAAGGAAGAAATCACTTCCCTCAGGAACACCAACTCCTTCTCCGTCCAGCGACTCCAAGGAGAAAGCCCCTGGGGTTCCTCTTCCTCAAATACGAAGCAGCATGGCATCTGGAGATTTCGACGCCCCTCGCAAGGCGCCGGGCCCACACCCACGCCTCCACTTTCATCCCCCTTCCCCCAGAACCGCCCACTGCTGCTGCGCACACCCCCGCCGTGGGTGGTTAGGGTGAAGACGGTGTGACATAACCAGTTAGTCCTCCAAGAGAGACAGCCTGCCGCAGAGGGCTTCTCAGCCCCATCCCCGAATGCTCTCACGTTAATTCCTCAAAATAAAACCTTCGGAGAAAGTGAACTTGGCGCCTGGGAAAGTTACCGCGCTGGGAACGAGCCGGGGCGAGAGCGGGCGCAGAGCAGGGTCGCCCTGGACCCGCGTGGGAGGCGGCGCGCGCGGGGGTGGGGAGTGGGGGCTCCCCTCCCCTCGGCGTCTCAAAGAACCTTCCAGTCGAGGAGGAGAGGAGAGAAAACAAAAGCCAACGAGCCCGCGGCCACAAACCGATCCGCAGGCACTGAAGCGGAGCAAACGGCAAAGCGGCGACTAGGCGCCAGAGCGGAGCCGGGAGCCGCGGCGGGACGGAGCAGGGGGCGGAACAAAGCCTCGGGGATCCCCGGCTCCGGTCTGGGGACACAGCGTCCCCGTGCCTCGGGACCCCCGGGCGGGGAGGGATGCAGGTGTGTGGGTGCGAGTGCGCGCGCAGCGAGTCCCTGTCCCCCGCCGCCCCCGGAAGGCAGCGGGCGGCCGGCCCCCGCACCCCTCCATCCCTAAGCGGCTCTCACCCGAGCGGGGATCGAAGGTGACCACGAACACGGCCACCACCTGGTCCTCCTCTACGTCGCCCAGCTCCAGGCGCCCGGGCTGCAGCAGCACTTCGGGGGGTGCCGGCTCGTCGAGTTCCCGCCTTCGGGGTGCTTCCGCGGCCGCCCGGCCGACCCCGGCGCCGCCCCGTGCCCATCCTCCCGCCTGCAGCGCGGGGTCCTGCGGCACGGAGACCGCGGGGCCCTCGGCCCAGCGCAGCAGCGGGGCCGCGTCTCCCTGCTCCACCATGGCGAGGCGAGGCGGAGCCGGGGCGCGAGGGGCGGGGCGGGCTGCGGGCACTCCCCTCCGGGCCTGCCCGCCCCGCCGCTCTCCGCGAGGCCGCGGCGCTCCCGGTGCCCCCCGGGCGCGGCCACACCTGTCCCCGCCGCCGCTCTCCTGCAGACGCGCGCGGCCCGGGAGCTTGGGAAGGTGGCCCGCACCGGGTCAGCGCCCCGAGGCCTTGTCCCGGCTTCAGCTCTGCATCTCTGTATGTGGGTGCTTTCGACCCAGAGAGTGGGGTGCGGGACGCACATCCCTGTAGTCTGTCCACCTGCGTGTGGGTTGAAGCGCCGTTCCCACCTAGGATCCCACTGTGAATATTTGATTGTCACCATTATTTTTAAGGATCAGGGCACATATATTATGTAATCTTGACGGCTTGGCAAAAACTGCCTCCAAGTCGGGAAATGAAGCAGAGGAGCAGCGGGCTTCCCAGGTGTTTCAAATATACACATGAATCAAGATAGAAAGGACTGTAGGGTTGCCATTGGCATTTTAATCTACTTATATAACAAGCTGATTAGGATGGAAATCAGGAATTTATTTCTTTGTATATGCAGTTTTAAGATATTAAACTGGAGGATTATGAGGGTTATTCTTCTACATTAAACAGAGCAGGAAAAAGAAGTCACTTCGGGGAGGCAGCCCTTAAGTCTGTGGCTTTTGGAAAGTAAGGATTGCCTATGCACTCCCTTTGTATATTTACAAATGAATTTTTTAATGTTTCAACTCTTTGGGGGAGGTGGTCAATCCGGTGATTAACTCAGAAGTATGCATAAGAAATAGCCATTAAAATCATGAGAAAAAATAAGATGACAAGAGACAATTAATTAGATACACAGCTCATTTCATGTTTCAGGAAGGCCCAGATCCTGACAACTGTGTTACCTGTAATTCCGGGGGGTGGGGGTGGGGGTGGGGTGTCTTTATGAATCTTGTGCTCTCCCTGCCAGAGATAATATGCTTTAATCCTGTTCCCAAGGGAATCATCAATGACTGCCCACAGCTGCTGCTAGTTCCAAATATGTGACTCACGATTTAATAATAAAACGTTTTACCAAAAAAGAGTAGGGATTGCTGCCTTCCTCATTAGTTCAATCTGACCCCATCACCCTAAAGACATGTTAAGTGACTAGATCACTCAATTAATGGAGTAATTACTGAAATGGGAGTCTGGGGATGTACAATCCAAGCCAGGGCCAGGGCACAATCTAGTTTCAATTCAAGGGCCCACTGGGCTTGGTTATGCACAAACTCCCAAGGCCAGACACCAAAGCCCACTTCAGACTGAGCCACAGCCAGAGCTTCTGAAGCTGAGACAGACAAGATTTCATTTTTAAATACAAAACGTGGGTTGGTAGTTAATCCTTAACTACTTTCCAAAGTCGCCAGTTTTAGAACAAATGATTTTTTTTTTCTTGAGAAATATCCTTTCCTGGTCTTTTATGGCAGTGTGTGGCTCTTCCAGCACCCCTAATTTAATGCCCTTGGACTACATATATACCCTAAAATTAAATTGCAATGTCCATACCAATCAGCTCTCTGTATACTGAGAAGAGCAAAATTTCCAAACAGTCATGTTCTGTCTTCAGCATGTTCTAGTTCACCAACCACGGAGCCCAACAGTATATTCCTAGGGCTTTGCATAATGTTGCTCAACAGACATGTCAACTCAGGAAGTGAAAGCACACTACCCTGTGACAGGCCCTCTTGCCAGGCTTTATCTAGTATCTTGCATGTGGTAGGTGCTCAAAAATTTTAGAGATGGTGACAACGTTCTGTTTTATGGCACACATATACAATATGAGAGAACCTTTTATACTCGACTGCCAGATCTGCATCTACTGAGTTGTCACACGATGAGAGAGACTTTGAGTTTAGCTGTTAGAACAGTTCTGCTTGGGAACAAGTGTTTGAGAAAAAGAAAATGAGAGAAAGGCCACTCAGTTTCAGAGATGCTCTGCTAAGGTAATGCTATTTCAAAATGTGTTCACCTGGAAAACCATGTCTAAATTTCAAAATCTTTTACTTTCCCAAATACTAAATTGTTGCATGTCATTTATCCATCAAGGTTTAACTAAAAAACAAGGAGATATTTTCATAGAGACAAGTCTGCCAGACCTCAGCAGAGGGAATGGTGTCATGATAAGAGCCATCTTCCACTGCGGACACCCCCCACTCCCTCATCCCTACCCCATCCCCCACCCCCGGCCCTGCCTACCCCATCCCCCATCCCCGGCCCTGCCTTGTCCTCAGGAGTTTTATCAAATCAAAGCTCTTACTTAATCATCCAAACAATTGTATATCGAAAGAAATCTCATAGCTTAACTCTTCCCACAACTCTTCAGCAGCTGAGCTATGTCAGCTTTACAGTGGGGGGAGCTGGGGTGAGTGCCACAAGACTTCTTAAACTGAAACTTCAGAGTGCAGCTTCAATTACTCTGTTCATGGCCTGTGGACAGGTAGAGGAAGCAGTCCTTTTACAGAAAGCAACAACCATTTACATCTATAAAGCAGGCCTTTTCAGCTATAGAAATCACAAATCCTGCCAGCACCTTGGGCTGCTGGCACAATCATTATCTTTAAAGGTACAGGGGCACACACACAGCAATCAGTAAATACAATATTTGGAGATATTTCCAAATGTTCTCCAACACTAAATATATCTACATTACATAAAGAACAGAATATTTTTAATCTACAACCTCATCATAGGATGGTGATTATAAAGATTTAAACTTTCTTATCTCATCAGTTCTGGAATGCAGAATGCATCTGGTTTAACCATGCTGTGGTGTCTGACAATTGTCACTGAGGTCTGGCTGTCACAGAAGAGATTTCTGGTTGCTTTGTCAGCTACAGAAGGAACAACCACCGAGAGACCAAGCCGAGTAAAAAGCCCTGCTTGGAGTTCTCCAGGCAGTGCTGGCAGTGTGGCTTCGAAGTGAAAGCTAGCTTAAACAGCTGCATGTAATCCAGACTCTTAGGTGAGGATTTTTTTTTTTCTTCCCCCTTCCTAGTGACAAAGTTGAAGCAATAAGTTTCCTTATCTAGCCCTCTTTATAAGAAACTGCTTTACTGTTTTAAATGGCCACTACCAGCATGGAAATGCAATGGCTTGTCTTAAATAGATATTTATTAGATGTTTTATTTCTGTGTTTGCCTGCTGAGAGTAAGCTCTGTGTTAGGTTTGTTTTCTTTTCCCCTTTACATCGGATCAAGAACATTTCGATATCCTATAAAGGAAAACTACATGCATTATTTTTGTGGCTAGTGTTATGTGAGAGTTGGGTAGTTTACAGCACCATCTGTCATTGTCAGAGAGTAAAGTTCTTCCCCCTTCTGTTGTGTCTAAAATTTTGAGCGAATTTCACACTGTAAAAGTCGTAACCTTCAGTCCTGCACACATACTAGGAGAGATGTGACAAAGACAGACTCGTCTCTTCTCTCAAACTCATAACCCAGCAGGGAAAGCAGCTATCAGACAATAAATACAATATGGGTTGAGGGAAGACAGTGAGCCATTTGGACTCTGATCTGTGATTAACTGGAAGAGGTGGCCAACTGGGTTCAAGTGCATTCTCTTCTTGTTTTTTATTGTTCTTGATTCTTGTCTGTTTCTGTTTTGTGATTGAATTTATCTAATTTATTTTTTCAAAAAATATGCTAGGAATTTGTGTTTTCTCTTTAGAACGTGTCTGTTTACTTAATATCTTAATCTTACCCAGTCTTGTTATGACATGAGACTCAACATTTTCCCACTGAATAGCTAATATTTGTGTATACTTATGTAATTATTCCTTTAATCCCTGTGAGTTGTAATCCGCTATAGTACAACGCTAAATATCTGTATTTGCTGATTATGCATTAACAGCCATTGTCTATTTCCACACTCTAACCACACTGAGGGGAGGCCCTGCTTCCAGATGTAAGAACATAAGGCATACCCTGCTTCTGGGTATAAAAATATCATGATCTTACGTACTCGTAGAGGAGCACACTAGCTGCTGGATAGAGAACAGAGTAAGTGAAGCAAGGGTAAACTCGCTGGATCCCTGTTATTAACCTGATGTCTTCAGGGATGAGACAAGGGGGTAATGGACATGGGATTTCAGAGACAGTGAGTAGTTCTCATACACTTCTTTACTGGGGTGGGAAAACACACATGCAGACGGAGGATTTGAGAGGGAAGCTTGGGACAGGTAAGGAAGAGCCCATTCCATAGGCAGAGCAAGCTGTGATAAGATCAATGGAAATCTGAAGTTCAATAAAGAGGATTTTGCTGTAGCTATAAGTTCCAAGGCTGTCCGGCTGTAGATAGCATCTCCAGCAGTGACACTCTACAGAAGTGAGTTCGGATCAAAGTTTGGGGGATCGAACCCAGGGAACTTCATATTTAGAGGCTAGAAATGGAGAGAAATCATTCCAGCACTTTATGGATTGGATTTTAAGATACATGTATTTATTTATATATTTGATTATAGGTAATCATGGTAAAAGATTAACCAGTCTGAGGAGACAGCTTACTCAGTAAAGTGCTTGCTTTTCAAGCATGAGGACCTGCATCTGATTCCTAGAATGCACTTTAAAAAGCCAGGCACTATTGTAACCCCAGCATTGGACAAGGAGAGAGAGACAACAGGTGGATTCTACCCCTGCTCCCAAGGCCAGTGAGAGACCCTGCCTCTGAAAAAGAAAGAACAAAAGAAAGAGAGAAAGAAAGAAAGGAGAAAAAAATCAGATGATGCCTGACGAATGACACTCAAGGTGTCCTCTGTCATCCTGACCACACACACATGTTCCTACTCACACAAGAACATACACATGAGCAAAACAACCAAACTGTACAAGCAACATGTAATGAGCACAATCGCTATCTCTAGCTCCCTGCTCCCACTCTCTCCTTGGAGAAAACCACAGTTTCTGGTGATTACCGGGCTGGAGAGGTATTAATTCTTCCTTATCACCATCTTCAAAAACTCAAAATGCTTTCTAATCCAGGTATGGTGGTGTATGCCTGCTCTCCCAGCACTCAGGAAAGGTGGCCAGGAGGGTCAGGACCTCAAGCCCAGTCTCAGCTATCTAGAGGTCGAAGGCCAGGCTGTTCTATATGAGATGATCCCTCGAAAAACAAAACCGCACCAATCCAAACCAAAGAGGAAAATAAAAGTTTACAAAGATAGAACATCAGTGTAGTGACTTTGCAATAGGACCAGACCAGACTTAGAAACACAAAGAGGTGGCCTGGAGTATTTGATCAAGACTTCTACAGCCTGTTCTTTGGATCACTAACGAGATATAAGACAAACAACCACAACACTTTTCCATACTTACTTATTCCACGTAAAAGAGTATATCTGTATGTCTGTGTGTTCCCTCGCACTCATCCCAACAAATTTGAAGATACAAAGGCAACTAGGTTATAAAGCTATTGTAATGTTTGGAACTAGGTTATAACACAGTCTCACTATATACTGTCTTCCCTAATGTGGAGATGTTTGATCATTTTCATAAGAAACATTTGAATGGGACAGAGAGATAGTTCAATGGTTAGAACGCCTGTTGCTCTTACAGAGGACCCAGGTTTATTTCCCAGCTCCCATCTGGTGGCTTATAAGCCACCATTCCAGTTCCATGGCATCTGAAACCATCTTCTGGCCTCCATGGACACCACACATTTGAGTGTGGTACATATACACGCATGCAGGCAAAACACACATACATATAAAATAAAATAAGCCTAAAAAAAAGAAAAATTTAAACAAAAGTATTATTGGGAAGTCAGACTTTCCAATAGTTTCTAATGGGGCTGGTCCCATCAAATATAGGATAATCTAACATCACAACTTGGGTTATCTTAGTTACAGACCTGATTTAGTTTTAAATAATATGATAGGATTTCACTTTGGCCTGTTGAGGTATGTTTTTACAAGTCTTTCTCCTGACTGCGGGACCATCAGCCTATATGACCTTCCTTGGAGTGACAGAGTCTCTTCTAACATGTCTCATCTTCCAGGGGGAAATTTTATGCTTTACAAAAGAAGAGTTTGCTCTAAAGGTGAACACAGGTTTCATGCCTTGCAAAATCAATTCCAGCAGGCAGATCGCCCTGCTTCTGCTTTCTCCATCAGTGTTTCTAAGGCTCTGGAATCATAATAGATTCTCCTTATCACTTGGTAATGTGTTTACAAGAGATAAACTCCCCCTTCTACCCCTAAGCAAGAGGAATAGAGATTTGAATGGAACCTGACGCGTAAGGTTGGATTCCTTCCTATATATATCACCTTTGTGATCTCGGCTTTTCTCCTGGGCCGAAATTTTTGTTACAGTTTAAAAAAGGTGTGTGTGTGAAATATTTGACTATTTTAAACAAAACTGGGATGTATTATTTTTCACCAAATCCATCCAAAAACAATTGATTGAACATCTATTGAGTGTCAGGCATTAAGGGAAAGCCCTTGTCTTGCTCCTACTGGCACAGACAATTCGGGGTCCCTGTTAACAAATCTTCCTGGTTATTATGGGATGTCTGGGATGGATGCACTGAAGCAGAGCTGGGATTTTCCATAATGGGAAGAGGCTAAGAAGGAGAACAGAGTATATGTAACATGACAACAATAGTGGTGAGATCTCAGGGCCAGAGAAAAGATTTCCAACTCCAGGAGCTTTCTTGGGTCATCAGAATCAGCAGCTGCTCAGTTCTCATTGCATTTCCCAGCCCAGAATATCATCTAAGTGACAACTGGTGGGAAAGAGTGTGGTGCTGGATTCTAGTAGAATCACCATTGGCAACATGAGATCTAAACACAGTTCCTCCCCAGGCAAACAGTATAGTTCTAAATGATTTATTATTTTTGTGATTGAGAAGTCTAGTAGGCAGAGAGGAGAGGAAGGGCAGGGCAGAGTGGTAATCAGTGATCATCTGATCTACCTGGGAAACGTCCACCCAACCAGCTGCTATGCCCCACCCCCAGGTCCAAGATACACTCAGTATTTTGTGTCAGACTCTATTCTGTTGGGAACAAAGCCAACAACCAGCTGGCCTGGAGAAGAAGTGGCCAGCTATGTGATGCAAGGAAGGGAGAGCGGACCCAGCGGAGGCTGGAGGAAGAGAACTCTGTCACCTGATCCACTGACTCCTAAACAAGAACCGAAGTCCTGGGCTCAGAATTCCAGTTGATGGCACATTCTTTGCTGATAACCTGTGCCTTCCTTTCCCTTGGAGGGCTCTTTATTGACACCTGTGGAATGCTGACCGGCTGACCAAGGTGCACGCTGAGTTTCCACATGCTGAGAGGATTATTTCACTGCCTGTTCAAGTACTCAGGACAGTGTGTGGAGGTGGGAGGGGTTGGGGGAGGCTCAAGAAAGATCATTAGTGGACCACCTGCCAAGGCACGGTTTCCTGAGGAAGCCTTTAGCTGAGGATGTGCTTTCTCATTCCATAGCTTTCATGGAGGCTGCCCTCTCCATGAGTTCTAGTTAGAGATGAGGGAGGAGTGGGAGGAGGAACCAGTTCTGACAGGATTGGTGAGGAGAGAAAATGGAAGAGGAATGGGAAGCAGTTGTAACTTGAAGACTCTGGAGAGATGGAAGGACAATTTATTTCGAACTCCTCAAGCTGCCTTGGTTTCTCAGTCTTTTTGTCTCTTTTCCCACCCCCCTCATTCCAGACCCCTCCACGGGCTAAAGGTACCAAGGGGCTCCTGCGCATCACTTTCCTTTTGCATTGCCTGCCTTTCACACCGAGTATCAGTATAGTATCAGTGAGGCTTCTCTTTTTCCCTACCCCTTTCATCTAACAATGTGTGTGTACACCAGTGGTTCTCAAACTTCCCAGTGCTGTGACCTTTTAATACAGTTCCTCATCTTGTGGTGACCCTCAACCATAAACTTATTTTTAATGATATTTCATAACTGTAATTTTACTGCTGTTATGAACTGTTACGTAAATATATGATATGCAGATGGTCTTTGGTGATTCCTGTGAAAGGGTCATTCAACCAACTCAAAAGGGGTTGTGACCCACAGGTTGAGAACTACTGTTTGTATACACCGTGTTATGATTATCACAATTAAATGAACATGTTCCTCGCCATTCTGTCTGTAATTAGATTCCCCAGGACTTGTTTACCTTATAACTAAATGCTGGTCTCCTTTGACCAGCTTGTCCCAATCCCTGGAAATCACTGTTCTATCTCTGCTTCTGAGAGTTTGCTTTTTCTAGATTCCTTGTAGCAGTGAGATCACACAGCCTTAATTTTACAGCACAATGTCCTCCAGGTTCACCCGTATCGTCAGAATGGCAGAATCGCCTTCATTTGTAGTCAAGCGGTCTTCCATTTGATATGTGTGCCACAGCCTAGGAAATCCGTCTATCTGCTGATGGCATGAGCTGTTTCCACACCCTAGTTGTTTTGGCTAGTGCTACAGGGAACCGGGAAGTGTGGGAATCTCTTTGCGGTACTGTCATTTCCTTGGGGAGATAATTATGGTGAAGAAAGATTGTGGGATCATTTGGTTATTTTTTTCCCAAAGAAGAGGCTTCTGAGAAAGAAATGATGAATATTGAAGCTATCTAAACTAAAAAAAAAAAAAAAAAAAAAAAAAAAAAAAAAAAAAAAAAGTCATTGCTGTTCTTTTAAAACTTTGTCAGTTCAAAATTTTGTTCAATCTCCTCTTAGCTTTAATTACTCAAAGTTGGCGGGGAGGTGTGGTGCTTGAATTAGAAGAGGTTTGATAAAGGTATGAATGACCCCGCTGAGGGTGTGAGCATCAGGCAAGGATCCTCAGGCTCTGTAAGTGATGCTAAATCCTAATGACCTGCTGCTGTTGGTGGTGAGGTGGGTGTGGCCTGACGGGAGTAGAGACTGATGCTTATGGGAGGCAGATGTGAACAAGTGCAAAATAGCTTCCTTTTGATAAGGAACTTATCCCCTAATTGGCTAATGGACAGTTTTCGTAAATTAAAGGAAGCCAACCATCTTCTTAGTATTTCATAGCAATTGGCCACTGGGAGACTCTGTGGATATCAGGAGATAGTGCAGGGATTGGATGTAATTGCTTGGAGAGTTGCTGGAGATTTCTTTAATCAGAATGGAAATAAGGACATGCTGAGGTTGTAGAAGTCTGTTACTTAAGGGAGAACATTCGAAGCGTGTCTTTCAGCTGATGGTGGGTGGAGGGAAGGGAAGGCTAAAGTTGTGGAACTTGTTGGTTTTTTCCTCCTTATCTCCGTAGATTTGCAGTGTTCCTTTCTCAGAGACCTCCTTGCCTGGAGTGTAAGGCCCTTCGCTGAGATGGTTGACAGAGGGTTTGACCAGGGGCTGAATAAGAAATTAAACTCCTTTTGTGAAGAAGATACTGTAAATGAATGGCAGATGACAGCACAAGACATCGGAATGGTCCACAGCCAGACGCCTAAGAAGTATGAGGATGAGGAGCTGGAGGGTCCCAAGTCTCCTTTGAGAGATGAACCTGATGTTTCTCAGAACAGAGACAAGGAAAGTTCAGGTCTTGCCCTTCGGATCCCAGTTTCAGACCTTCCCAAATGTCCAGAGACACCAGTACCACACAGTAAGAGCAAGCTGCCAGTCACTGACAACCCCTCCACTCCCAAAGTGAGTAGCCATGGAGAGGAGGAGACAGGTCTTTGAGATCTGTTCTCCTCTGGGTCGGCTGATGGGAGAAGAGGGCTTGGTGGTTTACAGCTATGCAACAAGCTTGCCTTAGAGACTAGATATATCTTCAGTTACCTGTTTCTTAGTGGAGATGGAGGAAAGTTTAACGTTATCAGGAAACATAATGAAATGTGTAGTTGCTTGTCTCCCTCAACTAGTAACTATTTTGCATTAGCTACACAGACATCCTAGTTAAGGAACACCAGGACTGAAAGAGATGTGGTGGTCCACAGACATCCCGTGTGCTCTGCACATAAGAAAGTCAGTTTCCAAGAGATGAGCTGTCGTCTTACCTCAGGCACTATTGGGGACAAGGCTGGATTCCTCATCTTTTTGGTTTGGTCTATTTTCCTTCCCATTCTGCCATCTGACTGTATTTCTGGGTGATTGTTTACCAATGTTTTCCAACAGGGAATGCTCATGTTTACTATCTGCACACACTCATATCTGCTGCTGTTGCTCTTGCCACCTCTGCTTCTGGCTGAGTACAACACTGGCACCTCTATTATGCTTAGCAAAGCAATAAGTTCTTTAAGAATTGAAAGTGGCAGCAATTAAGCAATGGCTGCTGATAGTTCACATGTTCCTTTCTTTATGCTGCATTACATTGCTCATATTATTAAAGCCAGGGCTTGGGGATGGTTACATCTAGTAGATTCTGATGCCATGGTGTGGGATTCCCTAGGATGAATAGTAGCTCTGCTCTCGCCAGCCCAGCTTGAGGTACTTAAGATCATTATAATATCTGTGATCCTGCTGCAGCACAGAGTCAGCAGGTCTCTGTAGTGCCTGCTGAGTGCCACAGTATGCCTGACAGGGAACACACTAGGCTTCTTGCATGAGCTATTGTAGACAAATAAATAGGTTCTGGTGTTCACCAGTAGATTTTTCAGTGTTCCAATACCAACCAATTGATTATCCGTTTTATTCTTCTTGATAATCCACTGTGGGTAATAAACATAGGACACGATCTCTGCTTTCAGCCAGCTTACAATTTATCAGGGGATGGAAGAGTCGTGTTTTGAGAATTCTCTATGGAGACAGACTCTCAGTGGAATGATTAGGAAAGAAAGGAAGGTGAAGGGAGCAAGTGAACAGCAATGAGAATTAGTTTTTATAGATGATGGAGAGTGGGCTTTGAATGCAGCTGAATAGGAGTCTGCAGGTAAGACAATATGACATGCATGCATATGTATTCCATTCATTTCATCATCCACAATGTCCTCTGTGTTAGCAGACCCTCTACTAGAAGACACCATTTACTTTCTTCAGCAAGTGCCCATCAATTAATAAGCAACCAAAGCAGAAAAACAAAACAAAACGAACAACTCCCAAAACACCCAGATAATGTGATGTGGAAGCATAGCAGAGAATGAGGAGCAGAAATTGGGAATTAAGGTTCAGAACAATGGGGAAGGTTTTCCAACAGAAGTACTGCCTAAGAAATGACTTAAATAATGAACTAAGTGAGCCAAGTAAAGGGGAAGGGAGACCCTCAAGCAAAGGCTAGTCTAAGTGACAGACAGGAAGGAAAACTACTTGTTAACCAGTGTGATGGGAGCCTCTGTGCAAGAGAGAGGCAGAGTATAGGCCGAGATGGTTAGGCAGAAGAGAGATGAACAGTCTATCCTGAAAGTGTTGAATTAACCATTCACTGGCATTGAGTAGGGAGATTTTTAAAAGTCATGATTCAAAGGCTTAAATTGGCCTCTGAATGAGCAACTTTAAATTACTTCCCAGTTCTCAAATACTATGGAGTTGTCTTGATATGAGGTTGCCTTCTCATTAACTTCAGAAGTCAAGTAGCTATCTCCCCAGTCTCCCTTAATTGGCCATACAGAGTTGTCACTAGACCTTCATCTACACTCTCGGAAATGCACACACCCTTTCTACTGCTTTTCAATCTGCTTTACTTCCAGGAAAAGCTTTCTTCTATAATGGATGTTAACAATATCTTTCCCTATATATCACAAGATGAGATCATAAACCCTATTTGCCTTCATATTTCCAGATGAGAAAAATCTAATGTCATCTACTCTGATAAGACTATTTCCATGTTTTCATCTGAAAATCTAATAAGCTCTTTTTATTTTTCTTAAAGTATGGCAAAAGAATTATGTGCAGCATTGTAGATATGGAAACTCTCCATTTCATATGTGAAAGTTGCATCTTATTTGGCATTATAAAGCAAACATTCACTGGGGGAATGGTCTAGTATAATGTTAACTTTCTTCTAAGATCACACTGGTAATGGAGACATATCATTATGTACTATATTTTTGCTTATTTTGAAGCCATAGTTCCTTTTCACAAAAATTCATTAGAAAACAATGACATTGTCAGTGTGTATCTTGAACACAGTCCTAGGATTATTCACTTTGTGAACTCTAAGATACATGCAAGACTCTTATAAAAAAAATCCTTAGCATATTTTCTTTACCTAAAAAAGTTATACTATGCTCCATGGTATCTTTTATTTCTGCTTATGTCAATCATTTATTCAACTAACAGTTTTTGAAGTCTCACATTTTTTAATGGGTCAGAGTTTGGCTTCTGATTTTATACTGATTTTACACTGGAAAGTCATAGGCAGAGACCATCAAAATGGTAGGATTCTTTGACAGCAGCCCCCAAATGCAACGAGCATGCTGTAGAGTTCCATCCTGACCACATGCAGGCTACCATGTGCTTGCAGAAATATGTCATGGGTAGTTCTCCAGATCCTGACACTTAGATCTAATGACATCCTGTTCTGTCAGGGTCCTTTGAATTTGGCTAAATTCTGGTTAAGTTAGGTTCAGCTAGATTGGCAAGTCTTCTTCATTCTCCCATTTATTAGCATAGCCACATCAAAGTCCTGAAATTGGCATTTTAGGCTACATATATTTTTTAGAGCTACTGTTACTTAATAATAATCCATTCAGCATAAGTGTAAAATATCGTCTGGAGGGCTTTATCATCTGCTTGTATATATGCAGTGGCTATCTTCTGTTTCATGGTGTATTCACTCACCCTTCGAACTAATACACTTGCTCTATTACCACTGAACTTCTCCAGAACATACTCTAAGGGAAGAGAGATCTTGTGCTTTTAAACATCTACAATAATGTCTGACACTCTTGAATGTACACATACATGAACGTTTCTATTTCGTGATACCTCTGTAAGATGCTGAGGTTAGGATGCATTTAGTGAAAAATCTTTATAACTCTTCTGCTCTTTCATTTCTACTTCTAAGCTTTGGCAACATACAGTCAATGCTGCTGCTTTTCCTGATGCCATTCTTTAATAGATAAAGACCTATTCCTCTCTTTGTTCATTTTAAATAACTGTTTTTCTTTCATTGAAAAAAATTAATATAGTTACATTATTTTCCCTTCCCCCTATTCCATTCTCCCCCATTCCCTTGCTCTCTCTCAAATTCATGGTCTCTGGCCTCTTTTTTCTATCCTAGACAAAGAACTACAGGTAATTAAAAGATGCTGAGAGAGAAGGAAATGATGTTCCCTAGGGATACCAAGTGGCAACCATGAATCATATATATACTAGTAACATTATAGGACTGAGCAGGTTGTATTTATATCTATTTAGGAATGCATACATGTAGAATATTATTTTTAATATATTTATTTCACTCCATGGTTCTTCTCATTTTATGTATTATTTTAAGTGAATTTGAGAACTTCTCTTTTCATGTTTAGAAAGTCTATGAAATTAATTCAAAGGCAGTGAACTGATTAAATTGTGTGTTCATTAAGAGCTAGAATTTGTCTCTGTACCCGTAAGTATCCAGCATCTGCCGCTAAGAAGTTACCAAACAAATACTAGATGAGTATTTGAGAGAGAGTTAGTGTATGAGAACAGAAGAATGGGCATCTATAGAATCATTTTTTTTTTTTTTTTTTTTTTTGTTCACCTAAATGCAATGCCCTTGTCTTTGAAAGCTTAGCCCTGGAAGGACTTGACATTGGTTTCACAACTAGAAGAACCGCCTAGCGGAAGGGTGGAGCTTAACAAAAACACTGATTCCTGTGTTGATTCCAGAATATTTAGAGAAGACTAGAATTCTGTATTTTTAAAAGAAGAGCACCAGGTACCACGCAACTAGTTCCCTCTGAACCACGATCTTTTAACAACAACCGTTGGTTCAAATATTAACCAGTTATCTGACTTGGAACTTCTACTTTTTAAAAGCTTAAAATTATTTAAAGCTTAAAATTATTTGCCTTTTGTTATTCTCTTAGAACTTGCTGAGTCATCCAGAGATTTCTTCAACAGGGAAGCACTCTGCTGGGAGCTCTAAACATTTGAGACTCACACCTGCTTCCCCCATGGATGAGAAGACATCTTTGTGTCTGGTCAATATCAACCCATTCACTCCAGAGTCCTATAGAAAATTATTAGTTCAATTGAAGGGCAAGAGGAAAACCAGAGGCGATCTGTAAGTGTACAAGTCTCTAATCTGAAAGCTCCATTGGGCGAGTGCTAGAATAAGTTTAGGAATAAGAATCTACTTGAATGAAAGTGAAGTGGCGTGTACATGTCCCTTATCCCTGCTCGTCAGTGTTGGTCACGGAGATGCTGTCGCCATTCCATTCTGATGTGCACTGCAGGGAGCTTTTGTATAAGGGAGTCTGGCAGAGCAAGAAATAGATCTGACTTCCAATAGACAGCTGAATGTGCTAGGGACTGAATAAAATGGGTTTCCTTTAGTTAATACAAGGCTAGCAACTGGGAAGCCATTCAGATTTCAAATTGTATATTGCTGCTTATAATTTGGCCTCTGATACCTGATGAGAATGGCGGTGAGAGCTGCAGGGCAATTGTTTGAACCCTGTAGGTGATGGAAAACTGAATGAAGCGGGGAAAGAGAGTGCTGCCTTCAAAGGTGCTAAAAAATTGAAAGCCAAAGTACCCTGTTCCCCAAAATGCCACCGAATGGTAGAAATCATCTAAATAAGGATTGTGTGTGTAACTTGGGGGACATTAATTATTTTTGTTACATTTCTTCCTCCCTCTTTCTCTTCACTGTGTGCCTGGTGTGTGTGTGTGTGTGTGTGTGTGTGTGTGTGAGTGCACACGTGCGCGTGCACGTGCGCTGGGAAGAAATGCACATGCCTTGGCATATGAAGTCAGAGGACAACTTAGGGAATTGGTCCTATCCTTCTACCATGTGGATCCCAGGGCTTGCACTTGGGTCATCAGGCTTGCTGGCAAGGGCCTTAACCTGCTGAGCCATCTCACTGCCCTGCCCCATTTATTAACTTAGGGATATTTCTTCACCAGTTTTGATACTTTGTTTTATACAATGGAAACAGTTCTAAAATGGGGAATTCATTTGTGTTCATACATACTCTGCAAAATTAATGCACAGCTAACTATCTGAGCTTTTCAGAGCATCATTGCATGTTCTGTGCTATATGTTAGATGTACTGTGCTATTTCTTTGGAATTAGTGACTATGCATTATACAGCCTTATGGCTAGACAAGATTTTTCTCCCTATTTGTCCAGCACATAAGTCAGAATTTCATCACAAGTCTACCCAGTCTTCTTTGGCTACTAAGAATCCTATTGGTGTTAGCTTTTGGGGGTCTTTATAAACCTTTAGAATCAACACACCCTCCCCACTCAGTGAAGCCAGTAGGAAAACAGAGATGGTTCGGAGGAAAACAGTGATACTGTAGACGTCTTTTGATCAGGAGAGGATAGTCTTCTCCTGCACTCACTGTGCTGTCACTTTAAGAAGTCCCAGAAAGTCGTATTAAATTTAAGTCACACATGTTCCTCAGCTGATTTCATGAACACAGTGACATTTACTTGCAATTTCTCCCCTGTATTTCTCTAAAAGAAAACTATCTGGTGTGTTCATTGAAATCTTGCCTAAAGACCCAGAAAATGACTCATGCAAAGGAGGATGTTCATCATTCTTACTGAAAAGTAATTAAAGACCTCTTAGACAAGATTGTATTTCTGCTGCACTCAATGTTTATCTGTGTACTGGATTAAAAGCTGGGTTCTGGGGCGGCCAGTGTTGGAAGGAGAGCATAGTGTGGCTGTAAATAAAAAATGCCTTGGGGTTAGACTTGGTTTCAAATCCCACTTCTGACACTTGGTGGTTGTGGAATCATCTGGGGACAATGGTACATACCTTGTGTTCTGTGCTCTCCCTTCCTTCCAGTTCTTAGCATGTGATAGTCTGCTTGCCTAAAATGTCCACTCCTGTCCTTACCCAGTTTCCATTCCTTCTTGTAACCTTAGCTTACGTATTCTCTTCAGGGAAAGCCCACATGGGTGCTGTCCATGGTATCTCCTGACAGCCTGCTCCTGTATTACATTTCTGGATTATCTCTACTCCCATACACAAAGTGAAAAGGGGAAGGGATTTTTTTTTTTTTTTTTTTTTTTTTTACTTACAATCACAGAACTTACCACAATGCCAGGCTCGGTGAGTGTGCCAATTATACATAATCTTTAATCACCCTTGCTCTAACCTTTCTCTTTTTCAGTGAGGAAACTGGAGAAGACAACTCGGAACAGTGGCTGCCTGCTAAGGTGAGCGTGGTCTTTTGATCCAGTTACAACAGAGACATCATGTCCTATTCATCCTGCCCATCTTTCTGTCTCTGTTTCCTGTCCTTTTTGTTCCCTTTTTCTTCCTTCCTCCCCCCTCTCCCCTCCTCCTCCCCCCTCCTCCTTCTTTATTCACCCCTCCACTCTTTCCTCTACCACTTAAATCTTCCTCCACTCCATTCTACCCTTATCCGTCTCTTTTCTCCCCCTCTACCTTCTTTCTCTCTTTCTCCTGTTCTTTCTTACATCTTTCATCATCCTTGCCACCCTCCCACTCTCATTTCCTTCCTTTCTCTGTCACACATTCAGAATTTTGTAGCTTCAGCAGTTTACATTGCAGGCAAATTTACATAGACTGTAGCTAGGGTCTAGATAACAAGTTGTTTTTTTGTTAGCAAGCAGTAGCTGATATGTACATTGCTAAGCTATTAGATAATTTTTAAATGTTTATAGTTCTGCCTTTAGTCTGGGGAAACTTTATATACTGGGGTAGAGAAGGAGTGAGAAAATTAAGCTACTTTTGTTCCTCAAATCAAAAACCGAAATGGAGAAAAGTGGTCCAGAGATTTATATGTAAAACTTTTAGCTGTCGAATGTATCCTTATTTGTTCATTTTTGTGATATTCTCCATATAGTAATCTAACCTAACAAAGTAATACTATAAAATTTTGCCTCTGAAATTTTCTCACATTTGAATTGCAGTTGCTAAAAACTGTGGAAGGCACTGAATGCCCAATACTAGAAGAATGGCTAAGTTGAATATAAAGTCAGTAGGTATTAAATTGCAATTAAGGTGTTTGCAACATGTGGAGACATGCCTCTGACAAATATTCAGTGTACAAACATCAAAAATTTTATATGATGATTCCATGCATCACATGTTAATCACAGAGTCAGACAGTGCAGCGACAGCTCTTATTTCAATCCTTTGAAGGCAGACACCACACGGCTGCTTTCACTTCTAATTAAACTTTCCTCTTATCCACCTAAGTGACTTAACATGTTCCTTGTTCTTTTCTGGTTTTACTTTCTCTCTCCCCCCATTTCCTTCTCTTCCTTGGAATAGGGT